>PIJE02000304.1:200448-217948 GCA_002895965.2 Coryphaenoides rupestris
AATGTATGTAAATGTATGTGTGTCTGAGTGAGTGTGTGTGTGTGTGTGTGTGTGTGTGTGTGTGTGTGTGTCTATCAGGTGTTTGTTTATTGCACGCACATGTGTTTATATACATGCATGCACGGGTCTGCATCATGCTTCTGTGCTTTTTGTTGTCTCGGTTCAATCATTTTCATACGCGCCCGCAAAGATCAATCTCTCACAGATCCCTAAGCCAATTTGCAGAAATCCATCATTTGTGGAATCCAATAGTCTTTGGCGAGATCAGTCACTGGCAGAGCGTGATACTGTTTCAACACACATTTGTTCTCCTAATCAAATTACCACTTATCCATTAAGGAGAGATCGTCCTGAGAACATGGGCACACATGTCTCAAAGTTTGACAGATGCATTGATTTCTCACTCAAGCGTCGCCGATTTATGGTTTGAAATTTAAATCCAATATATAAAATGCTGTGTTTAATTCTCTAGAGAGACCGTTTTCAACACAGAGGGCAACAGCTATAGCTATTATATCAATATAAGATTAATGTTCTCATGGGACATTTATTTATTTAGATATACTGAATATGTAAATGCACGTTTTAGTCTGGTTAACATACAAGGATGTAAGTTGGAGTAAAAAGGACATAATTCACCATGCGGTTGTCTGTGTACATTCTGCATGCTGGCATATCACTGATATGACTGCCAATAGTTTATAGAAATACTTACATAACATTTGGCCTGCCAATTTCACTGTCCACTTGCATTGGACAGGTGGCAGGTGTTAATTCATGATGGTGGTAATACATTGCATTTGCATTTAGGGCATTTAACACAACACAACAACAACAACAACAACAACAACAACAACAAAGTTGTTGCTAGGTTAACCCCTTGCTAATAAACAGTAAGATAGCTAGGATAAGATGCTACACATTGCTAAATACTGTTTTAAGTGCCAGGGATCCAAGAGAGGATGGGATTCAAACGCTGGTTGGGGTAAGTGGGAGTGGGTTAGGGAGGAGAGGTGGTGGGGGGTACAGGAGGGAAGCTTTACAGAGTCCAGGTGAACTCTCAACAGGTGAGTCTTGAGTCTCTTGAGTCTCTGCTGTCCTGACATCGCGCGACGGAAGAGCTGTCATTTGCTTTGTCTGAGCGATGGTGGTACCAGCAGGCCAGCTGGAGTCGGGGCATGTGGGCCGGACTAATGCTTGGATGTGTGGTGGGGGCAGTTTAGCTGACAGCCTTGTAGGCCAGTACCAATGTCTTGAATCTGATGCGAGTGATTACCGGGAGCCAATGGAGATCACAGATGAGGGTGGTCACATGGGAGAACTTTGGCAGGTTGAACGCGTGAGGTCCTGTATACGCTGCGAGGGTAATAAAGCTCTCATCGCCCTGTTAAGCACTGATCTGATGAATGAGGAATTAGCCTCACAGGGACACCTTTCTCTGCTTCCTCCGGAGAAAGTAGGTCCTGAAAGATTGACTCAACACTTTTGTATGCATATTTCAGTCTGCTTGCAGGCTTGTGTCTCTCTGCCTGCAGGGTGCTACAGCCTCTGGTTTAGCATTTCTATTTCTGTTGAAGTAGCTTTAGGTTTTGCAGCTTTGTTTTGTCGTTGTAGTCTGTTATTTTCAGTAGTTTGAAGTAGGACATTGCTGCGTCCTTCTGGCTTGGTCCAGTGATTCCTCCTCCTTACGTTCTGTTTGGGCCGGATCTCCTCACTTTTCCGTTCCTCATGTTCTGTTGGGTAAGCTGTATTCTTTAATAGAAGAAATCCTTTGGTTCTTTTTGGCAATTCTGTTTATGTCTCATTGGTTTGAGCCGACCCTGTAGGGGTCATAATAACACATATTGTAATTGCACTTTTTTGTGTCTCATTCACTGTCGTAGCCTGTCTTATCAGGCTACTGTAGCCATAGCAATGATGAATAATTGAAAAATTTTTGTTGTACATGTTTCAGTCTATTTGGACAAATGTACTTACTGACAGGCTAGTGTGTCTTGTGTACTAGTGCAGTACCCTGCTACCCATTAACATCAAGAGACAGATAAACAAAACGTTGAAGATGGGTGGAGTTCTCTGACAACAATGAATCATTTACAATATGAATACAAGAAGTCTTGACAGACTCACTCAAAGGCCAGATGCACTTATAATTGGCTTTGGATAAAAGCCACTTACAAAATTCCCAATGCCCTAAATGTACATGTACATGTCAGATGGCCGTGGACATTCTTTATTGTCTGGACTTTCTGATTCATTTACACTTACATTTAGGCCATTTGGCAGATGCTTTTGTCTAAAGCGACTTCAGACAATAAGTACATTTATGGAAAGTGGAACACAAGTGACTCATAGTGGCTACATATTTGGAAAAAAAACATAGGCCTTCATATCTCAGCATCAAGCAGTCAGCAGGAGTCTCAGGCGGTCATGTCAAGCATGTTCTGACCATTATGGCCCCTCCCCTTTTTCTCCCCTCAACATATTACGTCTGCATTGTATGATATTGATTTATTGTGAATAGGATGTTCATACATGTGCATGTAAACAACATCGGTACAACACAAAAAATGTAAACCACAAGCAAGGTAACGCATTTGCTCGTATCCCCAGGGTTAATGACTTAATGGGAACAAATAAAACCTTGACTGAGCTGAGTAACACAATCAGTGATATATCTGGGAGTTCAGACCATTGTTCTATACATGCGCCGGTTGCATGGCCTCCAGTATTGCAGCTTGCAGCCTTTTTGAGAACCGCTCACTCAAACCACCTCACACACTCGACACTGCACTTCCTTGGGTCCTGGGCAATAAACCTGCCAGTGCAGTGGCCCGTTCCGTGCCTGTTCAGAATGGTCCAATTGCTTGCAGCTTTCTCAAGAACCGCTGAACCAAAAAACGTCACACTCGACACTGCACTTCCAAGTGTGAAGACCAAATGAACGGTTGTCAAGAAAATCGAATGACATACATATTACATTTATACATACATACAGTACACTGTATACATATACACATGTGTGTATATGTATATTTTCATGTGTGTATATGTGTGTGTATATGTATATTTTCATGTGTGTGTATATATATATGTATATGTATATATGTATATTTTCAATGCATATATGTATGTCAATTTTTATATACACACACACACACAAACAAACACGGTGTAACGGATAACTCTTGATATATGACACTTGTCGTCGTCACCTTTTACATAAAACCACACACCCGCATGCTTGTCACCGGCACGCATACACACACACACACACACACACACACACACACACACGCTGGGTTCCTGAGTGAGACGTCAGGCTGTGTGTGAGAATAGCGTGGGGGGGGAACCAGCCCAGCAGCCCTCCATGTTGTGCTGTCTGCCCATCATTGGATTCCTGCCTCCTCCCTGTTTCCTCCCGGCTTCCCCGCATTACCAGCCCCCTTCATATCAGTAGGCAGGCACCACCATGTTAAAAAAAATAAGGAATCCTGGGGAGAACTCTGTCATCGGTGCCCCCTACTGCACACCCAATCCCTGACGCCCCCCCCCCCCCACCCCTCACCCCACCAACACCAACACCACCACCACCACCACCCATTCAATTGTAACACTGTCGGAAATAGTGTGGAAAACTACTGACAGCCAAAATAGAGTTCTGCTATTAATAGCAGACGCATGATGATACTGTAGGCGACGGTAGCTCATGAATGGCTTTAGACTAAATGTAGGAAGCACACAGAGGAAAAGTAACACAGGTGACTTAATAATAGAAAGTACATATTTGATTGTGCGGAACGGAAACAACAGTATGATGAAACACAGACGGTGGGAAAGGTGGCTAACAATTGCTGACTGAAAATTGTATTTGCGTCGTTGTTATGTTATATTGTTATACCGTCTTTGTTGCAATGCACCAGAGCCTGACTGGAATCGGTGATCACACTAAAACCTTTATGCTTAGGCTGTCTCCTCTCATGTAACCCGCCTGCCCAACCTTTATCTATGAACACTTGCAATGATTTGTTGGGAGACAGCAAACAAGATTTGCCATTTTTCCTTTAGAGGGAGCGGATGACTGTCTCTGTCGATTTTGCATTCTGCTATTCTGTCAATGTCATATTTTGGCGTTTACACTTCCTGAGAAGCAAAGGAAAAAAGAATTCTTCATGCGAATCTCGTCGTAGTGGTGCTTGAGACGAATCAGCATCACTATAAATCTGCCATCCTGACATTGTCTGTGCTCTGTTATAACCTTATAGGCACTTCCTGGTTAGGGTAACGTGAGCAATGTCTCCCTGAATGTAATCGTCTTGCGTTGCCTTGTCATCTTCCCTTACTACTATAGAGCCGAACAAAACGTAATGAATAAAATTGAATAAGCCGAATAGAAAATACATTGCTTTGATACTCCCCTCCCAATCCGCCCACCTCCACCACCAAAGACAACCAAAAGTGATGTCGCAGAGAATAAAGATAGCAGAGATTTCTCTTTTCAGGAGCAATGGATGGGGGATTGGCTCAGGAGTTTGATCAGGAAACCAGTATGTGATTGGCTCGGCCATTAAAGCCAATGGAGTGTCTAAGCTACGCCCCTTCCGCTGTCGTCCTCGCCCCCCCCCTGTTGATGCCTTTTGAATTGTGCCATGAATTACACATGTGGTGTTTGTCAATTTAAAATATAATTTCGCCCAAGTCTAGAAAGTTGTAGTTTTTCATAAAACAATAAAGTAACACTTTATTAAACAGTGCCTGTATAAACATAGATATGTGGCAGCATTGGTGTGGCATTGACCGCTACCACACGCCGCCGAACACGCCATGGATTTTCTGGGGCTCGTCCAACAACCAGGACACAGGGGGATGTTGGTTACTGCAGGGTTGTAGTCGTTTATGCAGGTGGTAAATGCGTGGCCTGTCTGCGCTCTCTCCCTGAGTGTGTGTGTGTGTGTGTGGTGATGGCTGGTTCATCCCGTGTGCCCTGATTGGCTAACGCACCACAGGTGTGCAGCCTCACCCAGCCCCTGCTTCTTACCGGGGCCACCAACCACACACAGGCTCCAAAGTTGGTCAAGGAGGACGCTGTCATCAATATGCAAGATTTTAATTTGACGGGACATGGCAGAATTGAAGCTTTACGTCCAACTGTGTGGTGTCTGTATGGACATAATGACAGCTCTCGTAATTGATTATGAGGCGCTGTCTCTGCACTGCCAGGCATACACCATCACCAAGAACAGCAGAAGGCAGACAGAAATATATCCGATGATCATTATCAGACTGATGTTATCACACAGAGTCAAATATACAAAGAAAACAAATCATAATTGTTCATTATTGTTGGGAGATGTGTGCTTATGATTTATCCAAACTGTTCATTTCTGATACAGGCAACCCATTTGGGTTCCTGTTGTTGACTTAGCCTCTGTTCTGGGAGCGGTTGATGTCTTGCACCTGCTCCACTGATAAAGCACCGACCCACTCTCGCTACAAGGAAGAATCTGTAGAATCTCCAGAACCAGACAACCAGCCACACTAGACAGAGCACGTAACAGTTATCGTCAAGATTTTGGATCTGTTTGCTCAGACCCCAGGTTAATTGCGGACATTGTCTAGATTTGATTTTTGTTTCAACTCACTCCCTCTTGCGGTGATCGCAGCATTCCAAAACTGGGCAATTGATGGGTGAGCCATTGGCATCCATTTTAGCTTTACACAGAATGGGTCGTGACTGGAATCAACCGGACCGGCAGAACTAATGTGATACGGCTGACCGTCGATGGGAAGGGACGAAAACAACTCCTTCAAAAAGGTTATATGTCTATCGATTATGCTGCCATGGCTTCAATCTTTCAGAAAACAAAATAAACTAATTACTACTCGGTTTAGAAGAGTTTTTATCATTAATTATAATAATAGTGCATTTTATTTGACACCACGTGCAACCAGTTAAAACCAACAATAAAATACAGTGAAAGAAGATGGTAAAATCAGTACTCTACTCGAAGTGGTTCGAGCTGCATAGTGCTGTGTTGAGGTGTCCCTGAGCAAGACAACTAACTCTAACTGTTACCTTGCATGGTTGGATGTGTGGTATGAATGGGTGAATGTGAGGCTATGTAAAGCGCTATATTAATACAATCCATGAACCAAGTTCAAGTTCAAGTTTGGTTTATTGTCATTCATCCACATACACAGTATACAGGAAAGAAATGTAATTTCTCACAGACAAAAAAATACTAAAATACAACATAATATAAAATACAACAATACAATTAGAAGAAAGTACAATACAAAAACCT
Source organism: Coryphaenoides rupestris (assembly GCA_002895965.2). Lineage (NCBI taxonomy): Eukaryota > Metazoa > Chordata > Actinopteri > Gadiformes > Macrouridae > Coryphaenoides > Coryphaenoides rupestris. The sequence continues at coordinate 206,751 of PIJE02000304.1, forward strand.
GTGTGTAAACAGCATGAACAGCATGACCATGATTGACAGAATGAAATATAATGAAGCAAAACAAACTATAAGAATATAAATAATATAAGTAATGCCTAACTAGTGACCTCAGGGAATTATACATAGTATAGGTAGGAGGCACAGTGGTGATGATGGTCTGGTATAAAGTGCCGGTGCAGGGTAGTCATGAAGACCACTGCAGGAACACAGAGGTATAGTCCAGGGGAGTTGTATGTGTGTAATGTAATGTGGGGATGTTCTAGTGCAGTGATTTTCAACCACTGTGCCGCAGCATACTAGTGTGCCATGAGAGATCGTCAGCTGTGGCAAATTATCAAATTTCACTTAATTGGTCCAAAAAATATTATTTAGTTACTGCAAATAATTTGCCATGGTTGAGCGTCGGGTCGGGTTATATGTGTGGATGGCGGCTTCTGCACGTCGTGGGTGTGGAGGGGGGGCGGGAGCGGGTCTTGAAAATCAGACCCGTGCAGGAATGAATGTTCAGTTAAATGTTTGTTACAATAAAAAAGCTCTCTTATAATGTTGTTGTGCCGCCGTGGATTGCACATGCTGAGTTGTAAGCCGATGCCAAACCAATTTAACATAATTGCTGACACCGAATGCGACATTTTTAATGTTGGATTTTTTTTATATTTACATAATATAATAAACCCTTACTTTATTTTATTGGACAGCCCTTCTGTCTGCATGTTGTGTGTGTGTGTGTGTGTGTTTGTGTGCGCGCGTGTGATGACTCATTGACAGAAAGGTCGACTTGAAAAAGCCAGTAGTTGTGCAGCCCTAGTAGGTAGAGCAATCATGACCTTGTTAATTGAAGTAGAATTTTTGGTTGGTGGTGTGCCGCAGGATTTTTTTAATGTTAAACATGTGCCTTGACTCAAATAAGGTTGAAAAACACTGTTCTAGTGTGTGTGTGAGAGAGCGGGGGGACCCAGTATGGTGGGTGGGCTTATGTGGTGGATGTCAGCAGGGTTGTTCAGGAGTCTGACAGCTTGGGGGAAGAAGGTGTTACAGAACATTGCAGAGCTGGTTCTGATGCTGCGGTATCTTCAGCCTGATGGCAGAGGGGGAAACAGCCTGTGGGAGGGGATGGGAGGGGTCCTTCACGATGGAAGCGCCTCTGAATGATGTCCTGGATGGAGGGGAGAGAGACCCCTGTGATCTTCTCAGCTGTCCTCACTGTGCGTTGCAGTGTCTTGCATTTTGATGCTTTGCAATTCCCCAACCACACAGTTATGCAGCCAGCCAGGACACTCTCCACAGTGCCTCTGTAGAAGGTGGTAAGGATGGATGGTGGTAGACTGGCTCTCTTCAGTCTCCGCAGGAAGTGGATGCGTTGCTGTGCCTTCTTGACTGCAAAGTTGGTGTTGAGAAACCAGGTGAGTTCGTTGACGATGATCACACCAAGAAACTACCCTCTCCACTGTGGAGCCACTGATGAACAGTTAAGAGTGGTCAGCCGGTTTCCTCCTGAAGTCAACAACCATCTCTTTAGTTGTATCTACATTGAGAGATAGATTGTTGTTATTGCACCAGCTCACCAGTTGCTCCACTTCCTCTCTGTATATTGTTTCATAATTGTTGCTGATGAGGCCAAACACCGTTGTTTTATTAGCAAACCTGATGATGTTGTTGGTTTCGGACTTGGCAAGACAGTCGTGGGTGAGCAGCGTGAACAGCAGTGGGCTGAGGACGCAACCTTGGGGGGTGCCCGTGCTCAGCGTGATGGTGCCTGATGTTTTGCTGCCAATGCGTACCGCCTTCGGTCTCTCCGTCAGGAAGTCCAGAATCCAGTTACAGAGGGAGGTGTCAAGGCCTAGTAAAGTTTCCCTGGCAGCTTCTGGGGGATGATGGTGTTGAATGCTGAACTGAAGTCTATGGACATTCTAACATAAGTGCCCTTGATGTCCAGGTGAGATAGGGCTGAAGTTAAGCACCCGCCCCTGCAATGCTCCGGCACCTGCCCAAGGCCACTGTTTGAAAACCTTTGGTCCTAAGGTCATACAGACAAGTACATACTGTACACTGCACAAAGCTTTTTAAACATAATGTGTGTGTGTGCGTGTGTGTGTGTGTGTGTGTGTGTGTGTGTGTTTCTGTGTGTGTGTGTGTGTGTGTGTGTGTGTGTGTGTGTGTGTGTGTGTGTGTGTAGGGGGGAAGGGGGTGTTTGCATGTGTATTGGATGGATTCACAAGGCATGCTGACAGTGAATGCTGTATAGGCGACTTATGGTGCAACAGTGTCTCCTACAGGTGCTTTTTTACACGTCTTTCCCTGCTTGCTAGTGTGTCAGAGTAAGAGTCAGCTAACATCTGTAGTTAGCTAGATCAGAACATCCAAGAACAAATGCAACAGCAACAAGATGTCTGGGGTGAACTGACACGAGTGATCATGCGGGGACATGGCAGTACAAAGCCCACTGAAAAATGTCCCCGTACATTCACCAATTAGCTTCTGTTTCGTTGGGGCGTATATGAAGAAAATAATGTGGTTATTATCTCTTCCCCACTTTACGGCTGTTGCTAAACGAGTGCAGACTGCATAGATATGCAACAGAACAGAAGTTTTCTTCCCTCCTGTTTCTCTGTATCTCTAACAAGCTACTCCTTAATGTGCTTAGCGTTCCCCTGTTCAAGGGTTAGCAGCAGTTAGCGCAGGGACTTATACTGAGAAAGCCCTGTGTGCTATTGATCTGACCTCATGAGTCTCAGAGCCCAACGCACAGAAGATTCCACACGTTGCTTCCACACACAAAGTTCAAACAGCAACTATAACAGGGTGGGGGTGGGAGGGGGAGTCAAGCTGGTTATCGATTCATAGAAGGCTTTGAAAATGCGTTGGCCAAGGAATGTTTCTTCCCACGGCGACCTCCATGTTTCTTCTCCACGCCAACAATGTACTGGATCAATCGAGGCGGGGGTTGCAAGGTCAGTTCATTGAGAAATAACAGTTTGTTTCCTCATTCACGTTTTCCTCCCTCGACTCTGACAGAGTGAGTAGGAGGAAGGGAGGCGTGATCGATTCTGCCCGTGACTTCTGACTTTGCAGTGTGTGTGTGTGTGTGTGTGTGTGTGTTGCATCTGCGCTGTTTGGCGCTGAACGGCTGGCCAGCAGTGCAGGTTGGGGAGGCGTTATCTAATAGCATGGGCATTCTCGTAAAGCGACCCGCTGGCATTGCCCTGATGCTGACACCGCAGCAATAATAATAATACAGGCTCACCGCACACGCTCTGCCACACACACACACACACACACACACCGATGATAACTCGTGACACATAAAGCACCTGCTGTCAGCACCGTATAAGTAATAAAGTAGGGCAGAATTTGCCCTATAGGAGCACCATTACCCACCAACACCGCCTGTGGGACAAAGGGCCTCATAAACAAACCACTCGGGTCACCGGTGCGATGCTCGTCGTCCTCCGTGTAGCTGTTTGTGTGCCTCTTTGTGTGTGTGTGTGCACTGTGTGTGTGTGTGTGTGTGTGTGTGTGTGTGTGTGTGTGTGTGTGCGTGTGTGTGTGTGTGTGAGATTGTATTGATTACTTCATCATAATTTTTCACAAACTTTGTTTCATTACCTTTCCTTGGCGCAAATATACTTGGATCGGAGAACCAACTGTGAAACAAACCAGCAGTGAAGTACAATGTCACCCATGTGCCCGGGGGTGGTGTGTGTGTGTGTGTGTGTGTGTGTGTGTGTGTGTGTGTGTGTGTGTGTGCGTGCGTGCGTGTGTGTGTGTGTGTGTGTATGTGTGTGTGTGTGTGTGTGTGTGTGTGTGTGTGTGTGTGTGTGTGTGGGGAGGGGGGGGGGGGGGCGTCTGTGTGTGTTTGTGTGTGTGGGGGGGCAAGTAGGGTTGTGTGTGTGTGTGTGTGGGGGGGGGGGGGGGGCAAGCTTGGCAGCCGGGGTGTGCCGCCGCTGCAGTACTCACACCTCGGCTGGCCTGCGTCCCCCGGCCACGGAGCCGGCAGCTGGTCCATCATTCACCGGGGGGGATAGAGAGGCACAGGATTCATCATTAGAGCACAGAGGCGGGCGGTGAAGCCGGGCAGACTGCAGCGTCAGCAGCACCGGGGCGCGAGCTGACACTCTGGACAAGAAGGGATTGGTCAAAAGAGAGGGAAAGAAAGAAAGAAAGAAAGAAAGAAAGAGAGGAGCAAGGAGAGAAGGGGAAAGTTATGAGGCAGCAAGTTCAGTTAAAAGTGTGTGTGGCAGGCCTGTGTGTGTGTGTGCGTGTGCGTGTGCACGCGTGTGTGCGTGTGCACACGTGTGTGTGTGTGTGTGTACACGTGTGTGTGTGTGTGTGTGTACGCGTGTGTGTGTACACGTGTGTGTGTGTGTGTGTGCGTGCGTGCGTGTATGTGTGCGCACTGCTGAGCTGAACCAGGTTGACGTGGCCAAACTCCTGCTAGCGTTGTGCCAGCGAGCGTCCCTGCCAATGTGTCTAAATGCTGATCCACGAGCAGACCATGACCAATGTCCTTAAAATGTGTCTCCTTGACCGTAACTTAGCCACCGTTTGTGAAGCAGCGCACTCCTGAGAACCCAAGGCGCTTTACAAAGGAAGTTAGGTGTTATGCTACAAATCTTATCATCCCAAACGTATCACCTCGAAAGAAGGAAAGTCAGCAGTCATACCATTCCATATTAATAACACCAATACTAATCCATATTAATAACACCAATAATAATCCATATTAACAACACCAGATGAGGCACTCCAACTGTAACACCGTTGCATATTGTCTTGTGTTTGTGTGTGTGTGTGTGTGTGGTGTGTGTGTGTGTGTGTGTGTGTGTGTGTGTCTGTGTGTGTGGTGGTAACTAATCTGTCCAGGGTGTAGTCCAGACAAAGCGTTAACCTTGTTAAGGCAATAAGCCAGGTTCCTAACTGCCAGGTAAACACTTTAGGTCTGGTTAAGAGTTAATTCACATGGTGCAACACGGAATTGCGGCACAGGGTAGCAGATTTCCCCACCGCTAAACTCTCCTCAGCGGTGCGGCGTGTGTGGCGAATATTTCATGACTCACGCTACTTACTCACAGCTTAATAAGGAGAAGGGGATGACTTTTGTGGTAAAGCAAAATGGAGTAACAATACCAGCAGCGATGATTCACGTTTAACTACGGTGAGACACGGTGACGGTAAATATTGGTTCCATCCAACAGTGAAGAGATAAGAGGCAACCAGGGCACTTCCACAGGCTCATGCCAGAGCTCCACCTGTACCACGGCTGCTCCACCCACTATTAGGATGTCTGGGACACGCGACACTGCCGCGTAAAAGTCACGCCCGGTGTGTTCAGTTTATCTCCATAGGAACTAAATTATTACAATATCTGTGCACGTATTTTGCACAGATACGAATGAACTCAGTCCCCATCAGATGTCGTGCAATGTGTCATGTAAACAACTTGAGCGTGTCACGTGACTCACGTCACATCTACCCGGTTGCAAGATGGCTGCTCTGATGTGTGTTGTTGTAGCCCTCTGTGGTTGTGTGTGTGTGTGTGTGCACACGCAAGCATACCCATGCATGTGTGATTTTGCACATGCATCCGTGTACACTAGCAATGTAACACAGGCAACGAGGGTAGAGTAAATGGAATGCTTAGACCAGACACAAACCTATTGGAGACTGTAAAGTGAATACTGAGCAGGTATTATCATGGCTGTGTGTGTGTGCGTGTGTGTGTGTGTGTGTGTGTGTGTGTGTGTGTGTGTGTGTGTGTGTGTGCGCGCGACAAGGATGGGTGGGTAGAAGGCAATTGCCTTTCTTAAACCACCCTGTGTCCCATTCAGAAAATAATGCTTTCTCCAGTTCTCGTCATTCTGTTCCCGAGACCAGGTGAATTCTATAGCCTGTGCACAACACTCATCTCTCCCACTGAAAAAGTTAGCTTTTCCATTCCGTTGAGTTAGCGGCGCGCGGGGCTGGAGTGTAAGAGGGAAACGCGATAGTGGGTGAGGGGCCCCGGTGATGCGGGGTTCATAAGCCAGACAGAAGCTGTGGCGATGGAGTAAATTGATCTGTTCATAGCTTGCCATGTGGCTGCAGCCCACGCCCCCCCCCCCACCCCACACCCCCCACCCCACACCCCCACCCCCCAAATCAAATGAGATGCCCCCCAAGGAGCGTGGGGGGTGGGGAGGGGGGGGTGGGGAGGGAATAGCTTTTCTCTTTCACTTCTCTGGAATGGTCTCCCCTCAAGATGGCCTCATTTCATTTCAGTAAATATCTCTTCAGTTCCAGCCCTCGCTTTATCGCTCCACAACACACCATAACCGTACGGACTCGCTCGCTTTCCCATATTGGTCTCATTCGAGCCTCGCCCCCCCCCCCCCCCCCCCCCCCTCTCCACACTCTCTCTTTCACCCGGTCATTATGCAGAAATTCGGCACGAAGGCGACAGTGCGTCTGAGTCTCCATTTGTCCTGCTTTCCGGTGGCCTACTCCCCGTTTTAGGGGGAGCTGGATATTCTTGTAGCCTGAGTTAAACTGGGTTCCCGGGTTTCACTCTCAATGCAGGCCATGAAAAACGGCATATTATGAGATGCGTATCAGGCGTCAAAAATGTATGAATGCAAATAATAAGTGCTTATTCAAAGCTAAATTCATGATCATGAGGAGAATAGTATTGTATAAAGGAATAGACTGCATTATGTAAAATCACGAGCCAAAATGACATGCAAATGCAAGTCAGTAAAATCTGAAATGTTGACATGCCATGTCCATGGGGCTTTTCTCTTTGGGTTTCTCTGCTGTCTAACAGCAGACACTGTGTCGTTTCTATTTATAACGTGTTCGAATACAAAGGCCCCGGAGTGCCCTGGAAGTATCGCCACTGTGCACCACGGTCACAAATCAGCCCGCCGTTCAAAGTTCTGCCGCCGTGGGTGATGGTGATGGCTCACCCTAGTGCCCCGCCCCCCTGCGCGTTGTATCCAATGGTTGACTCCAAACACAAAACACGGGGTGAGCAAAGTCTGAGCCTGCCCCTCCCTCTCGAACCGCTGACCGTTCGTCTGGTAGCCTGTCCCTGAGGAGGAATGACAGGCGGGTGATTCGATCAATGAATGACACACTCTTTTCCCACCACATCCACGGGTCCCACAGGTACCACAGTGATATATTGCTGCCTCTCCTTGAACAAATGTACTCTTTGTAAGTCGCTTTGGATAAAAACGTCTGCCAAATGCCCTAAATGTAAATGTAAATGGATCTCCTCCGTCAGCCGCCGATGGTCCTCCTCCTCCTCGTCCTCCTCCTCGTCCTCCTCCTCCTCCTCGTCCTCCTCCTCATCCTCCTCGTCCTCCTCCTCGTCCTCCTCCTCTAGCAGCAGCAACGTCTTCCAGCTCCTTGATGTCTGAGACACCCAGGACCACCATATCCATCACCACCACCGCCACTGTTGTTGTTGTTGTTGTTGTTGTTTTCCTTCCTATCATATTGTTCAGTCGGGCCGTCCAGGGTTTATTTTACACCTAATGTGTACACGCTGGCTGTTTTATTTTTTGTCCGTTGTTATTGGCCCTCCTCTAACACGACGCCAGACAGCCGACAGCTCACCGATAGAATTTATTTCCAATTATTCCTGCTTAAATTACATCCACTGTATTATTTATGAATTTTGAAGCGCTTTGTTTGCCGAGTCCCCCCCCCCCCCGCTCCACCCCCCACAAACACACACAAAGTTTTCTAAGTCTACTTATTAAAAACAACTGAGCTGAAGTTAAGACAGTAGTAGCATGCAGGTGATTTGGTTGTCAGTGGCTTTATTTGCTCCGGATTAATTGAAGTTATTGCTGTCAACGCCACAAAATAAAAATTTGAAAATATCTTGGCATGTATAGCATCGTAGTACGTAGGTCACAGCAAATGTAAATCTCAAATCCTCTCTCAAATTCCTTTTTGATCGAAGTCCATGGATAATAAATGTACAATTCTCTTGAATTATCTTAATCTTATCATCTTACTGCATGTGTATTAATTCTATTGTTTTTATTCAATACCATTGCCAGTTATCTTTTTACTTAAATATATTTAACCTATATTATTTTTCTATTAGGCTTATACATTGTACATATATTATTCTATAGTTTTTATTCTTATGTTGTTGGTATTTTGGGCAAGCTCTGGCACAAGAATTTCCTTCGGGTTGAATAAAGTTCTATCTTAGCTTATCTTATCTTATCTTATCTCAATCTTACCATAAAAGGCTTCTGCAGAAATGCCCTTCACTTCCCGACTTTAAACATTCGCTCTCACCCTCCTCTCCCTCTCATTTCCACTTTGTTGAACCAACTGAATGTCTCCCGCCTTGCGCCGATCTACACCTGTGATTGTATATTTATTGGAGTGAGGCAGGGCCAATATTGCCGAGTCATCAGTTTCAGATTGCTTCTCTGTCTTGTATTGACATTACTTCTCACCTCCCAAAATGGCTGCCTTCACGGTGATTGACGACAGTGCTCCTCGGTGGACGGCACAAGCCAGCCTTTCATCAACATAAATCCATCCGTTGAATTGCTAATGGAGACCATTCCGCAGATTTACAGGGAAAATCTGCCACTACAACCACTGACTTGTTGTTTGTATTCTTTTCTTCCCTCACAAGATAAATACAATGAAAATCCATCGGCAGGAGCAACAGATTTGTAAATGACAGAAATGCACAGGCTCTACAATTGCGCACTGCTGCGGCGTCGGGACAAATGGCGAAGCAATAACCTACGCGCTTACGCTTGGGTGTCGGGCGAGTTGTATTTTAATTAAACGGTCGTGTTTTTTTCATTTGATTGTTTTGTTTGCTTAATGCTTGTTTTGCTCGTGTCTGTCGCCATACATCACCGCCTGTAACTTTTTCACTGCAACCATCACTTTTGCAACAAATTGTATTCTTTGACCTTTTTCTCCACAGATCAAATTAATTTGGAGAAGGAACCATGAGCGAATATGCAGACGCCTGGCAGGTCTCCATACCCAGCCGACCCCCCACCCCATGGGATGGGGGAGGGGTGGTCTCATCCGTCATCTTAAATGAAGTGAGGGGAGCAGCAAAAAGCTATAAATGTCTGAGCAGCTTCAGTGAAGTGAGATGATCTTGCATTGATCTGTGTGTGTGTGTGTGTGTGTGTGTGTGTGTGTGTGTGTGTGTGTGTGTGAGTGTGATAGTTCAGTGTATTTGTTTTCCTATCATTCATAGAAATTTCTCATCTCTGAACAGTAAAGATGTGCTTCCCCTCTCTCCCTTTTCCACTCTCCTGCACACAGGATGGTCAAATGTATATATTTCTCAAATCTGTCACAAAATCAAACTGTTCCTTCTGATTATAGCTAACACATCTCTGTTGGATATATCCATTCACATACCGTTCCTTGACGTAGCACATTGATATACACATAGCTGTGTATGTATCAATTGGATAATCAGTGCACCACAGGTTAAGTCAGCCACCAGCACCAGCTCAGGGACTGCTAGCTAGTTACCATCTACCACCGTCATTTCACTGCATCACAACTTTGCAATAAAAAGGACTTTCAACGCCACTACTGCCTGTGTCCTTGGAGGAGCCCCGAACTAAGCCACATATGTTGCATTGTGGCAAGGAGGTATGCTATAACTACTTTAATAAACACAATCTCGGTACCAATGGCCTCGTGTTCTGCTTAATAACTTGGGTTTATTGCAAATTTAAAGTCAAAAAGAGTATTTATTTGGGACTAACATTCCTGCTGTTTTTTTTCCTGTTTTTTTTCAAGCACCAAAGTTTTCAGGCCGTTCAAGTCATGTCAGTTTTGACAGCGCTGAGGAGATTCCAGTTATATACTGTTTGGTCTGGACAGCGTAGGGCAACTACATTTCCAGGTCTCGCAAAATGAAAATACTTAACCCACAGAATCAGGATAAAGAAAACAAATGGGTTTTATTTATCGTTGGGATGAAAAAGATTGTCCAATGTTCTCTCGGGACCCGGGGTATGGAAAAAATAGCAAACTGAAGACTCCCCTTTAGTGAGTTTCAAGATATACAGGGATTGCAATCTCACACCCCATTGTTGAAATTGCCCAACTGCCTCTCTTTTCGCCAAAGGGGGTAGATTTAATTTTGTCCAGGCCTGCAGCGGGCCCCATAATAATACTGATTAACTCCTGGTGAAAGAAAGGTCCCTGTCCTTGGATCTGAACCTGATGGCTCTGCCCCACGTGCTGTACCTGCTGCTTTATACAATAGCTCCTTTTTTGCATATAGCGCCTGCCTGGCTCTGGTCTCTCGCTTCTCTTCTCCTCTCTCTCTTCTCTCTCCTCTCTCCTCTTCTCTCTCTCTCTCTCTCTCTCTCTCTCTCTCTCTCTCTCTCTCTCTCTCTCTCTCTCTGGTCTCTCTCTCTCTCTCTCTCTCCTCTGTCCTCTCTCTCTCTCTCTCTCTCTCTCTCTCTCTCTCTCTCTCTCTCTCTCTCTCTCTCTCTCTCTCTCTCTCTCTCTCTCTCTCTCTCTCTCTCTGTGTCTTTCTCTCGGCTGGCGTATTTCAAACTATGAAACTGTTGTAATATTCAGATCTCTCTCTCTCTCTCTCTCTCTCTCTCTCTCTCTCTCTCTCTCTCTGTTCAACAGTGTGTCAGCGTGGTTTATTTTTAATGACGTTTTTTATTTCTTTTTTTTAAAGTGGTGCACCGATGTGTAAGATCTCTCCACATGGCATGTCTCAACTCTTTTGAAATAAAACCCCCTTTTTTTTCACATTTACAACAACATCCGACCGTAGCCTGTCAACGTTCACTCTGAACCCTGACAGATCCAACCATAACGCAATAAAATCCAGTCCCAGAAATCGCGCCAGCACCAGAATAAAACCTCCAGAGAATCGAGAAATGTGTACTGGTTTTTTATTATACCGTGTTTGGAATTTACAGTATCAATCATATCCATCCTCTTGAAATGAAGTAAACCTGCCTCAGCATTGACCTTCTTATTACAATTAGCAAATTATTTCCATCTTGGTGTATTGCATATAATAAGAATTCAATGGTGAAATATAACCTGTACATGAAGGGCGGTAGAAAGCTCCAGAAAACAACTTCACTTTGTACTGGGGTTCACACCTGCCTTCATAATGGTAATCGCCCCCCTGTGTGTAACAGCACACACGACCCACTTTCCCGCTGTGCAGATAC
>PIJE02000304.1:225448-227948 GCA_002895965.2 Coryphaenoides rupestris
GGAGAACACCATGCCCTGTGACCTAGCGGTGCGCCGAGCGCGGGTGCCGTGTCTCATGTGTACGCACCTCAACTGGGCCCAAGTGAGGCTGCTTAAACAGCCACCGACCACACACACTCCACAATGTCCTTCCATGGTGACGATCCTATCCAGACCGTGCTCCACTTAGAGGGCCTGGTCACGGTTCTCCAAGGAGAATCATCATGGGTATTTCAAGGAGCTTAAAGAGGAACATAAACGGCACGCAACTTGGAGTGATTCCATCCTTATAAATATATAAATATTGTGGTTGGGGCATAGTGGCCATCGTCAAGAATGAACACACATACACGCAGTGACCTTCACTTCCCAGCTTCTTTTATGCTCCACATTGAATGTGGAGTAGTACGGCTACGGCATTTGAAGCATTCGCTGGTTGGGTGTGAATGTTGCACTTCATGTGCAAAATGTTCCCTGACCTTGTGGAGGGACGGATGGAGGAAGATCGTGACAGTGTAACGCTCTTTGCCATCGTTATGAAGTGTGAAGTGACATGATTCTCTCCTTACACCGCCTGCGGGTGGAGCCTGAGCATATTGTCACTGCACAACTTGAGTACAAGCCCACACTCTCTCCAGATAAACCTTTAATTCTGTTCCATTCAATATTGTGACACGTTATAAGAATAAGAATGATACATTTTTGTAATCAATTATACAATTATGTCAATCAGACATGGTGGCCTTTTCCACCCTGCACAGGATGGCAAAGAAAAGTCAAACTGTCAAATCAAACCGTTCCTTGACGTAGCACATTGATATACACATAGCTGTGTATGTATCAATTGGATAATCAGTGCACCACAGGTTAAGTCAGCCACCAGCACCAGCTCAGGGACTGCTAGCTAGTTACCATCTACCACCGTCATTTCACTGCATCACAACTTTGCAATAAAAAGGACTTTCAACGCCACTACTGCCTGTGTCCTTGGAGGAGCCCCGAACTAAGCCACATATGTTGCATTGTGGCAAGGAGGTATGCTATAACTACTTTAATAAACACAATCTCGGTACCAATGGCCTCGTGTTCTGCTTAATAACTTGGGTTTATTGCAAATTTAAAGTCAAAAAGAGTATTTATTTGGGACTAACATTCCTGCTGTTTTTTTTGGGGGTTTTTTCAAGCACCAAAGTTTTCAGGCCGTTCAAGTCATGTCAGTTTTGACAGCGCTGAGGAGATTCCAGTTATATACTGTTTGGTCTGGACAGCGTAGGGCAACTACATTTCCAGGTCTCGCAAAATGAAAATACTTAACCCACAGAATCAGGATAAAGAAAACAAATGGGTTTTATTTATCGTTGGGATGAAAAAGATTGTCCAATGTTCTCTCGGGACCCGGGGTATGGAAAAAATAGCAAACTGAAGACTCCCCTTTAGTGAGTTTCAAGATATACAGGGATTGCAATCTCACACCCCATTGTTGAAATTGCCCAACTGCCTCTCTTTTCGCCAAAGGGGGTAGATTTAATTTTGTCCAGGCCTGCAGCGGGCCCCCATAATAATACTGATTAACTCCTGGTGAAAGAAAGGTCCCTGTCCTTGGATCTGAACCTGATGGCTCTGCCCCACGTGCTGTACCTGCTGCTTTATACAATAGCTCCTTTTTTGCATATAGCGCCTGCCTGGCTACATGAGTTTCAACAGTGTGTCAGCGTGGTTTATTTTTAATGACGTTTTTTATTTCTTTTTTTTAAAGTGGTGCACCGATGTGTAAGATCTCTCCACATGGCATGTCTCAACTCTTTTGAAATAAAACCCCCTTTTTTTTTTCAGATTTACAACAACATCCGACCGTAGCCTGTCAACGTTCACTCTGAACCCTGACAGATCCAACCATAACGCAATAAAATCCAGTCCCAGAAATCGCGCCAGCACCAGAATAAAACCTCCAGAGAATCGAGAAATGTGTTAGTACTGGTTTTTTATTATACCGTGTTTGGAATTTACAGTATCAATCATATCCATCCTCTTGAAATGAAGTAAACCTGCCTCAGCATTGACCTTCTTATTACAATTAGCAAATTATTTCCATCTTGGTGTATTGCATATAATAAGAATTCAATGGTGAAATATAACCTGTACATGAAGGGCGGTAGAAAGCTCCAGAAATCAACTTCACTTTGTACTGGGGTTCACACCTGCCTTCATAATGGTAATCGCCCCCTGTGTGTAACAGCACACACGACCCACTTTCCCGCTGTGCAGATACTGGGAGTCTTCCATACTTTTAGTATTTTTCATGCCACACCCATCAACTCTTTGAGACAGGATGAAATAATTCAATATGTCCCCGTTATCTCTGACCACTTCCTCATATCGTCTACCCACGTTTACGACTGACGACCGATGGAGCAATATAAGACCATCTGACCGTCTTCTTAGGCTTACTGTGTGCTACGATTTCAAATCATGTGTGGTGTTTGATTAGATCTTAGCGAAGTAAAGACATATAAACATCTGC
>PIJE02000304.1:232948-332948 GCA_002895965.2 Coryphaenoides rupestris
TCATAATATGCCGTTTTTCATGGCCTGCATTGAGAGTGAAACCCGGGAACCCAGTTTAACTCAGGCTACAAGAATATCCAGCTCCCCCTAAAACGGGGAGTAGGCCACCGGAAAGCAGGACAAATGGAGACTCAGACGCACTGTCGCCTTCGTGCCGAATTTCTGCATAATGACCGGGTGAAAGAGAGAGAGTGTGAGAGGGGGGGGGGGGAGGGGGAGAGAGGGGAGCGAGAGAGCGAGAGAGAGAGAGAGGGGGAGCACACGCGGTGTTTAGTCTGGTGTGTTTTGTTGTAGCGAGATTGAATAACTAGCGAGCGAGTCCGTACGGTTATGGTGTGTTGTGGAGCGATAAAGCGAGGGCTGGAACTGAAGAGATATTTACTGAAATGAAATGAGGCCATCTTGAGGGGAGACCATTCCAGAGAAGTGAAAGAGAAAAGCTATTCCCTCCCCACCCCCCCCTCCCCACCCCCCACGCTCCTTGGGGGGCATCTATCATTGGGGGGTGGGTGTGGCACCAGCACAGCGGATACTCATACAGACGCGAGTTTATCTATTTGCAGCCACGCACACAATAACCTCATAAGCACGCACACACAGGGGATGCTCATATAAGTAGAGGTGCACCAGCACAAGATACATACAGAGGGATCATTGGGGAATAGCGTCTTATGAGGTTATTGTGTGCGTGGCTGCAAAATGCGTTTGAGCGCGAGATAAGTGCAGTTTGGACATCCATGCGTCTCGCGACTAAACGCTTGGTGTTTGATGCCTAAACCGATGTTGCCCGACTGTCTTATGATGTACTCATGCCCACACAAGCATTGGTAAGGTCGGATAAACGTTTCCATGAAAGTTGTGAAGACCCATCACCTTTTACTGTTTAACCGCTTAGAAACACACAACTCTATTGGAAAACGTTTATCCCCTCTACAAGATACATACAGAGGATCGTATGCGTGCCTAGAGGTCACTGTGTGTGTGATATATGTCAATACTCACTCACACACACACATAGACACACACACACTCATAGACACACACACACACTCACTCACAGACACACATACACATACACTGGGGCATGAGAACGGTAGAACATGAAAATTCTGAACCTATACTGTGTGTGTGTGTGTGTGTGTGTGTGTGTGTACGTCTATGAGTGAGTGTGTCTATGAGTGTGTGTGTGTGTGTGTGTGTGTCTATGAGTTAGTGAGTCTGTGTGTGTGTGTGTGAGCTCCAGACAGTGCGCTCACTAGGTGGTCTCCCAGAGAGAGCACAGCGTGTGGGGTGATAGATGGCTCCGGGGGCTTCCTCTGTTAGCTGCTACAGACAAATCTGGATAAAGGATCACTTCTCAGGTTCCAAACTCTTGGCTTCTCTGCACTTTCATCCGCTCCTCCACCCTGACACCAGCGTACACCACCCATCGCTACAGGAAGTCAGCATTATACATAAGCCAAATAAAGTCAAACTTCTCCCCGACTGCCATGGTGGAAAAACATTCTGTAGAATGTGCAGAACTACAAAGCGAGCTGTTTTGCACTACTAGTATGCAGTTAGAGGTGTTACATTTGTGTTGTAGTTGCAGGCCCTTGTGTGTTTTTTTTATTGTATGATTGTCTACAGCACAGCTGGACACTCAGACTTGAGGCCCAAACATCGGGACTTGTAACTTGGACTCACCGTCTGTGAGACTTAACTTACTCAGGACTAGACTGCTTTGAGACTTGAGTCTCTCTGGAGACTTGAAAGCAAAGATCAGGTCCGATTGTCAGGCTGTGATAAATGATCCTGATATGTACGCATTGTTTGTTGCAACTTTTAAATATATTCCTGCTTTGCACTGCCTAACCCCGGTGTGGATAACGTGAATGCCTAAAGTAGGCCTGAGGTGGTGATTAAATAATAGAAATCATACCAAAGATAATGAATAAATGGTGTAAATGTCTTACATACATTATAACAGCCTACAAGGATTCATCTGCCATCAAGCAATACGCATAGGCTCTCGCTGATATGGGGACTGGCTAACAATAACAATTATTTTTGTCATATTTGTAGTGCAACTCAAACTCAAGAACTAGAATCATATGTGTGGATATGTGTGGTTGATGGCTCGTCAGCCTCGCCTGGCCAGAGTCAGGCTGATTACACACGTTAAGCCAGCCATCACCACACACACACACACACACTCAGGGAGAGAGCTCTGACATGTCAGCATGTACCACCTGCTCTGGCTGTAACATCTTGCCAACACTCCAATGAACTGGTTTGATAACATCTCCCGGTGTCCTGGTCATGAAAAGCCACAGAGGTGGTGAGGGGGGCAGGGGACACGGACACAACATGTTTTAAAACGGAGCAAAGCACATGGACCGCACATGTAGCACGCTTAAAGGATTATTAACATTTTTCTATAATTTTTATTCAGAGCCGTTTTTCATTTTGATAAAATAGCAAAGATTAGTGTTTTTTTGTCTGGATATTGTACCTTTAACTGTGAGAACGTATATTGTGTCCTAAATCAACGCATACAGTATATACCTTAACCTAGGCTAATAAAAACACATGTCTTGCATGAGAAACGCTGCGGCAGTTTCAAACACAAGTCTCCCCATAATGACAAATCATTTGAATTACTAAACAATGACCAAAAAACATTACTACTAACTTAATAACTAACATTTCAGATGCAGATGTTTATATGTCTTTACTTCGCTAAGATCTAATCAAACACCACACATGATTTGAAATCGTAGCACACAGTAAGCCTAAGAAGACGGTCAGATGGTCTTATATTGCTCCATCGGTCGTCAGTCGTAAACGTGGGTAGACGATATGAGGAAGTGGTCAGAGATAACGGGGACATATTGAATTATTTCATCCTGTCTCAAAGAGTTGATGGGTGTGGCATGAAAAATACTAAAAGTATGGAAGACTCCCAGTATCTGCACAGCGGGAAAGTGGGTCGTGTGTGCTGTTACACACAGGGGGGCGATTACCATTATGAAGGCAGGTGTGAACCCCAGTACAAAGTGAAGTTGTTTTCTGGAGCTTTCTACCGCCCTTCATGTACAGGTTATATTTCACCATTGAATTCTTATTATATGCAATACACCAAGATGGAAATAATTTGCTAATTGTAATAAGAAGGTCAATGCTGAGGCAGGTTTACTTCATTTCAAGAGGATGGATATGATTGATACTGTAAATTCCAAACACGGTATAATAAAAAACCAGTACACATTTCTCGATTCTCTGGAGGTTTTATTCTGGTGCTGGCGCGATTTCTGGGACTGGATTTTATTGCGTTATGGTTGGATCTGTCAGGGTTCAGAGTGAACGTTGACAGGCTACGGTCGGATGTTGTTGTAAATGTGAAAAAAAAGGGGGTTTTATTTCAAAAGAGTTGAGACATGCCATGTGGAGAGATCTTACACATCGGTGCACCACTTTAAAAAAAAGAAATAAAAAACGTCATTAAAAATAAACCACGCTGACACACTGTTGAAACTCATGTAGCCAGGCAGGCGCTATATGCAAAAAAGGAGCTATTGTATAAAGCAGCAGGTACAGCACGTGGGGCAGAGCCATCAGGTTCAGATCCAAGGACAGGGACCTTTCTTTCACCAGGAGTTAATCAGTATTATTATGGGGCCCGCTGCAGGCCTGGACAAAATTAAATCTACCCCCTTTGGCGAAAAGAGAGGCAGTTGGGCAATTTCAACAATGGGGTGTGAGATTGCAATCCCTGTATATCTTGAAACTCACTAAAGGGGAGTCTTCAGTTTGCTATTTTTTCCATACCCCGGGTCCCGAGAGAACATTGGACAATCTTTTTCATCCCAACGATAAATAAAACCCATTTGTTTTCTTTATCCTGATTCTGTGGGTTAAGTATTTTCATTTTGCGAGACCTGGAAATGTAGTTGCCCTACGCTGTCCAGACCAACAGTATATAACTGGAATCTCCTCAGCGCTGTCAAAACTGACATGACTTGAACGGCCTGGAAACTTTGGTGCTTGAAAAAACAAAAAAAAACAGCAGGAATGTTAGTCCCAAATAAATACTCTTTTTGACTTTAAATTTGCAATAAACCCAAGTTATTTAAGCAGAACACGAGGCCATTGGTACCGAGATTGTGTTTATTAAAGTAGTTATAGCATACCTCCTTGCCACAATGCAACATATGTGGCTTAGTTCGGGGCTCCTCCAAGGACACAGGCAGTAGTGGCGTTGAAAGTCCTTTTTATTGCAAAGTTGTGATGCAGTGAAATGACGGTGGTAGATGGTAACTAGCTAGCAGTCCCTGAGCTGGTGCTGGTGGCTGACTTAACCTGTGGTGCACTGATTATCCAATTGATACATACACAGCTATGTGTATATCAATGTGCTACGTCAAGGAACGGTTTGATTTGACAGTTTGACTTTTCTTTGCCATCCTGTGCAGGGTGGAAAAGGCCACCATGTCTGATTGACATAATTGTATAATTGATTACAAAAATGTATCATTCTTATTCTTATAACGTGTCACAATATTGAATGGAACAGAATTAAAGGTTTATCTGGAGAGAGTGTGGGCTTGTACTCAAGTTGTGCAGTGACAATATGCTCAGGCTCCACCCGCAGGCGGTGTAAGGAGAGAATCATGTCACTTCACACTTCATAACGATGGCAAAGAGCGTTACACTGTCACGATCTTCCTCCATCCGTCCTCCACAAGGTCAGGGAACATTTTGCACATGAAGTGCAACATTCACACCCAAACCAGCGAATGCTCAAATGCCGTAGCCGTACTACTCCACATTCAAGTGGAGCATAAAAGAAGCTGGGAAGTGAAGGTCACTGCGTGTATGTGTGTTCATTCTTGACGATGGCACTATGCCCCAACCACAATATTTTATATATTTATAAGGATGGAATCACTCCAAGTTGCGTGCGTTTATGTTCCTCTTTAAAGCTCCTTGAAATACCCATGATGATTCTCCTTTGGAGAACCGTGACCAGGCCCTCTAAGTGGAGCACGGTCTGGATAGGATCGTCACCATGGAAGGACATTGTGGAGTGTGTGTGGTCGGTGGCTGGTTTAAGCAGCCTCACTTGGCCCAGTTGAGGTGCGTACACATGAGACACGGCACCGCGCTCGGCGCACCGCTAGGTCACAGGGCATGGTGTTCTCCAGCCTGGCAGGTATAAAAGACAACACAAAATGACCCACAGCTTACATTTTTCAAATTCTTTTGACAGTACTACACATCTATTTGTTGGCGCAAAAAAAACAAAGTTGAAATAATTACGTTTCTCTGCAGCACCGTGTCACCTTCTCCATAGGAATATAATGGAGTGGGCGGCGACAATTGCGGTGGCGTGTCTCATGTGATTGCACCTTCAGAGTCTGGGGCTGGGTGAGGCTGCACACCTGAGGTGCATTGACTAATCAGTGCACACAGCATGAACCAGCCATCGCCACACACACTCAACAGAGTGCTAGCATGCTAGCTTTGTTCCACCTGCTCTGTCGGCCATTTCTACATAACTTCTACAATAAACCCTGCCTGTGTCCCGAGTTGTAAAGGCCTAGAAAAGCCACTTTAGTTGCGTGTAGCAGCAGTAACTGCTAAAATAAATTTTAACACATTTCTAATGCTCGTAATTACTCATACCGTGCTGTTTCTCCTGGAAGGATTGTACTGTTTCTTGTGCTTGTGTTTTTTCTTTTTTTGAGGCACTTTAGGTCCTTCTCATGGCCACAGGAGCGATGATACTGTACGGCCCCATGAGGGAGGACAACGGGGCCCACTGCAGGAGACAGTTTACACTTGGTCTACTTTGAACTTGCAATAGCACTTGCATTAGTGATTTGGCTACAGGCAGCACTACTTCAATAGGCCAAACGCTCAACTCATAAACCGGCACGCACAACCCTTACTGAGACTCCTCTAATCTCTGTGTATTCATATATTTTGTTGTCAGTGCTAGTTCCAGGGAAAGTGTGTTAACGAGAGAGCATCCGGTGTCTCCGACGGATAAACCTTCCTATGAACGTACAGCCAAGCATCAGTAGCTCAATTCTTCTTCTTCTTCTTCTTCAAAGATAGCCCCGGTGTTATCGCACCACAACAGACACTCTCTGCTGTCGTAAAAACAAAGTTATGTGGAGATGCACCTGGTTCTCTGTTATGGTATCATTCTTATGCTCAGGTGCAGCGCGAGAGACTACTTCACGCAGTGGCATGTCCCTCAAGAGGCACATTATTGTTGAAGAGCTGCGAGAGTCTCGCACGGAAACCCGGTGGCAAGGTGATCCCTCGGCTATGATCTCCGAAGGGCGAAGAAGGGGAGCAGGCGGGAAACGCATCCTTCTCTTCAGACAGAGCTAAGTCACAAAGCTTGCTTGGATGTTAAGAACATCATAATGGCGGAGCTGGTGTATAATGGGCTGGCGCGGGTTCAACACTTCTAAGAGGGAGTCCAGCAGGAACAGCGAGAGACAGGAGAGACACTGCATAGGTAATATGAATTCTTCCACAAATCTTCTCTATGAGAGTGAGCCTGTTTGATGTCCCCAGATGGCGAGGTGGATAATTGCTGCTCAAAATTCTGAAAAAAACAGTTTTTGTGTGTGTGTGTGTGTGTGTGTGTGTATGCATGTATGTTTGTGGTAGGTGGTAGTGGGCCTGTGTCTGCTGTTGTTGTGTGTGTCTGTGTGTGTGTGTGTGTGTGTGTGGTGTGTGTGTGTGTGGCCTGTGTGTGTGTGTGTGTGAAACACACTCTGCTTTGCACTCACAACAAGCACAGACAAAAGGCAACCAAATGACTCCCAGAGCTCGCTTACGTCTGAGGAAAGGGTGCGTTTTCCCCCGCAAACAAACAAACAAACAAGCAAGCAAACAAACAAACATACAAGCATTATTCATCCAAATGTAGTGTAATCGTGAATATCCCCCCCCCCCCCCGTACACAAGAGTGCTCATTAGCTATATCCTCCACGGAGATCATGTAGAGTGACTAAATCGCATTAGCGCAACAAAACAGCGATCAAAACAGGCCATCCATCTCGGCCTGCCTGTCAAGCGTCCCACAATGCAATCTGATGAACATGTCGGCATGACAAACAGAACAAAACGTGCCCCGCCACCTCTGAGAGAAGAACTAAGAATCTGTCATCTTTGTTTAGTTTTTTTAATCCCGTCTGTGTGCTTTAGTGCTGTGTTTAATGACTGTTTAATAACTGTCTGCGTCCTTTCCAAATTGAACAACGGCAGCAACAACAAAAGTGTTTTCTTAAAGGGTAAAACGTATGCTTTAGTTTGTTTAGTCCCCTGTTGCCGTGCCTGTTGCAATATACTTTATTTTCAGATCTAGTGCCCGAGGACAGGTCTCATAACCACATACTGAGACAAGCACACACACACACACACACACACGTGCGTGCGCAAGCAAGCGTATTTGCATGATGCACAATAACTTCCTCAATAACTCACACAGTGTGCTTCATTTCCATAGTGTCAGTCTGTCACTCAGGGTGAGCGAGGAGATGAAAAAGTGTTGGGTAGTCGCCCTGTCCTCGCCTCCCAGTCTTTAGAGAGCTCACTAATTAGAGAGCCACACTCAATCCACACACACACACACACACACACACACACAAATACAGATCTAGTTCTTCCTTATAAATAATAGGCACATTTGTATCTCTCATCATGTTGATAAGCTGTGTGTGTGTGTGTGTGTGTGTGTGTGTGTGTGTGTGTGTGTGTGTGTGTGTGTGTGTGTGTGTGTGTGTGTGTGTGTGTGCGTGTGTGTGTGTGTGTGTGTGTGTGTGTGTGTGTGTGTGTGTGTTTGTATAAAAGACAGAACTCCCTATATGTCTCCTCTTGTCTTGGATGCCTCTCAAATCAAAGTTTAAGGACAGTGTGTAAAATTCAACACTCATACACACACACACACACACACACACACACACACACACACACACACACACACACACACCTCCACAGTGGCCTACTCATACACTGAAAGCAATAGCACAACATGACAGGGAGAGATATCTGTAGCAAAGCTGGCTGGGTGTTGTTTTCCCACAGATGCATGACAGCGGTCATCCATTCATCTTCTGTCAGTCGCGCCTTTCACTCAGACCCTGTCATTGTCTCTCTCTCTGTCTCTCTCTGTCTCTCTCTCTCTCTCTCTCTCCCTCTGTGTCATCTGACTGTCCCCTCCCCCACTCCCACGTCAAAGTAGGTAGTTTGGTTGTCAGACACTTAATAACAAGAAGGTATAGCATCTCGCCTCCGCTCCAGACCCATGACGCCTACTGTGGGACTGAGTACAGTGCGTACAATGAGTACAGAATTAAGATGGCCGCCTCAGGGGCAACTCTCCCCCCCTCTTTTTTTTTCCTTTAACGTCACAGAATTTTCACCGCAAGTAACGTTCAATGTCGACGCACCCTTAGTGTTTGCTTGGTAAATGTGGATATCCATAATAGTTTAAATGACACTGGTATGTCTCCTTAACACCTTGGAATTCTTAGCGTTAATGCCGAGAAGCTTTGGTCGAGAAGTTAACTTGCATTTAACTTGTCTTACATGTATTGCTCCATTTCTACTTCCAGGTTTAGGCTACATTTGACAGTTAATTCCCCAGATTGGTCATCCCCTTAACCTTGATGACAGCTCGGTATTAAGTGTTCAAATCTCTGGTGTTTTTTAATGGATTATGCTTATCCTTAGCCTCGCACAGCCAGACCATTAAGTCTAGACAGCGTTTTTTTAAAGGACGTCTCCAGTCAACCTTTTGAAGCCGACTGGATTAGCCTCCGCTTGAAAACTAATTCCAAAGTAGCAGAGATATTATTATATTAATTAAGCTATTGTACAAATGTCCTAAACGTCACCACCCAGTTTCATCATCACAAATGGTGTTTAATAAACATAATAAATCCAAGATGGCAAAGAGTTGGTTGTACTTTTTTTGCGGTGGAGGGGACATGAGTGGATGGATGCAGATTTCTGAAGGACAGGAGACCATCACTTAAGAGAGAAAAGACAACGCAGAGGGCTTTGAAGCTTCAAGATACCAAAAATCGGCGTCTATGCAGATGATATCAAAATGGCATCGGGAGGTGAAAATGACACAGCCAGGCGGGCCAGGCTGCAATATAAAATATTAAAGGCCAGGCATTAGTCTGAGGGAATGATAAGTTATAATGAATCGGGGATGGCCCAGAATCCACTGGGTCCTTTTTGGTGATTTTCCTAAACGGGTGGCATGCGTCGTGGGTGGTGGTGGTCGGGGGCGGGGGGTAGGGAGAGGGGGGTAGGGGGTCGAAGGTCACCCCTGCCATCCCTTATTACTTTAAACCTTGGATGCCAGACACTGTGGGAGGAAAAAGGAAACCCCAGTGGGTGACGGTGGTGGAGCCTCCGGGCTCCTGTGTTGTTGTTGTGTGTGTTGTGTTGTTGTTCCTAGTCGTGTACGTGACTCAGAAATGTGGGGGAAAAACAAACATATAAGGAAACTCATATAGCAAACGGGGAGAACATACAAAAGATATTTACAGAGAAAAATTTGATTTCCGTGATGAACACACACTTTGGTCGTGTGACCTCCGCCGACATAGACGCATGTCCTGGATTCGCATGGACAGGGCCATGGAGGTAGTGCGGAGGCAGACCCCCTCCGGTGATCAGAGAGGGCTTGGACAAATGACTCGCACCCCCCCCCGCCCCCACCCCCACCCCGCCGCCCCCCCCCCCCCCCTCGGCTGGGCTCCATCGGCCTTATACCACTGAGCTGTCCCACTGGGCCCCCCGGGGCCAGCAGGTCAGAACCGCCCTCCCTTCAGACAGCCAGAGGGGGGCACCTGCGTGTGATTGGCTGCAATCTCCCGTGTGTGTGTGTGTGGTGTGTGGTGTGTGTGTGTATGTTTGTGTGTGTGTGTTTGTGTGCATTGTGTTGTGTGTGTGTGTGTGTGTGGATTAATGGTAAATGGACTTTGGCATTTATGGCATTTATGTGGTGCTTTTGTAGCCCCCCCCCCCCCCCAACGAGCTACGTTGCCGTCCCATTGTTGACACCGCCGCCCGTGTACAAACCTTTTGTTTTGTTTCTGTGTGTGTCTGTCTGTGTATGGTGTGTGTGTGTGTGCGTGAACACACACATTGATTTATTTCCATTTGCCGAGGTGCACACATGAAGGTTTGCGTGTCGCATCCCTGTGGCTGCAATTTCCTGTGGCAGGACACGGGCTGTCAGCTCGTCTGATGGAGAAACACAATTAGGTTTGTTGTTTCGCGTTTAGCTTTGCCGTGCCACGCCGCGGCAGATTGTCAGCTGCTCGCTGCTTACTTTGTTTCCAGGAGAGCTTTTTTTCCCTCTTTTTTTATTACGAACAGCCCGCATACACTCGCACATTATCCAAAAGTGCCAATAACACAGGAGATCCTCTGTTTTAGACATTCATGGCCATCACAGCTGAAAAGCCTTCCCTGTGGAGGGGAACGCAGGTGTCACGGCAAAGTTATAGAACCAGCCTCAAAGACGTGTCTTCAGTAGACGCTATGTCCTGATCTTTGTGGGTTTTTTTGGAGTTTCTTTTATATCCAAATGCACTACTCATTATACTCATTATAAAGTTGAACAACTTTTTTATATGCGAGGATATTTTTAACTCCCGCCCTCTCACTTTCAATGTTCATGCATAATTTCTTGTGCATTCATTATATTAGCATATGGCCTAAATGAGCATATGCAACTCGTCTACCTTCTCCATCATGTTGTTTAGGTTGCAGGGGTGTATATGAAGACGTGGAGGCTTTTACAAAGAGGAAAGTCTCATGGGTTTCTCCTTTGCTGTGAATGTGATCAGAGTGCTTTGTCCAAGCTCATGATGCCGCTGTTTACATGCTACTTTGTATAATCATGCGTGCATAGGCCCGGTGTGTGTGTGTAGTGTGTGTGTGTGTGTGTGTGTGTGTGTGTGTGTGTGTGTGAGACTCCTTACTCTATTGTGACACAACAGTGCCCCCTGCAGATTAAAATGGCCACAAAATAATGAAATTGTGTAGAACTTGTTGGAGGAGTGCATCATTCAGTTTAAGACAGTTTGTTAGCTGACGGATGGCTATACAATGTTTAACTAATTACAGCACATTTAATGCAGTTTTGATATATGTGGCATTCAGCTGCCTATACCAGTCAGTTAATTCACACACACATATACACACACACACACACAATAGCCATTACACTACCCTGCTCCACCAGACTTTCCTTCGAGGCATGGAATCCCGCCTGTAAATATTTATCGACGTTATCCTGTAAATAGAAGTTTAAAGTTAAAATGTCAAGTTATTAATTGGTAATGTGCACTTGTTGTCACCCTATTGTAAAGTGCCCACCCGCCTGAGGTATAGCCCTAACGTATTCACTACTGTGGTCACCACTGTCCACTATAGTCAGCAGCTCAGAATGCGATCACGAGCCGTTAATTAAACAAATGTATGCACATCAACACTATGAGACAATATGCAGCAAATAGGTATCAAGCATATCAACAGACAAGGGTATATAACAAATATAGTATCAAGTTATGTAGCAGACTATGTGGGTGCATGGAGGGAGGTAAGAAGGTGCAGATTTAGTCCTTAATAAATCTCTGAAAACATTTCATGACCACTGAGGTGAGGGCCACCGGTGGGTAGTCATTCAGCCATGCTGGAGAGGCAGTCTTGGGCTCAGGGACAATAGCGGAGCACTTGAAGCAGGCTGGGACCATGGACTCAGCCAGGGACAGGTTGAATATTGTGCTGAACACTGGAGCTAGCTGGTTAGCACAGGTCTTGGACAAAAGCATCTGCTAAATGTAAATGTAATCTGTGTGTCGTATATTTTGGTTGTATAATTTGACGTAAATGACTTATTCCCATTCCCGTGCTAACAATGTATGCACCCTTGTTATTGTACAACACATTGCATAATGTGTCCAACAAATGGCATATTTATTTCATCATAATAAAGGCAAACACATAAACATAAACATATAAGATAAATCCACCAATTTGCGTTTACAAAGCTGACAAAGTGTCGAACAAAGAGTCCTCTTGCTCTGGATCTTTCTGATTATTGCAAACAGTTGATTTGAAGTTATTCAATGACAGAACATCTAACAGAGTTGGAGTTCCCTATGATGAAACTAAAAGGCCTATCTTGATACTCAGGATTGATGCTAGATGCTTCATGTTGTAGACTCTCATCGTAAACCCTATTAGTGTCTGATATCCGTATCCAGAAATCAGACACTTAAAATGAAACTCTGCACACCAAAATACGCCCTGGGATGCATTGTAAATGCATATGACTGATTTTGATGACCAAGTGTTTATTTAGTAAGCATTTTTTCCTTAAAGACGTGATAACACGAGCCAAAGTTGTTCAGAGTTGCAATCCCTTTCCATTATCCGAGACCTAGGGGTGCATACTGACGAGCACAGTACGCAAATGGAAGAAAAATGGAAATGCCCCCAGAATATTGGTTGCATTAAGTTCAAGAAAATAATCACCTCCCTGTCGTACATTGTTTTACATCATACCATGGTCTGGGCAAAAACCCTGATTGGCCGGCAGTTGTGTGTTAAAACCAAAGTTCGACTCAAGTTTAATCACTTCTAAATTCATCTGCTACCCAACCTGTAACTATAGCAACTTTAAAGAGCACAGCTGTCAAAGCTTACTGGTTATCGACTGCAGGAAGCAAGGCTGAGTTATCAACCTGATGAACTAACGACCGCCGCAGAGGAAACATGAATTTAATACTTTGTAACGAGTTACGGCGATGAAGCCATAACCTTTACTGATCTCATCCTGTGGTAATTTATACTGGGACTAACCGGCGTGGTTGTAAAGGGAACTAGAGTAATTCCTTGTCATGACAATGGTACGCTGTAAACAGTAATAAAGGTTATATTGTTGGCCAATGACCATGGGATAATCGGGATAATCAACTGGTAGGTGTGTGTTAAACGGTTTATGGCACGACGTGGAGGCGAAGAACCACCAACAACACCAACAAAGAACACAGAAAAGTTACAAAGTTAAAAAGTAAAAAATATCCAAGTCCTGTCTAAAATGTAGTATAAGGGTTCATTGAATGGTTAAAAGCGGTCTAAATGACTAATACAACTATTATGAGTTGAGTAGGCCGACAATAAAGAGCGGTCTCACCTTTGAAAGGTTCTTGCAGGAGCCCTGTTGTAAATGGGTGTCCCACTGGCGGCTGTGGCAGGTGACGGCGAGCTCCGTGAGAAGCTAAACTGTGACGTGGCAGCAGGTGCACTATGTGTGCTCCACCACTGCTCCACCGCTGCTGGGACACACACGGACCTCGCAGCGTTCCCCTGGGTGGAGGCCGTGCAGAACCGTCCACCGCTGCTACTGTCCTCGTTCGTGAGCTACATTGTGGCTCCGTTTACCTGTATAGTACACGTTCTTATCTATAACAAGAACAAAATACCATTCATGCCTTGGTTTAATGAACATGTGTAGTCCTCTTTCTTTGAATGCAAACAAAAACGTCCAATAAGACGGAATAACATAAATGACAAACTCACAATTAGCCTAAGTTAGCGAGCTTACATGGCCCTCTGGCTGGCAACATACAATATAACTCTTACATCGGGTCATTAGCGATCTAGTTCATATCGAGCGTATGTTGTGCCACAAATCTGAATTAATGTTTTTGAAACAAAGGATTGATAATAATAAAACAACAAAATGTGTCATTTTGTTATATTAATATATCTTTTAACAACAAATAACAGATTCAATAGAACATGTGAAAGAAATGACATTTTGTCAACAATATAAACGGATGAAATGTGGATTCACTGACTGTTTATGCAAAATGTGATTCAATGACAAAAGAAAAAACAACATTTTTCTGATTCAGACCAATGGAAATTCTGGATCAATTACACCAATGGTCACGGTAATGTTTCCCTCCATTTTTGCGGAAACAAAGTTGATGTTCCAAACCACAATTTTGTCCCAACACACGTATGAAGCGGTGCTCTCGAATACTAGAAAATAGCTGAGCATGACGGTTCCGTTTTAAGCTTGCAAGGCTCTGCGCCGGGTTCCTGCTGTGGGTTTCCTCTGAAAAGCAACAGAAACACCCTCATTCAAGTCCAAGGACATGCAGAGTAGAAGGGACGTGTCCAATTGGAGGCCACTCACAATTGGTTCCGTGGTGCCAATTCTGTTTTCTTCAGTGCTGAACAAGAGGTTGTCGAAACCGCGTCCTATCCATGCACGGCAAAAAGGGCTTTGAAAACCTGCTACTGGGCGGGGCTGCCCTCTGAACGTGCACCTTTGGCTGCTATCTTCATCGATCTGGCCAAAGCGGTTTTACTCAATTTCCCATCGACATCTCATGGTGACTCTGGAAACAGGGAACGTAGATCCGGCGATTTGTTCCGCTGATTGCCGGTTCCTTCTGGTAAAAGGGCTGTAGGCCTACTACCAGATTGTGAACAGAAATTGGCTTGACCAGGAGAATTGCTGTGTGTGATGTTGTGAAGCCTTAACCTGGCTCAATGGCTCTGGTGGAACTGAGGACTTGTAGGTAGACTGATGAAGGGTGGGCTACTACACCCAGGAATTGCTACTGTACAGCCCTCGGGAAAGGTCAGAGATTGGCTTAAATGGTAATGGAAGCGTTTATATTATGTTTAGATGTTTTGATGGTGGAAATATCTAGGTGTAGGTAGAGAGGTTCACACAAAAACACCTCATGCACCTGGCAAAGCACACACTAAGACTGAAGCACTGAATATAGCCAGGTTCACACAGATTCATCAGTCTCAGACATGCATGCATAGTCACACATATGTACACAACCTGTGTGTCACAGATTTGCAACTGATTCTACCTGAATGAGTGTTCTCATAACTCCGTTCTCCTTCTTGGGGAACGGTTACCTTAAGGCCACTGTGCGCTCTTCACTCCCTGGGCATCATTCAAGGCACGGCGTCTCATTTTCCCCATGAACTGATTAGAGCTTTGAGGTTAAATGAAATGGAACGCTAGCGCTGGGTTCATCTCGGCACACGGAAAATGAATGAGTTTGCTTTATTAACCATGGGTGTGTGCGTGTGTGCGTGTGTGTGTGTGTGTGTGTGTGTGTGTGTGTGTGTGTGTGTGTGTGTGTGTGTGTGTGTGTGTGTGTGTGTGTGTGTGTGTGTGTGTGTGTGTGTGTGTGTGTGTGTGTGTGTGTCTGTGTGTGTGTGTGAGGTGGTACTTGAGTACATACAAAAGTAACCATTCCAGGCAAGAGTGTGGTATGAGACAAAAACTACATCACCGAGTCCTGTCCAGTCACAAAAAATTCAAATATCTGCAGAAAGAAAAGGAAAAAGAGAATGCAATAAGAGTGAGCAAGGGAGAGGAGGAACAGGAGAGAGCGAGAGAGAGAGAGAGACGAGAGAGAGAGAGAGAGAGAGAGAGAGAGAGAGCGAGAGAGAGAGAGAACAATGCCTCTCCAACATTGACTCCCCAATTATAACTCAGAGGCGTGTATAGTCCTGTGTTCTGCTATTCAGCTAAAGTATTTGTATAGCGCCAGATAGGACCAACAGCCTGGGTTGGGAGGATGGAGGCCATTCAAGATTTCACAATGTGTGAAGGACAGTTGGTCAACTTGGTGTGGAGCGTGGGGAGACTGCAGAGACACAGGGAAACATCTTGGCTTGGTCTGCTGAGAATGATTTGGTTGTTTTTTTTTGTGTAAATGAAGGCCAGTCCGACTTGCAGTGGAGCGGCACTTTTTTTTATTAAAACTTTTTTTACAGTGATTTTGCATACCTTATGTGTTATGTGCATCAATCCAACACGGAATAATAAAACAGATTCAAGGGTGGTTTGAGAAGTCTCCTGGGCAAATAATTCCACAACCCAACCCATACAACTAAGGACGACACATGCATCAAAACCCGATGGGGAATTGTAAAGTTCTGCATGTAGAATGTTCAATCGACGTCCGCACGTTTACTAGGTTCTGCTGTTCTGCTGGCATCTTTCAACTTTCACAATGTAGTAGTAGTAGTAGTAGTAGTACTCTTTCAGAACTTAGCACCTTATCACCCAACAACTTACTACCTACTGAGCTACCTATCATTTTGGCCACATCACTCTAACCAGTCGTAGTAAAATAGAAAATGGTGGAAGAAAACAGGTGGGAGAATATGTTTTTATACCCGTGAGTTGTCTTATCTTAGCCTCATAGAGTGGTGCAGAGCTAGTGACCTACACAGTGGTGGAAAGTAACTAAGTACATTTACTCAAGTAGCATACTGTATTACTATCAAATTAACAATACAAAACAGAATCAATACATTATGATATTATTATATCAAGATTTAAAAGTAGCTTCACATTACCAGCTTCAACATTAAAGCGATGAACACATTAATAATCATAATCCATATATATATATAAATATATATATATATATATATATATAGAGAGAGAGAGAGAGAGAGAGAGAGAGAGAGAGAGAGAGAGAGAGAGAGCAGGGAAGAGGTGGCAGGACATTTTTACAGGGAGAGTAAGTTTGAAGGCTCATATTTCATTAAGTCCTTATTACAAGGTTCTGTTGTCAGCGCCGCAACCTGCTGTAATCTGTAAGCCATTACCAGCGCCTAAAAATAACCAAGTTAACATGCGCAGCTGCGGAGCAGACCGACAACATTTTTTAATAAACGTCATGTAACTGTGGCAACAATCAAATTTAATGGGCCACTACCCCCCCCCCCCCCCTTCCCCTCCACCCCCCAACCCCTCCCCGACACACAAGCAACGCTTTGGGCTGAAAAGAGATGACAAAGGAAACCCAATAACAAAGCAATAGTTCCATTTTCCTTTTTTACATATTGAATTCATGAAGTGGCTTTTGCTTGAAACGTCCCCATGGAGATTCTGCTGGGGGCCCCTTTAGGGAAGGGGGGAGGGGGGTGGCTTCCCACACACAACACAACAACCTTGACCTGTGGTTGGGACTATTAATATTGGGGGTGAGGTGCTGTCACCGTGTGCTTGACACTGTGTGGAGGTTGAACGGCCGAAGCAGGGAGGTGACTCAAGGAAGGAAACCATGCAGAAGATTGCCCTAACCTCTGTTCCTGTTTAAACTGTCCCACTTTGGGCTAGACAGCCACATTTATTAAAAATGACCAGTGTGTGTGTGTGTGTGTGTGTGTGTGTGTGTGTGTGTGTGTGTGTGTGTGTGAAGAATGAAAGAAAACATTGCTTGTAGTGAAAAGGATAATTTTTTACGTAGACTCTACAAGTGTGTTCAAACGGATTTTAGACCCACACACACAGACACGCACACAAACAAACGACACACACGCAACAAGCCTATTACTGCCCTCTCTTGACACCTGCTGACATTCTGTCAGCCCTGCTACTCATTTTGGACGTCACAAAGGGGAATCCTTCCAGACCTAAGCCGAAACCTTTTGCTTTCAAAGCTAAACCACTCCACGCATCGATTGGAGCTGTCCTCGGCTTGCCGTCTGCCTGCAGGGGGAGCCGACAACACAGGGTCAGAAACCCAGGAAGGGAGAGAAACAGAGAGAAAGGGAAGGAGGGAGAGAGAGGAAGGACGAGAGAGAGAGAGAGAGAGAGAGAGAGTCTGAGGTAAGAGTCAGTGTTGAGACATGTGGTGCCACTTTGCAGAGAGCGTAAGAGCTTGTCCGACGGTGAAACGTGTGGGGAACCGTACCTTGCAGCAAGCACGGTTCTGTCCAGAAAGTGTGCAGGTTTGCAACAAGGGTAGCTTCATAGCTCACGAGGAGTAGTAGCTCCTCATTGCTAGCACACACCTGACACCCGATACGCGCACAAAGTGAGGATGACATCCATGAGGCAACTTTCTGCGCGGCACACACACACACACACACACACACACACACAAGCTCCTCCACAGCACTTTTCTTCCACTCCCATGAACAACACACACACACATTCCCACTCTCTCACACACACCGCCGGTTTTTCTTCCACTCCTATGAACACACGGACACACACACGTGCACAAACACACACAAAGGGCTCCACGCCGTTGTGTTTTTCTTCCGCTCCCATGAACAACACCTCTGCTCCATCAACACCTACCGTTTGCCAGAAGAGGGGGGGGGGGGGGGGGGTTGGGGGGGGGTGGGGGGTCGATAGCGAGCAGCCGGGGGGGTGCATCATGCATCATCGATCGCTCAGATTCCCGTGTTTACTGTCCACCTATCTGTTGCGCAGCTTGCCTTTTCTCCCTTTGTGGGTTCAGTCACGTTAGCAATAAAGGAAGGTGGTGTCCCTGGTCTTACTTTAAAAAGCAGAGAGTTTTTTTTACGACTACAAGTGTGAAACAACAATGGGGGAAGAAGAAAAAGACTTTATTCTGTGTGGTGTTTTTAGAAACACACAACAGAACGATAATGCTACAGGCTATTCTCTAACATTGGTAGATGACTATTATTCCGACCAAAAATGTAACTCCACTTCTAACTTCAGGCCTACTGTTCATTATTATTATGGGTGTCATTATGACACGTGATAGGCCGAAAATGAATATACTTCTGGCAGGGTACAAACTCAATCTTGCCATTTCATTTGCTGGCGTGTGTCTACTTCTAGACGTCCACCACTTGGGAGTGGAGTGGACCCACAGACAAAAATAAAATACAAAATACACACTGAAACCTTGTTTGTGAAACATGTCATCCCGGCTTGCGTGTAGACGTGTGGAGCAAGAGTGCCATCTAGTGTTTAAAAGGAGTAGCGCTACATGGGCCTACCACAAGACCATTGAGGAGAAGTGGGATAGATTTGACTGGCATGGCTTTTTACGACCATATTAATATAGAATAACTCCAATGACTAATACATTTGAGGTCTACATGAGCACAAAATGAAATTGATGTCGGCCTATGTGCTTTAGCAGCCACATCACGCAAACACTGACACCCACAAATGGCAAAACACAAAAGACACAATTTATTGACATTCACAAATGGAGCTTAGGCCTATATAGGTTCATAAAAAAGTAATCCATCTTGAATGTGTTTTTTGTTTCAATTATAGGCCTACAACCTGCCCCATTCATCTGTCTGTGTCCCTACTCACTGCTAATATGTGACGGAAACCTCTCGAAAGAGGGAATATAAACTTTGTTACAAATGTTTCTCAAATGGGATTCATGAAAACGGTTAAAGTTCCACTTTAGATTGAAAAGAAACACACAGCTCTGGATTGGTTTGGGATAGGATTGGTTACAAACAAAACTAATCAAGTGGCGCCAGCAGGGTAGCAATCACTTTCTCTGTGACCGTGTGTCAGTTCCTCTGCCTATTTCGTGACATACATTAAGTGTTAATTGTGTTGGAAAATAAACACACAAAAAATGTTCCTGGCTTGGCAAGTGCTTCATTCGCTACATTCATGGCTGGCTCTAGTCTTTGGGTGTGTTGCCTGCTGTTGATAGACATTCCATGCCTGTTGGTGGTGACCAGAAACCCAGAAAGCAGAGCAGCTCTCAGGCATAATTCTTGGGCCAGCAGGACCAATCCTTGGGCTCCAGGTTCTCTCTGAGGCTGGGGGCTGCCTGAGGGTGCATCACCAAGATGTTGTACAGGATGTTGAGGAGGTAGCAACTCAACAGCTTGGCTCTCCTGGACCACGGGTACACGGACGTTCACACCTGTCGCTTACACCACTACAGTAAACTCTTCTCTCTTCACTAAAATGCTATTAGCCTAATGAGAGGTCCTCTAAAAATAGTGACTTCATATATATGATTCAAGAGGGCATATATATAATGTTGAACTTTATCAGGGACACTTGCATTTCATAACCCTTCAATAAGAGTCTGACCATTCAGATCAATAGCGGTGTGTCCTCAACGGGGACTTCACCTGTAATATGTCCTGACTCATCTGCTGTATATTGATTTCCAAGGTTGCAGCAGCATGCGTTCGTCATCCCGCACACAACAGCAATGGCCTGGTCGTCTGTCAGCTCTCGAATGCGGAGCGAAGTTCACCTGTGCTGGGATGAACTTGGCTGCGACTGCTGCACCCTTACGACCGCCTGAGGATGTAGTTTAATTCAATCTGTACTTGTAGTTCTTGGAGTAAGATATCTCCCACTATGGTCTTAAATGGCATAATATAGACATGCTTTTGTTTTGTATTGTAAAGATTTGTCTTGACAGATGTCAGCTAATATAAAAGTTGGTGCAGAAAGACACGTGTGATACCTTATTTCAACTATTGATTTTAGGTTGTACTTTATCTTTTTCAGGCCATATTCCTGGTGATGCGGCAAGTTAACTTATCTCATCAGTGTAGGCAAACGTCCTCAGGCGCGTTGCTGCTTCAATGTCAAGATATGTACTAGTCAATCAATACAGGTCAGTCAACTGTAAGAACACACCCGTTGGCCATCCTATGCCTCTGACGTTCGTCAGATTGTTTAGCCTATGTGTTATTATAGTGAAATAGGCCTATTGCTTGTCATGTCTCCTGCATGCTGTTTGTGTATATGTTAAGCACATGCGGTTATTGCCCTACAGTGCAATTCAAAGACAAACATGGTGTTTTTTAGGCTGCCAAAACACCCTGTTGTGCTTCTGATACTGCTGGTGAATGATTTATAGAGACAGGACATTGAACAACAACAATACAATACAGCTGAATCTCGGGACACAACTGAACATGTTGTCCTACATGGGCAAACCGCACAGCTAATTATGTTGTTAATTGTTAAATATTTCATATAGCCCATTTGCACCTGTTCTTATTTTTTACTTTAATAGCACACTTTGTGTGCTAATTAACCATACATTATGTTAATATTATAGACTAGTCGAAATGTATTCATTTTCTCTTTATGTTCACTAGCGACGATATTTCGACGAAATGGGCTACATACATAGTAGGCTACAGGGGCGTAATTTACGGGGGGACACAGGGGACATGTCCCCTGCACTTTTTCAGAAGACAGTATTCGACCCCTCCACCTTTTACAGTCCGAAAACTAACGTTATATTAAAAAATAGTGCACGCACTAGGACCACGCGGAAACAGCGCCCGCTCAAGCTCCCAGTCCCCCTTCCAACTCCCCCTCCCCTCTCGCGCTCTCATTCAAACCGAATGTATCTCTGCCAATGATCGAAGACAACATGCGTTTGGAATTTTTACGTAGAAGTTGGCTATCTGAATTAGAAAAGGTACATTTTCTGAAGAAAATGTCTGCAAAGTTGTAGCGGATTTAAATTTTCCATTATAGTATGGTGACCAGATTTCTTGGAGCAAATCCGGGGGCATGTGTGTGTGTGTGTAACTCTGAAGGTATGGAAGTTGGAATGACGTTTGTATCTTATAAGTTGTAGCAAATTACATAGAGAATGAATGGAGAGTATGGAAATGAGAATAACTCAAAAATCTGTATATGTCTTTAAAATAACAGTATCTATTATAGTGGAGCTTGGAGTGTCTAGTTTAAACACTGTAGGAGATACATTTTGAAATCTTGAGCTCCATAGGGATTAATGGAGTATAAAAGAGATAAAAAAAATATTTTTGCATACTTTGTTACATATTAACATGAAAAAAATGCATTTTACTCCTCACTTTTGCTTTATTGCACCACCTTTATTGTTTTTGTGCAAAGTTTCTTAATCAATGTGATGGCCTGAACTGTGCCAACATACCATCATATATTACCTTAAAGTAAAAGTAACTTTCTTTTAAAAAGTTGTCTGTGTGAAATTTCTGCCTATGACAACTTTGTATTTAAAAGCCTCTAGGCTCGTTTTATAATAAATACATATTTTGATATTCTTATTGCTTTGTGATGTAGGGCAGATATCAGGGCACTATTAGTGCAAATTTGAACTAAATCCAAGCAACAGGTGAAAAATGACATGAGATTAAGTAGGTACCCCCCCATCTCCAGAGTGGCTTTATTCTGCACTTTTTCGCCTATGGGGTGAGTCAATATATTGATCAATTTCATCACTTTTTGCTGGATTTTGCTGGATAAAATATTTTTGTTAAGACCATCCATTTCATGAAGGGTACATATCAAAATTATGAAAAAAAAACATGGTCGTGTTTTGTTCTACCTCGGGTAGGGGTATCTGAAAAACTAAAGCCCTTTTGAGGATTTGTGCCTGTACTGTGTCCCCCCCACCTTTGAAATCATAATCCCGCCCCTGGTAGGCTACATAACATTTTTCCAGTCTGCGTGTGTACGAAACATCGTGACGAATATCCTGCGTCATGTTCCGCCACGTAGAGAGCGCAACGTGCTCTCTGGCCTTCCATATCTACGTGCTCTCTATTGGCCCATTTCGGAATGACGTCAATAATTAGATCCCGCCTCTTTCAGATGGAAACGCGTACTACTTGGCAGAGTGAACCATTTCCAAAACAGGTGGAACGATACACGCATGTAGAGAGAAATAGCCATTCGAGTGCGTTAAGGTAATTTACTACGGTATAGTTTTACATAAATGTACCATCGAACGCGTGGTTTGAAACAGCCACGTTTAGTTGTACTGCTTCTGGTTCATCGTGAAGGACTCATCCATCTGCCGTACCCCCCCCCCCCTCCCTTGGAAGGCAACGTTTCCATGAGTCATACAAAAAGTGGTGAAGTAACGTTGCCGGCACCGCGCGGTGAAACTAACCAGTCAACAGGACATACGAATGGCGCTTCTCAAGTACAATTGTTACAATAGACACAACGTAACAAGCTGCCGAGACCGCGTCGCACACACTCTGACTGACTGACTGACTGAGGTCTTTCCTGGGCCCCACCGCCGCGCCGCTCTGCTCGACCGCCGGGAGGAATGAACGCGTCTCGCCGCTGCTGCTCGGTGTTTCTCAGCCGAGACCTGGCCGCGCTGTGCGGTTCCTCTCGCGGAGGAGCAGCAGGAGGAGGAGGACTGGCCGCCAAGAGGACATTCTGTCCCGCGACGACGTCATCATCATCATCATCATCATCATCCAACCCTGTCAACCCTGTCGTAGCAGCAGCAGCAGTAGTAGTGGTGGTACCGAGACGCTGTCACACCGGTGGTGGAGCAGAAGCGGGAAGCGAGGAGGTGGAGGCCGGTAGTTTGGAGCCAGAGGTGAAGGCGGCCGGAGCATCCCCCACAGCGGCCCGCACCACACAACCAGGTAGGCTCCCTTATAGACCCCAGCCGGGGCCCACATAGTAGTCCAACGTGCCTGCTCGAAACGGCCACGTTGCTTGGGCCTAGGACAGCGAGATTGCTGAACATAAATGTATACAATATGTATGACATCACAGTTGTTCAACCACT
Source organism: Coryphaenoides rupestris (assembly GCA_002895965.2). Taxonomy (NCBI): domain Eukaryota; kingdom Metazoa; phylum Chordata; class Actinopteri; order Gadiformes; family Macrouridae; genus Coryphaenoides; species Coryphaenoides rupestris. Next base: position 256,336 of record PIJE02000304.1, read on the forward strand.
TCAAAATTGACATTGAGAAAATCAAAAATGGCAATAATAAAAAAAAAAGTATTTCAGTTCATGAAATTCAAGTCAGAATAGTTGCAATACATTGTTTATTACAATGAATCACTTATCACTTATTCAAAATATATATGATTACCATATTTGTACAGTCTATGATTATTACCCATGAAAGATTCGTGTGTGTGTGTGTGTGTGTGTCCTTCTAGAGCTGTCATTCCAACAGGGGGCCTACTTTGCCTCTTGACACTACTTGGTAGGCTGGTCCAGTACTGACGCAGGAGCCGCACAGTCACACAGTAACCTCCAGCGTGCTGTGTGTCACATGTCTGGCTGCTATTTTTGAGCACCTCCATATTGTTTTGTGTGCCTATTTTCAGTTAAAAATACATGATCGGCCGGTAAACCCACGAGAGACAGAGGGAGGAGGAAGTACAGTATATGGATTACCTGCTCAGGGAATCTGCATAAAGTCAATGCTAAATGCAGCCACCAGGGAAGTGGGCGGGATTAATAAGCATCTCAGTCCTCTAGTTTCATTGCCAATCTATACATACAGTAGATCCATACATGTGCACACTAGAGACAGTGTGGTAATTGGCCAAGGTAAGGTCATATACCCTTACGTAATAGCCCCTATATGAGTGAGAGCTGGAAGAGTGTTCTAGTGCCCCGTGTTAATGGGATTGCCCTTGTTATGGAAGGGCCCATTTAAGACGTTTTGAGGAGAGGTCACTCTCGCTGCTGCTCTCTCACGCGTGTGCACTTATGCCACACTTTTCTCCTTTTGTCTGCTCTGCATCTCGGCCCGTGGACTTTCTTTATGGAAGGACTGTGTGGTGAATCTGTGTTGAGAGGCTGATATTCATGTTAAGATCTAAAAATAAGATGAGATTATTGTTGCAACAATGTGGACCTCGAAAACCAGGGATAAATGCAGCTTTAAAAAATATATATATTTAGTTTCTTGACATCTAATCTATCTTCTTTGAGTAGATTTGATCACTGACTAAATGCATTTCTAATTGTACATAGTATTTGTCGGTTTTTATTTGCGGCACTGTTAAAAAACAACAGTATCAGTATCTGCTTCTGAAGCTAGTATCCCCACTCCGCCACCAGCGGGGTTATGGTCATGTGAGTCACATATTTCCAGAGTGCTCCGGCACAGGATTCTAAATAAATTACCGGCTAACACTATTTTCCTACGATTTAACCCTCACGGCATCCAAATAACTAAAGTACAATTTTAGACTGTGAGTGAGTAATCTGCAAACACCTCCTTCAACAGTACTAAATTGGATTAGGGAAAAAAACCAGACCTGGTATCATTCCAAAAACTCTACATTGTTCCCCTCGTCATGCCTGGATTCTTGTTATTACATTCTCCTAACTCTATTACAAAGACTGTGTGTGTGTGTGTGTGTGTGTGTGTGTGTGTGTGTGTGTGTGTGTGTGTGTGTGTGTGTGTGTGTGTGTGTCTTCTTGCTGAATAAGGTAGTCAGTTAAAGGTTGCCTGCCTTCGACGTGCACAGCCACTCAATACAGCAGCATTTACAGCAAGCCTTGCCCGTGAACACAGCTGTTGTTCTAATGCGTGTCCGGGGCTACAGACTCACTCTGGTACAGTACACTGTGGCCAACAGCAGCCCACCGCGGCACGTCTCCCCCTTGCATTTGGACATGAGGTGACCCAAGCGCGCAAGCAGAGGAAGACAGACAGACAGACGGACAGACAAAAAAAAGAAGATCTAGCGATATAGAAAAGTGAGCAGAGAGAACAAAGAGATATCGGGCTGAGGAAGAGTTGTGGGTGTCGTGTGGAATTACAGGTGAGGGAGCCACCGTTGAGTGTCACAGCAAAAAGAACATGTCTTCGTCACAGAGATTCTATTGCGCGTGTAAAATGTGTGTCCGACTCTGACACTCGTCTCTTGGTTCATTTTGAACTTTATTTCAATCAAGTTCACCCTAGTATGTACATTACAATGACAGCAGAGTAGGAACAGGATGCTGGAGAAATGGACAGTTTTTACAGAATCTCAAATATAATCATGGAAATGTGTTGGATTCTTTTTTGTTGCATGTTAATGTGAAAGTGTTGTGAGGGAATGTTTAGCAGCTTGCATGCATGGCTTGGGCTTCGGTCGCCGTGCACTAGCTTATGAACACATTAAAAGTTAGATCTTGTTCTTGTTTTTCATACTTATGACTCAGTGGCACGCATTAATTTAAGTATGGATACCATCCATCCATCCATCCATTCTCGTCCGCTTATCCGGGGCCGGGTCACGGTGGCAGCCGGCTAAGCAGGGCCCCCCAGGCTTCCTTCTCCCCAGTCACACTCTCTATTTCCTCCTGGGGGATCCCGAGGCGTTCCCAAGCCAGACGAGATATATAATCCCTCCAGCGGGTTCTGGATCTGCCCCGGGGTCTCCTCCCAGTTGGACGTGCCCGGAAAACCTCCAAAGGGAGGCGCCCGGGGGGCATCCTAATCAGATGCCCGAACCATCTCAGCTGACTCCTTTCAACGCGGAGGAGCAGCGGCTCTACTCCGAGCTCCCTCCGGATGTTTGAGCTCCTCACCCTATCTCTAAGGCTGAGCCCAGCCACCCTGCGGAGGAAACTCATTTTGGCCGCTTGTATCCGCAATCTCATTCTTTCGGTCACTACACAAAGCTCGTGACCATTGGTGAGGGTTGGAACGTAGATGGACCTGTAAATGTAGAGCTTCGCCTTCCGGCTCAGCTCCTTCTTCACCACAACGGACCGGTACATCGCCCGCATCACGGCAGATGCTGCACCAATCCGTCTGTCCATCTCCCGCTCCATTTTGCCCTCACTCCTGAACAAGACCCCGAGATACTTGAACTCCTTCGCTTGAGGCAGCAACTCATTCCCAACCCGGAGGGAACACTCCACCATTTTCCGGCAGAGAACCATGGCCTCAGACTTGGAGGGGCTGACTCTCATCCCGACCGATTCACACTTGGCTGCAAACCGCCCCAGTGCATGCTGGAGGTCACGGTCTGATGTAGCCAACAGAACCACATCATCTGCAAAGAGCAGAGATGCAATTCTGAGGTCCCCAAACCAGACACTCTCCCCACCTCGGCTGCGCCTTGAGATTCTGTCCAATGGCACGTACCAACGGCCCCGGTACCCCATACTCCCGTAGTACCCCACCACAGGATTCCCCTGGGGACACGGTCAAAAGCCTTCTCCAAGTCCACAAAGCACATGTAGTAGACTGGATGGGCAAACTCCCATGCCCCCCCCCCCCCCAACAACCCTGCGAGGGTAAAGAGCTGGTCCACTGTTCCACGGCCGGGACGGAATCAGCATTGTTCCTCCTTAAGCTGAGGTTTGACAATCGGCCGGAGCCTCCTTTCCAGCACCCTGGAATAAACTTTCCCGGGGAGGCTGAGCAGTGTGATACCTCCAATAATTGGAGCACACCCTCCGGTCCCCTTTTTTGAAAATGGGGACCACCACCCCGGTCTGCCATTCCACAGGTACTGTCCCCGACCTCCACGCGACATTGAATAGGCGTGTCAGCCACGACAGCCCGACAATGTCCAGAGCATCTAATCTCTTCAGCATCTCAGGGCGAATCTCATCCACACCTGGCACCTTGCCACTGAAGAGCTTTTTGACTACTTCAGTGACCTCTACCAAGAATATGGGTGAGGCTTCCCCCGAGTCTTCAGACTCTGCCTCTTCCACAGAGGACGTACTGGTCGGGTTCAGGAGTTACTCAAAGTGTTCTTTCCACCGCCCGACAATATCCTCAGTCTGGGTCAGCAGTTCTCCTCCCTGACTGAGCACAGCCTGAGCCAAGCCCTGCTTTCCCCCTGAGTTGCCGGACAGTTTGCCAGAACTTCCTTGAGGCCAACCGAAAGTCCTTCTCCATGGCCTCCCCGAACTCCTCCCACACCCGGGTTTTTGCTTCAGCGACGGCTGAAGCCGCGGTCCTTTTGGCCCGCTTTTGACCCGTCTGCTGTTTCAGGAGACCCCTGGGCCAACCAGGCCCGAAAGGCCTCCTTCTTCAGCCTGACCGCTTCCTTCACCGCTGGTGTCCACCAACGGGTTCTTGGGTTGCCGCCACGACAGGCACCGACAGCCTTAGAGGCCATCGCTCCAAGCTGCAGCCTCTACAATGGAGGCTCTGAACATGGCCCACTCAGGTTCCATGTCCCCAACCTCTCCCGGGATGCACAAGAAGTTCTTCCAGAGGTGGGAGTTAAAGACCTTACGGACAGGGGCTTCCACCAGACGTTCCCAGTTCACCCTCACTACACATTTGGGTTTACCAGGTCTGTCTGGCAGCCTCCCGCACCATCTGATCCAACTCACCACCAGGTGATGATCAGCTGACAGCTCTGCTCCTCTCTTCACCCGAGTGTCCATAACATGCGTCCGCAGATCTGCTGATACGATTACAAAGTTGATCAGCGACCTTTGGCCTAAGGTGATCCAGTACCTGGTACACTTGTGGACCACCCGATGTTCGACATGGTGTTTGTTGTGGCCAGTCCATGACTAGCACAGAAGTCCAATAACAAAACACCACTCTGGTTCAGATCGGGCAGGCCGTTCATCCCAATCACTCCCCTCCAGTTTTCTCCATCATTGCCCATGTGTGCGTTGAAGTCCCCCAGTAGAACTATGGAGTCCCCGGATGGAACCCTTTCCAGGATGCCAGCCAAGTACTCCAAGAAGGCTGGAGACTCTGAACTGCTGTTTGTTGCGTAGGCACACACAACAGTCAGAGCCTTCCCCCCAGCGACTTGCAGTCGCATGGAGGCGACCCTCTCATTCACCGGAGAGAACTCCAACACATCGGTGCTCAGCCGGGGACTTGTGAGTATCCCCACACCCGCCTGGCGCCTCACACCCTGGGCAACTCCGGAAAAGGAGAGGGTCCAGCCCCTCTCCAGGAGTTTGGTTCCAGAACCGGTGCTGTGCGTGGAGGTGAGCCCAACCATATCTAGTTGGTACCGCTCCACCTCCCGCACCAGCTCAGGCTCCTTCCCCGCCAGTGAGGTGACGTTCCACGTCCCTAGAACCAGTCGGTGATCCCAGGGATCCGCATGCCCAGGACCCCGCTTTTGCCTAATGCCCGGTATACAAAGCACCCGACCCCAATGACTCTCCCTGCAGCTGGTGAGCCCACAGGGAGGTGACTCCACGCCGTCTTTTCGGGCTTGGCCCGGTCACTCAATAAAAACATGTGAATTGACGCGTGCACGATAGCTGCACAAGATAGCTTGTCAGCCTCTGTCTGTTTTTGAGACAGCAGATCTGTTCATGGTGGGCTCCCGCACTCCCCCACCCCCCTACTCATCCCTCTAAACCATTTGTGTGGTGATCATCTTTCACCGTTCTCTCTCTCTCCTTTTTGTCCCGAGAATATCAAGCGGCCGACTCGGTGTCATCTCTGGAAGTCTGTAGGTCTCAGACAGGCTCATATTGTCTTGGCTCCCCCTCTCCCCAAAAGGTCACTCTCCTGCCACGTGCTGCAAAAGAGGTCGGAGAGGCGGGGGCTGGACGACTGTAAGGCCAAGAGATGCACAATACCGGTGCAGTGTAGCCTTGAGATCATTTTGATGGTCACAACATAAAACGAGGCAAACACAGAGGGGTTCCAATCAAAGTTGCATTTATTGCAAAAACAAGATACATGTCGAGGGAAGGGGAAAATGTGTGTGTGTGTGTGTGATGTCAAAATAAAATTGTGAGAGAGAGGGAGGAGTTCTAGTCCACTTTATGCCCAACTTCACCTGGTGCCGGGTGAAATTCATTAGGGTAATGCTACTGCCACCCCTTAACCACGGCACTTCCACCGCCGGGCTAATGGGGTTGCAGAGGGACAAAACAATGGGTAATCACAAGGCAATCACACTGGTGACTGTAATTCAGTTTTTAAGGTAACTGTCTTCATAAGTGTGTATGGTAGATTATATCGTAGATCTGATGCGGTCAGGACCAGCCTGAATGGTTCAAACTGCTGCTGACCTGCTGACCTCCCCAAAAGCCAACCCGGTGGAACCTTCCAACACCTACCGGTAGCCAACCACCGCTCTGTCTGCGTTATGTCATGCTGGTTGAGTCATGTCACACAGTAAGGTTTAACATCATCGTGGTGATGTCTGGGGTACAGGTTGGAGGAGGAAGAGTTGTGTTGTTTTCTAATCATAGTTCTCTTTAGATTACCAGCAGTAGTACGAGCGATGACGGGTATTGGTCGTAGTAGTTGTGTGTATTGTTGCATTCATCATAGCTTTTTAGGTCTCCTCCCAAATGGAACCATTATATACATAATTGTATTACAAATGTTTCCCAGCTTGAAAAAAAACCTTACTTGCAAAGACGCAGTCTTCAAAAAGACAAAGCATCTATTCATTCAGTGCTGCCGGGGCACACAGAGGACTATACAAGCCCAGTGCAACCAACGCTGTAGCCCAACACAGCAGGCTATTGTAGGCTAGCAGGCGCAGCGCAGCGCAGAGGAGAGTATTGAGGCATTTGGGAAAATCACTGTAGCGTCTCCTTTGGCAAAAACGTGGTCTTGTGTTAGCTTTTTAAGCTATTCATGTATGAAGCAGTACATAGCACAGTGGCATTTGGGTTTTTTGGGGGGGTAATGTTCTGTTTACATTGGCAAAGAGAAAAATACGAACAAGGTTCAGTTTACGACCTCTCCCCTCATGATCCCACTGTGTGTTTGCACCACGACAGGCCATCCCATGGGCTCCAGCAGCAGCCGCCTCTTCGGTACCATGGCCCAGCCGCTGAGCAGCGGCACCAGACCCCTGGCCCGAACCCACCTCTACCCCGACCCCGACCCCGACCAGGAGACGTATGCGGAGACGGGCGACGTGGCTAACCCCGAGCAGCTGCTCCGGCAGTGTGAGGAGGTGCTCCGCCAGCGGCCGGCCCGCCCCCACCGGGACCTGGTGACCACGCAGGCCCCGGGTGCCTGCTGCCACCACAGCACCGAGCCCAATGTCCGTGTCATGCAGTGGAACATCCTGGCCCAGGGTAAGCCCAAGCCTCAAGGGCGGGGGTGGTCTAGCGGTGAGGGGGGGCTTGACTCCCAGCCCGCAGGTTGTGGGCTGGGAGTCTGCCTGTAGATGAACATCGATGAGCAAGATGCACCCTGAGCCCCCACCTGCTCTGTGTGTTCACTGTGTCTTTGCCTGTATCTGCACTTCACTCTTCTCTTCTCCTGTCCTTCCTCTTATACATTTTCAACTAAACAAAAATGTACACTTGAACACTCAAGAACACTTGAGTACTCAAAGACACATAATAACCCGATGAGTAAAAAAACAAAACAAGCAATGATCAATTAATGCCCACAATAATGGCCACCTCCTCTCCTGTTCTCTGCAGCTCTGGGCGAGGGTAAAGATGGCTTTGTGCGCTGCCCGCTGGATGCCCTGGACTGGCAGGAGCGGAAGTACCTGATCCTGGAGGAGATCCTCACCCACCGGCCCGACATCGTGTGTCTGCAGGAGGTGGACCACTACTACGACACCTTCCTGCCCGTCCTGGGCAGCCTGGGCTACCAGGGCAGCTTCCTCGCCAAGCCGCGCTCTCCCTGCCTGGACGTGGAGCGCAACAACGGGCCCGATGGCTGCGCCCTCTTCTACAGCCGCGCACGCTTCTCGCCCATGGCCACCAACCACCTGCGGCTCTCGGCCATGATGCTGCCCACCAACCAGGTGGCCATCGTGCAGACGCTGCAATGCCGTGCCACGGGCCGGCAGCTGTGCGTGGCTGTCACGCACCTGAAGGCGCGCAGCGGCTGGGAGAGGCTGCGGAGCGCGCAGGGCGCCGACCTGCTACACCGCCTGCGCACCATCACCTCCCGGGCCTCCACCTCCTCCTCATCCACCACGGAGTCCGAAGCGGAGTCCGACGGGGCGGGGGACCTTCCCCTGGTGGTGTGTGGCGACTTCAACGCCGAGCCCTCGGAGGACGTGTACCGGCGGTTCCGGGCGTCCCCGCTGCGGCTGGACTCGGCCTACAAGCTGCTGAGCGCCGACGGGCAAACGGAGCCCGCCTACACCACGTGGAAGATCCGGCCGTCCGGGGAGAGCCGGAGCACGCTGGACTACATCTGGTACAGCCACGACTCGCTCAGCGTGGAGACCCTGCTGGACATCCCCAGCGAGGAGCAGGTGGGCCCCGACCGCCTGCCCTCCTACCACTACCCCTCGGACCACCTGTCGCTGCTCTGTGACATCAGCTTCAGGGAGCGTGCTCATAGGCTGATGTAAACAGAAAGGCGGGTGGGTTGTGCGTGCGTGCGTCTGCGTGCGTGTCTGTGTGTGGGCAGGTTGCTCAGTTACGGGCTGGAATTCATGGGACACGGTGTGACACATTTTCTGTCTGTGAAAACTACAATGTTTCAAAAAAAGATTTAAATACCTCATCGTCACCCATGGCAATGCGACACAGCAGAGCAACCTCTTGGGTGTTTTAACATTGCACATTATCAAACTGACGTGTATCCATGATCCTGTAGTTAACAATGCGTTGCTTCCGTTTCCCATGTATTTCCGGCATGAGGAAATGGGGATTTCCTGGTTTCACTTACCTCATAACTTTATATGTACCAAACAAGTGAAACCTTTTGGGCCCATTTGAACAGTTAGAATACACATAATTTAGTGTTTACAAGACGCTGGACCCCTTCGGATGGGAAATGTATTTCCGTTATTGTTTTCCCTTTCGTTTTTTTAAAAGGCACTTGACACTGGAAACTTTAGTTATTTATTCTTTTGAGACCAGCGTGTGTTCTTAAGATTGTTACTTCTTAAAAGAAGTAACATTTTAAATTTTATTCTACTTGGTGCAATAGCTGGATAATGTTAAGATTGTATTTAATTCATCATAGTATTATTTTGCAACGGTTTAAAGAATATTGATAACATAATTGCTGCTGTGACATCTCTTGAGTTATTAGTTGATTGGCGCTCTTGAAAAATAAACCATTCGTAACAACTTGTTTGGCATAAATTATTCTGCATTTGATAGTTCCATTCTAGAATAAGAGTATTCAATGCAATGCTTTTCATTGCTGTGCTTGTTTCGTTAGTAACGTAGCAATGATGGAACATGCAACAGCATGTACTTCATATGTACATGTTAAGGAACAGAACCGTACTACAGTATTCCTAACACTATAGTTGCAGGCCATTATAATGTTATCACATTTAGCACATGCTGCTACAGGTTGTTACATTGCTTAGTACATGTGTAATAGTGCCAGGACACTAAGGCTGATTAACATACTACACTAAAACGTTGGGGCAAGAATAAAATGAATTGAGACGGTTTCATTCACTTTTGTCTTTTTATAATACATATTTAAGTAAAATCTACATCAATACACTGATAGTACAAGAAAAAAAATAGTATATTATAATTCAAAAGTGGCGCAAAATGTCAATATTTTTCTCTAAGCAGACTTTCACTCCCTTCTTATGTATGGTAAAAAAAATTGACAACTGAGGGTGTGGGGAAGGGGGGGGGGGCAGTGCCAAGATGGGGGTGGGGGGGCTTCAGACAGACCAGAAACAAATAAATTTGTACAACAAAGCAATTAGAAGAGTCTGCTGCAACGATACATGCCAGCCAAGTATCAAAAGATGTATTTTTCGGTTTTTATATACAACAAAGTCTGATTGGGCTTTTTATAATTGTTTTAATTACAAAAAATGAGTTTGAACAATTAATCTAAGGCTGCCCATCTGTGTTGGATCGGATGAGCTTTGAAGCGGGTGTGTGGAACGACAGTCCCTTGTTTTCAGCTTGTTGGGCACCTGGGAAGCGCTTCCTAGGACATTAGGTTTCCAAATACGGTCGCAGAGCTCGGCCAATCGGAGGACACGCCCAGAGCCCCGTGTTCAGCCTGCATGGTGGTCGTGTGGGGACGTCCAGAGCACAGTGTGCTAATATTTAGCAATAGTCCAGAGTCATTTCTCCCTTACCAAACCCTTCCCCTGGGGCCTCTGAGGGACACCTCGCTGGACGCCGGGGGCCCCTGGCTTTTTGGCATCGAGAGTGGATGGATGGAGGGGGTGGGGGACAATGGGGGTGGTGGTGGACTATGAGGCCTTGGCGTCCTCTGCTGCGTCCTCGGGCGAGGCACCCGCCTCCTGTAGGCTGGGGCCCGCCGCAGCTGGCTCAGTCTGAGGGGCGGGGGACAGCGCGGCCTGCGCACAGACCGCCGGAGAAGGAGCAGGGGACGACGTCTGGATGGTCGCCGTGACGACGGAGAGCGGTGGCGCCCGATGCACGGCGAGCTGCGGCATTGCCTGCACCACGGCGGCAGGCTTGGCCAGGATGAGGTGGGGCGCCGGCCGGCCGGGGGCCAGCTGTGGCGGTGCCGCGGGGGTGGTGGCGGCGGCAGCGGCCTTGTGGCCCAACTGCGTCAGGTGCGTGCCGGCGAACGTCTTGGCCTGGATGAACTGGGTGAGCTGGCCGGCCGAGGTGGCCTGCATCAGCGTGGCCAGCTGGTTGGCGGGGATGGTGATGATGGTGATCTTCTCGGCTGTCTTGGCGCCGCCCGGCAGCACCGGCGGCAGCGCCTGGATGACCAGCTTGGGCGGCGTGCTGCCGGCCGAGTTGCCCATGGTGAAGGGCATGCCGCCGGTGGTGAAGATGGGGGGCGAGTTGAGCGTGACCTGGCCCAGCGAGTTGGTCATGACCATGGGCATGGTACGGATAGACCTGTGGGAGAAACAACATCTGAATAAAATGACATTTCTAGGACATTTCTACTTCAAAAGTAAGAAACAAGCAACACGTGCCTAAAATTGTCATTGTGACAAAAACACATGTGGGAGTGTCCACCTAGATGTATGTTGACTAGATCAGACTGCCAGCCTAGCCAGTGGGACTGTATCAACTGGTAATCTGATCCAGTCAGCATACATTTGGGTGGACACTCATTTGTGATGTCACAATGATAATTGTAGTCACGACAATTTAAGCTGTATAGTTGTTTTCTTCTCATTATGCCTTTTTCTCTATTCTACGCAAATATTGTACTACAGGCATTGTCCTCACTGAGCCAAAATGGGGTTTTTTTCGACAACAAATATAATGTAATCAGCAACAAATGCATTCAAATGGAAAACAGTATTATCGTGTTCTAATGAAATGGTAACCATTTTCGATCCATGCAGCTATACCCATCTTATTGGGCATCAAAGCAGTTCAAAAGGACCAGGGGTGTATTAAGGTGTTCCATCAGCAGCATTTAGTATGGAGCGGAGACGGGAGGGGGGAGAGGGGTGGGATGGGCCGCACCTGGCTCCTGCGTTGGCGGGGATGACGGTGACGTAGCTGTGTTGGGGCAGCGTCACGCCGCCCTGCTCCTGGGCCAGGTGCTGGGCGGCCAGCTGGTGCTCGCTGACCATCACCGCCTCGGCGTCCTCCGCCTCCTCCGCCTCGCCGTCCTCCTCGATCACCCGGATGTTCTTGGGCATGTCCTTGAACTGGTAGGCCAGACGCTGGCCCTCCACCTTGGCCAGGATGCCCCTCTGGTAGTAATACCTGCAGGGAGGGACACACAGACACACACGGACACACACACTTCTGTGAAAATAATGATGACAAGAGACGAACTGAAGCTGAAAACATAATGTATATAATTAAATTAAATCATTACCATTGTGTTGTTTTAGTGTAGAAACGTTCATACTTCAAAAGCATTTACAAACATACGGCAGCTCTGAACAGCTTAGCACATCTGTTTTAGTGACGGGCGTAACCTTTTATAACGTGTGCCATGGGTACAAATGGTTAGGACAGCGTCCACGGCGTAATAAGAGTTTTATCTGGTATACCAGATAAACCGCAATACCTTACATTACCAAGTTGCACTATAAAAAGCACCATGACCAAGGACAGCAAAGCTGTGACTGCACACTGACACCACAGTACAAGCGCACCGTCAACACAGCAACAACAATAGAGCCTTTTCACAGCAGGAAGAACCCAAGTCTAGCTCGATTTAGGTCTGGCAGTGCACCAGTACAGACACAACTAGTCCAGTAAATATAAATTCACCATGCTGGTGCTGCGACAGACAGACCAAAAAAACAGGACACAGGAAACATTAAAATGACAGGAAACAGGAAGTTGCTTTTATACTACTATTGACCATCTGTGACACGGGTCTATTAACCGCCAGTCCAAACAGCACCACACAGAACCAAAACACAAATTGGTTAGACAAATCATACGTGTAGTGTCAGTGTCGTCATCAACTGACAAAATGTCTGGCCAATCAAAAACAAGTTCAGTCCTCTTCTGGGGGACTGCTAGCCTGGAAATCCAGACCCACATCTAGAAAGCTGTAGGTCTGGTAATGAGCAATGAAAATGGCCCAACTCGAGGGGCGGCACCAAGCATGCGTTTGAAAATATCACTGCACGCAATTGGATAACACTACGACCAATCAGAAGAATACACGGGGTGACGTATCCAGAGGACGGAAACAAGTTTGTTTTGGAGAATAGTTTGACAAAGAGACGTAAATGTAGCCTAATGGAAATACCACGGAGATACCACTTTGGCAACGCAACGTTAACCTTGTAATATTCTTAGCCAAGGAATATTGAAATAAAGAGATGCAACCGAGTTGTCGTTTATGGATGTTTAATAGCAACTGCGCATGGTACCGAGCATGGGCGTAGAATTTAGTGGGGACGCTGGGGACATGTCCCCACCAATTAACGGAGCACCCCCCCCCCCATCAGAACCGCAAATTAACGGAGCACCCCCCCCCCCCCATCAGAAACCGCAAATTAACGGAGCACCCCCCCCCCCATCAGAACCGCGAATTAACGGAGCACCCCCCCCATCAGAACCGCAAATTAACGGAGCACCCCCCCCCCCAGAAAAAAAATAACATGTTTTCAAAGTCATTAGAAACTGTAATGGTTTTATTAAGTACTCATATCGGTATTCGGTATCGGCAAGTACCCAAATGTAAGTACTTGCACTTGTACTCGGTCTGAAAAAAAGTGGTATCGGTGCATCCCTAGTTTGTACAGATACTCAGTCAACATTTTCGATAGCCATCTTGCAATGTTTACTGACTGATTCCGGACTGATTCCGTCGCAGCGCTGACGTCATCTGTTTAGCCCGCCTCTGGCCCGCCTATATCAGATACACCGATGTGATTGATTTATGTTCGAAACAGGCATAGCTAATGAGCATGTTACTCGTTACCAGAGTACTCACTGAGCAAATTCAAATTGTGCTCTCGCGAGAACTCTGGATTTCCAGGGTAGGGGACTGCACTATCTGGGGTTTTTGTTTTCTTGTTTTTTTTGTTTTTCGAATCTTCGAATAATACAATTCAGATTTCACCTGAGTGCCCGGCCCATGGTCTCGTAGTTCATGTCGGGCTTGTTCTTATGTTTGCCCCACAGCTTGGACACGGCCTTGGAGTCCACCAGCTTGAAGATGCCCTTGTCCCGCTGCATCCACTTGATGTACCGGGGACACGTGTTCTTGTCCTGCAGCAGCTCCAGCAAGAACTCCCACAGGTATGTGGTGTTACCTAGACAACGCATTCCGGGTGACAAAGCATCCAGGTTACAGTTCATAATTTCTAAGGGTGTAACGATTCTCCAAATGCACGGTTCGGTTCAGACGGAGACCAATACCATAGCAGCACATAGCATAGCATAGCATAGCATACACGGCTCCGCATCTCAACAAGTACTGCTGTACTCGTTTCGGCCTCGGTTTTAGAATCGTTACACCCTTAATAATTTCAAGCTTCCAATAATCATGACGTTTCCACAGGTATATTTGAAGTTAAACGCATAAATCCTTTTCCAATGGTGGACAAATGGAGGGAGAGAGCCGAAAGGGAGGGGACATTTTGTTGCGGGGGTTTTATAAATCTAGCCCTCTTCTGCCCCCTCTCTTTAAAACTATCAAATAACACAACACTTGTGCTTTCCCAGGCGTACAACTGTCTCGTGAAGCTCAGATGCCCAGCAACTCATCAAGCTAGTAGCACACCTTTACTCTCCCTGGGCCTCTTCTTTATCCCCAGGTCAAAGGAACCGTTGGATGCTGGCTGATGCGTCTTTGGTTTACGGCCACCTGCAGAGTCAACCAAATTCACGTTGCATTTATTGAGAGTGCGACAAAAACCGAACAACAAAAGAGTTACAGGTGAGATAACGATAATGATTTTAAACGTGAACTGACATGTTACAATGATCTGTCTGATTCACTCTTTCTACTAATCATCTTTGGCTTCTGGCCAACAGAAGTTAATTTGTCATTCATTTTTTTGTCTTTTTAAACCCATCCAACCAGTAAGAGGATGTTGCTGCGGGCCGATTCATAACCACAGCAAAGCGAGTGCAAACTTGCCGTTTAAAGCTAGTCATTTACGGGAGACTCGGCGTGTCGCAATGAAACGAAACATGAAGACGAGGCCGGAGACTCACCGCCTCTCCTCTTCTTCGTGGCGGGCTCACACTCGGAGGGAATGGGGAAGGGATCTTCCTCCACCGGCGCACACTCCGTGGACACCTCCACCACCGTCTCCATCATCACATCCTCCACTGCACGGACAGTCGGACACACGCACGCTCATAATAAAAACACGGTAGCAACCATCATCAACACACACACACACACACACACACACACACACACACACACACACACACACACACACACACACACACACACACACACACACACACACACACACACACACACACACACACACACACACACAACACACACACACAGATGTGATCGTACTGACCCGAGTTGCGCTCCGTGTGCAAGCCGAGGCCGGGGGATTCCATGTGGAGGAGAGCCTCAGCCGCCTCAAACGTCTTGTTGAAACACACCATGTCGTGACCGGACATCTCCACTAGGAGCGCCAAAGGGGGGGGGGGGGGGGACACACAATGAGTGTTAAGGCTGTTCCATACTCTGCCAGACGCGAGAACTTTGTTCTCGCACCTAGGGCTGTGAGAACAAGAACAAAGTTCTCGCAGCCCTGGACATTTCATACTCCGCGAGAAACTCCTCAAAGGCCCCGCCCACAGCAGGAAACTTCTGCGCTGGCGGAAAGCGCATTAACCACGGCCACTTTAAATTGACCAATCACACAATAGTTCTCGGACACGACGCGAGAACAAAGTTCGGCCCGGCTGATGTGTCGAGAACAACTTGCGAGAACACCTGACCTAGGTCTGCAAGAACAAAATTATGTCATTTTGTGGGCGGGGCCCTAGGTGCGAGAACTTTGTTCTCGCGGAGTATGGAACAGCCTTTACACGCAGATCATGATATACTCTAATGGAGCTTCTGTTTTTTTTAAGCAGGACTTCCTTGTTTCGGGTAATGCACCTCTATCCAATCATTAACACTTCCTTTTTTTTGACACTCAGTCATGTGCTCAATCGAAACGGACAGATTGCGCAGCCTTCAGTGTTTTCTCGAGAACCACTCATCTGAAGGACATCACACTCAACACTGCACTTCCTTGGGTCCTCAGCAATACGCCTGCCAAGTGTGAAGTCGATCGGGTGAACGGCTGGAGAGAAAATTGAAGAATAGCCAGCCATACGTACATACATAGAAGATGTCTCTAATTATAATGACATGTTTCAAAGCCAGGCGACTAAATACACATTTAAAATAATGACCAGCAGAGGGTGACATAGCCCCAAAGAGAGCTGAACTCTCAATGACATTAAAGAACATGCATTAGAGTGGCCACATTTCATTGATGGGGACATATTGCTCTGCACATTTATTGAGTGTGTGCTCCTAACAGAGGTGGTGATGCCACCCGTGCCAACTCTCCTACACAAATCATAAAAATTAGCAAACAGCATTGCCTGCACACATCCGTTTTGTGCCGGTCTTTTCCTTTTCATTGTTATTATTTGTTATATGATTTGCTATATTTTTGCAAATCAAATTCACTGAAGGTGTTTTTCACTTTGGATATCTACAACTTAGTATGGGTTAGAAACATGTGCCCCGGTACACGAGACATCATGCTCACATGGTACATTATGCCCAATATCAACTACACAAGCATAATGGAAATGGTGTGTTAACCATAGATTATTTTTGGTCTCCACATGTGTCTCCACAGGAAACAAATGTTGTGCAAACTGACTGGGCTGGGCCAAAGAATGTCAATCAATCTGGGAATATGTTGCACAACACCTTATTTGGTCCCCAAGCAAAAGGGTCTGATTCTGATTACTGATATTTCACATCAAATCTACACATAAACAACTTCTAGCAGCTCCTGAAAAGACACAGTAAAGACTTCAGCCACATTTCCGTCAACACCGGCCTAGTGATGCTCACCCGTCTCCACCACCTCCGTCACCACCTCCTGCTCATCCGCCACGTCCTGCATCAGGTACGTCTCGTCGCCGTACACCAGCACCTGCGCAGCGTAGCACTGCTCCACCTGGGCACTGGGCACCTCCTCCACGATCACCGCCGGGCACTCCTCCTCCTCCTCCTCCTCCTCCTCCTCCTCTTCCTCCTCCACCTCCTGGAGCACCATGCCCACCTCTTCTCCCTCCACCACCACCTCCTCTTCCTCCACCTCCTCCTCCTCTGCTGCTACCTCCCCAATCACCACCTCCTCCTCCTGCTGCACCACCTCCTCCTCCTCGCAAGCATACTGGTCACTCTGCACAACAAACATTGCCATGGCAAAAAATTTAATATGGCGATATTATATATTAACGTTAATATTATATATATTAACGATTCGTCACTGTGTTCCGTTTTGTTTTGCATTAAAGCTAGCAATTATTTCCAACAAGTGAAGTGGCAGTGGTCGTCACCTACAAACAATGAGTGCTTAATCTCAAAGATTTCGGTTTTGTTCTTTGGCAGCACCGTTGTGTGTCCAAAAACAGATCTGTTTAAGAACCTAATTTCCCACAGATTCAAACAGTGTCAGTTGGTTTAGTGCCAACTTCCAGCACACAAATAGTACCCCGCTTCATACACACGTCAGTTGAAGAGAGAGTCTGTTGCGTTAGCTCTGCCTACCCTCTCTGGCGAAACCACCAATGCTGGGTGAGGGTAAACGCGCCACTAACTGTGCGCCACTTGTGATTTTTCCAGAGAGCGTCGCCACCGACACCCAATATGTAACATTCATAATATTGCTAATGCAATGGCTTCCATCAGTGGGTCACAGACTCAATCACAACCACTGAGTTGCTTGATAGTGACTTAATGGTCATTTAACATGCAAATCTTTGAGATAACTACTTTAAGCACTCGACAATTTAGTTTTTAGAATTTACAATATATAATTTACAGTGACTTGTACTTGTAATTACATTGATGGCTTTTACCAGTAGCTTTATGAAACCAAGTTCTGCAAAAGCGATTGCTGGGCCAGTTCATAACATTCATAATACTGCAGATGCAAGGGGCTTTCATTAGTTGGCCACATAAGATAAATCACCTCAATATATGACAATATATGACATTCTCAAAAGAATGCTTGAAGTGACTTGGATATAACCCAAATAATCAAAGAAACGTGGTCTGCATCCATTGGCTTTCACCATGGCTACTAGTTTGCACTGCTGGGATAGTCTTGTGTCAAACAAATCGTCACATTGATAAATAGTACACAGTGAATTGAAATGTGCATGCATATGAGGGTTTATTTGGGATTTGATCAGTTTGTTTTGCTTTTTTTTATGTTCCATGTTGTCTTGTGTTGTGAGTAAATATTGAGTGTTGGTCCAAACGCCGCGTCAGTCGTTTCGAACATTTCAAAAACGCGCAAAAAAAACACACGCAGCGTCGTTCCTCCAGCCAGGCCTACCTGCTGCGGGTCTTCGATCACGGTCACATACTCCACTATGTTCCCTCCGCTGTCTGACATCACAACAGAAGTCATCACTCATTCCTGCAACAAAAAAACACACACACACACACACACACACAACCAAGGTTACAGCAGGACGAGGCTTCCTCCTTCTCGTTTCCAAACAAGCGGGCAGCGGGGATCCTCCAGTACATATCCACATGTTATCCTGCCGCTTCACTCCGCGCTCAGCTCAACAAGACACTCAAATGTATGGCTGTTTATCTTATTGTATTTATTTATTTATTTTTTTTAAAGGTGGAATAACAAGTTTCCAAGAAGTAGAAGTGAGGGGAAAAAAAGAGTCGAGATGCATGAGAAACACAAGGTGCCAGCCAGTGTTGCTGTGAACTCGACTAGTGTCGCTATGTTTACTTTAGAGCCTTAACTCTGGAGCTCCAACTACACCTACTAGTCCACCTTCCAGTACCGCCTCGTATTTCTGAAGCCATAACGTGTTAGTGTGGACGCCAACAGTGCGGTCTGTAGCACAGCACACCGTAGTCATAAGAAATGTGCCTTGATGGGAACAATCAAGAGACACTAAAGTTGTCCTCTGGTTGGCTCAGCGCGGAGCTATAGCGCTAGCAGCAGGTAGCTCCCCGCCAGCTACACACACACACACACACACAAGTAGCCGAGCTGTCGACACACATACACTGCGAAGTAGCTCATCCGGAGGAGCTCTGGATCAGCCGTGCTCAGACCTCCAAACCGCGAACACACATAAAAACGTGTTGTTGTTTTTTTAATGTAGCCATACCTTTACCTTTTCAAGCGTTTTCGGGCCAAAAACGGTGCTTCCCGAATCTCGAAAGACAACCCGCGGGGCCTCTCTGAAGCTAAGTTAGCTAGCAGGCTAACGTTAGCAGGGCCGACGATGCGCTTCCTTGTGTGCTAATAAACAAGTGATTTGCAAGACGCGGTGACTGAAAACTCCATTGAAAAAAAAGTGTGCAACACAGTCAACAGATGAAGTAACCGAAAACGAAATCAAACGAAAGTTCCCATCAATTTAGTTTGGATTAATCCTTGTTTGGTTGCTCTTTCGTTGCGGCGCGCCAGCTCTTTGCCATAGCAGGACCGAGTCAAGCCTCCTCCTCCTGCCCGCTACCGATGACACATTGACCGCGATGACGCAAGGACGCCTGGCGGCGGACTCCTGTAACAACATCCCACACCACCACACCCTCCACCCTCCATCACCACCACCCCCTCCACCCTCAGTCACCACTACCACCCAAGAATGCCTGGCGACTGACCTCGGTAACTAGCCCCCCCCCACCCCCGCCCCCGCCCCCCACAATGTAGGGCCACCACTTTGTCCCCCTAACACTAACACAATGTAGGGCCCACCACTTTGTCCCCCTAACACGAACACAATGTAGGGCCCACCACTTTGTCCCCCTAACACTAACACAATGTAGGGCCCACCACTTTGTCCCCCTAACACTAACACAATGTAGGGCCCACCACTTTGTCCCCCTAACACGAACACAATGTAGGGCCCACCACTTTGTCCCCCTAACACTAACACAATGTAGGGCCCACCACTTTGTCCCCCTAACACAATGTAGGGCCACCACTTTGTCCCCCTAACACTAACACAATGTAGGGCTTGTCCCCCTAACACTAACACAATGTAGGGCCCACCACCTCGTCCCCCTAACACGAACACAAAGTAGGGCCCACTAACTCATCCCCCAAACACAATGTAGGGCCCACCACCTCGTCCCCCTTACACTAACACAAAGTAGGGCCCACTAACTCGTCCCCCGCAAACACAATGTAGGGCCCACTACTTTGTCCCCCTAACAGTAACACAATGTAGGGCCCACGACCTCGTCCCCCTAACAGTAACACAATGTAGGGCCTACGACCTCATCCCCCTAACACAATGTAGTGCCCACCTCATCCCTTCATTGGTCTACATTTTACTTCATTTATTTTACTTGTGTTGTGCGAGAACGTTATCTAATGGATTGACACAATGTACCTATTTTCTACAATTTCTTCCCTGTGGACTTCATGGTGTAAAAACACAATACAGCTATTCACTTAACCTCTTTATTCACATGACAAACATACACAAAACGTACACATTTGGAGACAGGAAAAAAAACAAAACATGCAGAATAGATATTTAATATGCTCCTGTTCCTAAACTTCCCTTTTCCCACATCTGTATTTCAAAGTAAAAGCAAACAAGTAAATGGAGTAAACAGAAGGGAGAGAAAACAGAAAGACAGATTTGAAGCACAATTTCTGTAACAATAGCATTAGTATTTAGCTGTGAAATGAAACATTGCAGTAAACACCATACAGTCCTACTCAAGCATGTTTTCCTAAACACACAAACACCTTATTAAGCAACTGTTCCGTAACATCTTCTCAAATTAAAACGTGAATGTGCTCACCAGCATCCAATTTAAATCTTTTTAAAACCATACAGAAATGCATTTATTCCTTCCTCATGCTACATTCACCACAGACCCTCAAGCACTTACAAAAAGCATGGCCAACTACAAGAAGGTCTACATGTATATCCTGGGGACACCCCATGTCTTAAAACACAAAAAAGTTGTCCATTGCAGTGTGGAAATACTTATGTCAGTTTAGTCACAGTATCATGTAATGCAGAAACAAGATATTACTTTCTAATTTACACACAATTAAACGGAATAAATGGATCATGCGTAAAGCTGAATGAGCTACAGGCTCACTTAAAAACCTCCTTTCAGAGGTGCCAATTTGCTTTGAGGCTCTAGGGTTATCTCACATTTATCTCAATAAATATTGTTAAGCATGTAGTAAAAGTAGAATGGCACAAAACTGTTAATACTTTGTGTGGTATCATAACACAATAATGCATCTTTTCAGTATTGCATGTGTAAGTTAAGTGCCGCTAAGGTATTGGTGTTTATGTGATGGCTCATTGTTGCACAATGCCCTTAGAATAAAGTAAACGTTCCAGCAACTTGGAATTTGTTGTCAAAATAATGTCACATATTTATTGCAAACTCAGTTTTATGAGATAAGTCCATGGGATAAGAAAAGGCACATCTGTCCTGTCATTCTGCATGGAGGAAGTCTTTCTGGCAATTCACTTACTGCAATGGACAAGAAAAAGCGTTAAGCACAAAAAGCCACAGAAACAAACTTTGTATTGCAGTAACCGTTCCCTTAAATTGAATGTGATCCCAGGCAACACTCCCGATTAAAAGAAGACAAAAACCACAGTACCTCTTGCAGGAACTACTGCATTTGCATCCTAAGAAGTACTCGTTTGTTCTAAACAGCAGAACGTAATCACACATTAGTTGTAGTTTCCACATAACACCAAAGGCAGCAACACTACCAATGCCATTGATAGTGTTTCTTTGATTAGCTATAATGAACAAGGTTACAAAGTCATTTGGATACCTCAGAGGGAGCTTCCTCATCTGGCTCTGGGATAATTCTGCCAGTTGCTGGCGCCACACCTAGTACTTTGGGGTTCTTCTCGTTTTTGGTTCCTTCCAGCACTACAACCAAATACTCCCTGTTGGAATCTTTGGCATGGGTAATCACTGGAACAGTTGTTTCAATATCCACAGCTGGAACTGCTGCTTGCTCGTCTGCTGCAACCTCACATAGTTCTGGGCAAACTTCTTCCACTGGAGTCTCGGCTTCAACTGATGCAGCCTCAGCAGCTATGACTTCGAAAGATAGTGTGGCCTCCTCGACGGGCGCAGGGGCCTCCTCGACGGGCGCAGGGGCCTCTTCCACAGGTGCAGACTCAGCGACCACAGGGGCCTCCTCGACGGGCGCAGGGGCCCCCTCGACGGGAGCAGGGGCCTCTTCCACGGGCGCAGGGGCCTCTTCGACTGGTGCAGACTCAGCGACCACAGGGGCCTCCTCGACAGGTGCAGGGGCCTCCTCGACAGGTACAGGAGCCTCTTCGACAGGCGCAGGGGCCTCAACAGGCGCAGGGGCCTCTTCCACGGCTGCAGGGGCCTCCTCGACGGGCGCAGGGGCCTCCTCGACGGCTGCAGGGGCCTCCTCCACGGCTGAAGGGACCTCTTCCACTGCTGCAGCGGCCTCCTCGACGGGTGCAAGGGCCTCCTCGACGGCTGCAGGGGCCTCCTCCACGGCTGAAGGGACCTCCTCCACTGCTGCAGCCTCAACAGGCGCAGGGGCCTCTTCCACTGGTGCAGGGGCCTCCTCGACGGCTGCAGGGGCCTCTTCCACGGCTGCAGGGGCCTCTTCCACTGGTGCAGCCTCAACAGGCGCAGGGGCCTCTTCCACGGCTGAAGGGGTCTCTTCTACTGGTGCAGGGGCCTCGACGGCTGCAGGGGCCTCCTCGACAGCTGCAGGGGCCTCCTCGACAGCTGCAGGGGCCTCCTCGACAGCTGCAGGGGCCTCCTCGACAGCTGCAGGGGCCTCCTCGACAGCTGCAGGGGCCTCTTCCACGGCTGAAGGGACCTCTTCCACTGGTGCAGCCTCAACAGGCGCAGGGGCCTCTTCCACTGCTGCAGGGGCCTCTAGCACTGCTGCAGGGGCCTCTTCCACAGCTGCAGGGGCCTCTTCCACAGCTGCAGGGGCCTCTTCCACGGCTGCAGGGGCCTCTTCCACGGCTGCAGGGGCCTCTTCCACGGCTGCAGGGGCCTCTTCCACGGCTGCAGGGGCCTCTTCCACGGCTGCAGGGGCCTCTTCCACGGCTGCAGGGGCCTCTTCCACTGGTCCAGCTTTAACAGATACAGGTTCAACTGGGACCGGGGCCTCTTCCACAGGTACGACTGCTTCGATTACCTCAGCGGCCTTTAGTGTCTCTAAGATAGAGGCATCTGCCAGCGCTGAAACACAAAGCCCAGCCATTCAAAACATCACAGACTCCAGTCACCACGACAACAAAAAGTGTTGCACTTCCTTCATATAAATATATGAAATCTGTTGAGATTGCCAAGCTACTGTGCGTGTAAGAAAGTTAATATTTTACCATTTGACTGCGAGTGGATCATCCTTGGAAACTAAACATCCTTCAATAAAAATAATCACAAATCTTCTATATTATTTGGAACTTAAGACCCATGTTAATTTGGCTTTGTTAAACACATTTTAAAAAGCACCACAACACACGGGTGCAAGCAGACCAAATTCAGACGAATTAAAAAGACTGGAGTAAATCCTTTTGATAGAGCTTTATTGTATGGCTTAATGAATGGCCTTCCATGGCCCACACACTAATATTTAACCATTTAGTCTATACATGTTTTGAGGTTTGTTTGCTACCTTTTCCTGTGCATTATGACAAAATCACACCAAAAATGAACAGCATGTACACAATCTTAGAGCACTCCCTTTGAGCTATAGCAACTGCATGACATTTAAGAAAAATGCACACTAGCTGGGTGATATCTGGCAAAGGAGCACAACATTATAAATTAAAAATGTACAGTGTTTGTCAAGTCTTGCATAAAGAAAATCCCTCAGTGTAATAATTGGGCTTAAATAGAGACAAGAATATTAAGTATTTAAAATGAATTGTTCCGTCTGCTTCGTCCATGTGATGGGAACATTGTATGTGTATCTGTACCAGAGGACAGGTTAACATTAAGTTGATTAAGGTAATCTGAAACGCATAGATCACAGTGGTATTACAAGGTAGCTGGATTAGGAAAGTAATGGTATCTATGGATCCCACCATTAGTGGTTTTGCATGTTGTGCGATGAGATGAAAACATTGTATTTCACGGTTTTACATCAACTTCAAATAACCAGGGGTACACATATGACGCGACACACTCTACCCTCTCATACGCAACATAGCCACACACGCTACACATGCCCACAACCTAGTCCTTTGCACACACATCAGGGAAACTATACATTATGAGGCTGAAGAACTGCCACAGGTCAACACAAGGATTGTACTTGTGGCTCTATGTACACATCTATGGAGACTTCTATAAAGTGGGAATCAATGTGCACATGTTGGATAGTTCAGCGTCTACAAGGATGACTGAGGTGGGGGGGGGGGATGTTACACAGGCTGTGAAGGTGTCTGAAAAGGCTTGAGGAGATAGGCAGCTGTGCATCTGTGCTCCCCTTCACCCATGGGCCCCACACTTAGGAGGAATCTGCCTCCTCCACATGGGGAGCAACAGCCGTACCGTTGTTCTCTGCTGCCGGTTCCTCCACTGCGGCCGGTTCCTCCACCGCAGCCGGTTCCGCCAGCGCCTGGGCGGCCTCCTCCACGGCTTCGGCCACCTGCGCCACCTCCTCTGCGACCGCCTCCACTTCCTGTGCAGCCTCGACGACCACCTCTGCGGCCTCGACGACCACCTCGGCGGCGTCGGCCACCGCCTCGGCAACCGCCTCTACCACCGTCTCTTCTGCAGGAGCTTCCGCCTCAGTGGCAACCTCAGCCACTGAAGCCTCCTCCTCCTCCTCAGCAACCGCTTCCTCCTCGTCCTCACCTGTAGCCAAGGAGAAGGGGGGGTTAAAATGCTTTGAACCTAGTCTGCAAGCCCTTAGACGCTAGATCACCACACATAAGACATGCAATTACATTACTTAAACAAGTAAAATCTTAAGACACTGCTTGTAATTTAACTATGTAAAATTACGCCAATTTTGTCCAGTTGTAAAGGGCAAGTATGTTTTGTATTCAAGTTGGAACATCTACAAACACAAAAATAAATCATTAACCAATCAAACATAGCCTGATCACATTGCTTGGGTACTTTTGCAACCACAAGTCATCCCAGAACAGTAAAGCTTGAGAGGAGCAGCTAGTGGTCCCATCGCCCCAGACACCTTACCCGCTTTCTCTGTGCTGTGCTCGTCCAAACCGTAGGGGCCAGACAACACCCCTATCGTGTCATGACTACAAAACGGCATGCAAACCCAAAAGGAGGGACAGAGAGAGGAGACATGGACAATAGGGAAAGGGGAAGACATTTAACTAAAGAAAGTCAGGTTAAAGCAAAGGGTGGGCAAAGTGGGGGTGGGCAGATACTTTTCTTACCATCAATTAGCATGCAGTCGGTTAATTCTACACAAGTCAAAAGTGAGACGGACACCAAGACAACCAAAGTAGTTTGTGCATATTTTAATCTCCCCCAAATATACTAGTTACATATTTCTGGCATTCGCAAATACAATAAATATGGATTTTTTTGTTTTTCCATTCGTCCTAGTCACAGTAGGTCGCGATTGGAATTATTTTTTGTGTGAAGAATCGAATAGAAGAAGAGCAGCAGAGAAATATCCAGCACCAAAAGTTCAACGCAAGGTCACATTTCAGTGTCGAGATGGCTTTGATTCACAGGAGGCTTTGATTGACAAGAGCGATGAAAGGTTGTTCTGCTGCTGGTCCACAGAAGAAGCAAAAAACAAAAGAGCCAGTTCTAGGAGGTGTAGCCCAAGTGGTCCCAGGGGACCTTAGCGTTAGCATTAAGCTGGAAAGAGTAAAGAGAGAGAATTAGGGTTTACCAGTCAATTAAGACTTAACAATGTCATTGTTAATCCAAAATCAACCTAAAAAAATTAAAAGGTGACATGGTTTCAAGACTAATGGAAAATTAGCAATTGGTGAAAATGGTGAAATTGCAATGGTGAATTTCATTT
The DNA here is from genome assembly GCA_002895965.2 of Coryphaenoides rupestris. Lineage (NCBI taxonomy): Eukaryota > Metazoa > Chordata > Actinopteri > Gadiformes > Macrouridae > Coryphaenoides > Coryphaenoides rupestris. The sequence continues at coordinate 281,883 of PIJE02000304.1, forward strand.
TCGGGGGAATTAACTAGTTTGTTGTGCTCTATGGCAAGAACGCATTGTTAATGCTTTGTTAATAGCACACTACTAAAGAGTGTTCATTGGTCTCACTTGGTGCAGGGGTGTCCATTTGAAATTGACTGATTGGAAACGTTTATGTACACAAATGTATTCATTTTGGTTCAATTCAAAATAATAGTCAAGGAGAACACAAATAGGTGAGAAGGGCGGAGATCCTGTTCTAATCACTGGAGCGGTATTTGGACAAAGAGGACAATAAGGAAAGGAGGAAGACACAGGGCGGTCAAGCTGAAATGCAGCTATGGAAACCTTTATTAAAATGTGAGTAATCACATTATATGCCACATTATATGCCTGTGCATGTATTTGGTCACATTATAGTCTGTGCCTGACTAGCAGCATGAGGTTGGCAACTGGAGCTTGAATTCAGGAATTGCAAACATGGTGGCATGCCCTCAAACTCAATGGTGATTATAAATCTAATATTATACCACTGCCTGATAATTATTAGACACACTGAGTGCGAGTTTAAGTTGCAAAGCGCCAGAATAAATGGAGAGGATTGTTAGAGTGCAAACCATACCATAGTGACAGATCATACCCCATGCCCTGAGTGATTAGTCAGAGTGGAAGCAGTTGCCAGGCCATGCTTATGAATGACAGCTGCAGAACTCACCTTCACCTGCAAGACAGAAAATACAAACGCTCCATTAGACAAGGTAAAGTGACCAAGTTTAATGTTAGGGTGGTAACATACATGGCTCAATTCATAAACAATCGCCAAGTCATCTATATGCATTGCAAAAACAACATTAATCATGCTCTATGATGGGGGTACTCAATAGCCTATTTGTTTCTCAACAGTCCTTAGTGGTAACTACATTCATAAAATAATTGTCACCATCTGTTAAACTTATTGATCTTTAATCTCGATAGTGGGTGCTACAAACCAGTGTTTACTTGCACACCGGTCATGTTATCGAACAAACAACCTCATCAACCAACTCCAAAACATGGATGTATTAAAGAATGCTCTAAATGCACAGCCACTTATATCCCCTCATCTGCAAACAGCCATTCACAACACATGGACTTATAAGTGAAACCATTATAATTGAATCCTCCAAATACATCGGACATTTTGGTGAAAGGACCGAGCGTAGTCTTAGGTTATATGAAGTAGAGAGTTGAACACATATTTTTCACCGGCACGATTATTATTGGAAAATGCAGCATATATGCGCTGTAATAACTTAAATGGTCGAGGAGATTTTGTTTGAGACTTTGCCGCTTGTCTCCTTGTTGTGACAAACAGCCAGGGACAGCGGTGTCACCATGACATCCTGCTACCTTGGGGAGGTACTAAATCTGTAGTGGAAAACAAGCGACTACCAAAGAGTCATGTTTGTACCATGGATTGGAAAAGCACCACAAACAAACCAAGGGAGCCCGGGGATGCTATGAAGATTATGGGGTTAAAACCCCTTCTGACATCTATCAGCAGTCCATTAACAGACATGCACAGAAAATAGTGTCTGATCCCACTCATATTCTCCAGAGTTCCAGCTCTTACCTTAGTCAAGGCTCCCCAGAGCTTAACCATTATAAAAATAAGCATGAATTCCTGACCATGTCCATTAAGTCTCATATGTCTCAACAGCTGGTTGGTCATGTGCTTTGTGCAATACGTCGCCATCGTCAGTTATGTTTGTGCGAACTGTTACATGGAAGCCATGTGCTGTTTAAGGCAGATTCAAATGCCAAGAAGGGATACCAGGATAACCGGTTTCATGATAAGCCACGGTTCGTAGAATCATGTCAAATTGAATGATCATAAAAACGGTCACGGTTTAACCATGGTTGGTACTGCGCTAAAACTGATAAATACTGTAAATACTGCGCAGAAGCAACAGTCTCCCAGACGCAGGTGCACAGGCGATGCATGCAACGTGGGTCTGTAACATTCATGTCATTATCAGACGACATGGCAGAAGGCGGTGATAGCACTCCTGATATTGATCATTCATCCAAGAGGACTAAATCTGAAGTGTGGGCACGTTTTGGGTATTGCAAGAGTGCTGACGGTGAACTATCAGTACGCTCAGTAAAAGTTGGCAGAACACCATCGCCGTCATTCATTCAACAAAAGCATGTACGCAGCGCACATGAGTTTCTTAACTTGAATCGAGTGACTGCAAATTCATGACATCGGTGGCTGTTCAAGACAACGTGACGTGTTCTCAGTACGGGAACACGTCACATCAACACAGGTAGCCATCATCACAGCGGCCTGGCCAGCCATGCAAAAAAATTCTAATCATTATTTCATCGTTAAGTGATGAAAGGGTAGGACTGTGTACAGTGACAGAGGGTGAGTATATTGTGCAAATGCTTGAATTGAAATCAGCCGGCAGTATAGGAGGAGGCAAAGGAGGCCTTTCCACAGACCATAGAGACTCCACAGCAACAAACATAAAACACAGTTCCTACAAACACCCGAGAGCACCTATGCACTAACCCCTGTTAAAAAAAAACGTCAGAAGATGGACTTACTCTTTGGTGGCCATGGTCGCGGCTCCCACTCAGTCGTAGGCCTGTCTTGGACCATTTTGATGCGGTCATTGTACCTGGCCTTGTCGCCTGTCACGGTGTTGTACGCCTGGCAACGACACCAGAACACAAGGTCATTCACTGCTCTCTCTCTAGGCTCCTTGGTTCTGAGAGCACCTATTTGCACCCCCAGCATAGCACTGTTTAGCATATTGTATGTTCTTAGATGTTGGTAATGTGCTCAGAATGGCACGTGTGCTGTTAACCCAGCTATTATGCAGGCAACCGAGCAATTATGAAACTTGTTCTATTAGCCTCGTAACTATGAATGCTCAAAACCAGCTCTATTCTTATCTATGTACCACAGCGATATATTGCCGTCTCCTTCAACAAATTTACTCTTTGCAAGTCGCTTTGCATAAAAGCATCTGCCAAATGCCCTAAATATAAACTAACCAAAAGTATTTTCCTGAAATGGTTAAAAAAAGTGGAATGGAAAAATAAGGTACTTACATAGGTGAGGCCACCCGCGAACACGCCGCCACAGAGTAGAGCATAGACTATGTTCTCCCCAGAGCCACCAGGCACGGAGGACATCTGGCGCCGCTGAACAACTATGGGGACAGGGTAAAGAACATACAATTTAAATATCAAAGCGCATGATTGGAGCCCACATTTAATTTCCAACATCGGTGTGACAAATTCAATAATCATCAGTCAAAGGAGTGGCAGGATGATCATTTCCTAACCCAATTGTTTATAAATGTAAAAAGATCATTTTACATCAATATAAATAGCTAAATACAAATAAAAAGTGGGCATTTTTGGGACTGATCATATTTCATTTAGATAACAACTTGTTAATCACATCATGACAATACTGCCTATGTCTATATGAAGACAATGACTATTTAAGTATTGTCCACCTTCATTTGTGGCAGTAAGATGTGCACAGCATTAGCTGTAGCAAGGAGATGATAGGAACCAAGGCTTATTGCTGGCTTATGGCACCTTCCTTTCCGATTGGCTGCAAGGGATTTCGGTTGCCTACAAACCAGAATATATACACAATCTCCACAAGTGGATTTGGTAGAACCTGGCCAAATGGATTGTTGGATATTTACGTGTTGCCAATGTGTCTGACACGAGTAATAGTCAACTCTGAAAAACAACATTTACAGTATACAAAAACTCAAACACACTGCAAATGCCTCGCAAAAGCTCCCCATGCCTTTCAATAAGACACATGATACTCTCCACTCCAGCACCACCACACAATGGACCTTTCCCTATACAAACGGCAAGTCCCGCCCCCCCTAGTTACTGTTGCTATGTCCCCCAAGCTTTCCCACACGCTCTGCAGCATGTTACTGAAATGTCCACAGAACAACGCCCCCCTGCTGATGATTCTCTCTCAAGGATTCCTGACAATATCGCTGTATGTTATTTGCCAAATGCCGCTACTTTATCTAAGAGTTCTACAGAAAGGCCTGAACTATTTGACACAAGGATATATCCATGACATTCGGATTTCGGACGGAGCAGACGACAACATAAAACTTGATGCTAAGTGTGGCGATCTATGCGGACGCCTCACTGAAATTCGTCAGGACAAAATCGTGGAGTCCTACTGCACATGTAAAGTAGTGTGAGTATGTTAGTGATGTGTTTACAATGAAAATAAGCCTAAGATCTGCTAACTACTAGCTACAATGGGCTAATCACCTAGCTATGCTAATCACATGATGGCGCGGTAGCAGTCTGGTCCTCGCGAAAAAAACATTTCACAGTGTACCTGTACACTGAAATAGGTGACATATAAACCTTTGAATTTTAACTAATTAGCGAGCTTTGTAGCTTTTTGTGTCGGCGCTGCTGTAAATTGATGTGTGGAGTAGCCATCAACCATTTGACCACTGCGTTCAGTAATTGCCTTATCAGATACAGCACCTGTAAATAACTCGGACACAAAAATGACAGAACCACTTGAATCACAACCAATCAATGCTTTGAGGGTTGTGCTTGACTTATAGTCACTATAAAGCTGACTCTGTAAAGCCAGTGCAGATGGCACCTGGGTCTTAAATTCAGTACCATCAATAATGACTAAAGTAGAAGGAAATTATTTTCTAAAGTTTTCAGGCATGTTTTTAATAATAATGTCTCTGAGGCCATATGTAGTTGTCCAAATGTAAAATACATAAGCTCTATCCATGTATTAAAAACAAGTCCTGCAGACTGCATGGATACTCCAAATCTCAATGAAACGCGCTCCCTGTAATCTCTCTGGATATCTGTGGTCATTATTGCACGTTCCCCAAGCGCATCTAAGAACCATGTTCTTCTAACTAAATGTAGCTGTAGTCTAATCTATGAACACAACAACGCGGGACAAGCTTTTTTTGTGGGACATCATGGCGGCTCTATTGCAAGGGCCGTGGTCTTAAGAAATCAGGCAATCTTATTGGTTATTATTCTCCACGTGACTGACAGGGTGGAAAGGTCCATTAGCATTTCCTAAACCAACAAACAAGGCACACTATACGGCCGCAATTATGCATGTTGACTAAATCGGCTGATGACGGGGGCAGTGTTGGAGGGATGAGTGCTTGGGGATCACAGGTCAGGAAGGTATAAGTGCCTCTGCACAAAATAGGCCTAACACGTTTCACTGCAGAGGGCAGCATTTCAGTGTCTGAAACTAAATTACTTACTTTGGGTCCCAGAAGAGTCTCACTCACTACTGTTTAGAAAAGGAGACATTTCATCTCGTGCTGGAGCAATTAATTAATCAATTAGGCTATTCAATCAATTAATTCTAGACAATTAAGATGAATTAAGACCAAGGTAAATTAATTCAAGAATTTCCACGAATCAAAAAACTGCTTAATCCCATGGCATTAATGGCATCTTTCATCATCATGTGCAATATTTCTCATGTGCAATACTATCTTGCCTATATTTTTATATTTCTCTTAGGCTTAGACTTACTGTAAATTTGTCATTTTGTTATTATATTCTATTGCTTATTTTTATTGTTTATTATTCTATTGCTATGCAAATTCTGGCACAAGAATTTCCTTCAGGATCAATAAAGTTGTATCTTATCACTGTGATTGTCATTATATGATAAAATCATAAAAATAAAAAAAAGTCAGAAATCTCTTGGCGACGGTCTCAGCTGGGGACATGTGTTAGTTGGTCCATCTCCTTTACAGCATTACCTGATTAAACAATCCACTGGTGGGAGGGGGGAGAAAAGAAAAAAAGAAACAAAAATAGGGGGCAGTAGCAGCAGCAGGGTTTAATTAACTAATTCATTAATTAACTAATATCAACTTAAAACGGCCCTATGAGACCATGTGCTTGCTCTCAGCTCTCCATGCTATGGCCGAGCAGCACCAGGGGGGGCTACAGAGCGGCCAGCAGCAGGAATGCCTCGACGGCGCGGCGCTTCTTTACATCCAGACCCCGTCACCACGCACACACACACACACACACCACGTGAGCAGCCACACAGGAACCAAGACACCCACACTCACATGAAGGTCAAACTGAAATGCCTTTATTCTTATTAAATGTAGCACGAGTATTCGGTACGGAACATGACATTGGGATTCGATGCGATGTGATGCAATAAACTGGTTGTAATGGGTTATCAGGTAGTTTGTAAATCCCGATATGGGCCTCGATGCGAGACACGCTGGGAAATAGACACGCGAAATAAGAGACCCAGTGACGATCAAGACTGCAAGACAATTTGTAACGAGTATTGTGGCAGTACTACGAGTATACACGTTCAATGAGTATGCGTCTATGACACTTAAAACGGCAACGCCAACCAAGTCAATCAAGTTGAAATCAGCAGGCACATTAAATTAGATTGAAATTGTAAATCATCTGACATCTCATTAAAATAACGATATCCATAAAGGTTACATTTACCGTTTGACCTTCATAAACCCCCTGGTCCCACGACACTCGGTGCCATCTTCCTGACTTACACAGAGGCAGAGGTTACAAAACGGGACATAATGTTCCAGCGTGTGAATTACGTATGTTGTCTCTTGAGTTCAGGCTCGTCGCCATTATTGTACCGAATGTACCGACCCGCCGCTTCGACCCGCTGCTCTCCACAGCGCCACAGGCCACTGGGTTTGATTTAAACTCGGATGTTGGTGTCATTTGGTGTTTATTCACTTACCATCTCTTGGCAACCTGGAGGCTGCTTTCCGTGCCAGCGGTCCGCACCTTTGCCACGCTGCTCTGCAGGAAAACATCGCTGTGGTTGTGTTGTTGCCGTGGTGTGTGGCAGCTAGTGCGGCTGGGAGGCTCACAGACGGCCGAATGACAGACGGGCTGAGGAACTCACTCACTCACTCACTCTCCGGTAAGCTGGTGGACTGACCGACCGCGTGTACACTGCGGACGATCCTGCCGTCCCGCTGCTGCCCCCTGTCGGATAGGATCGCTAGTGCCGCTCTGCTGCTGTTGCGCAAGATACTCGCGTCCAAGCGCAGATGACGTCATTATCGCAGGTCGAGCCCGCCGCGTTTCACGTCACGTCGCACCACACGTGTCGTAATTATTACTTTGTTTTATGTCAAACTGCGACTTACTAGAATAGTTAAATAATATTTTTAATGGACTGACATGTGTGTCATCCATGGCACAAGTCATACGGAATAAAGAAAATAACGTCTCTCTCTACATTGACTACATACATTTTTTCGAAATAACGTCCCAATCGGGGATACCGGAAGGAGCGTGGCTTAGTCACTATTCATTTTGCATATCTAATGAAATAAAGAGGACCACAACTATGTGATACTGATACTGTAATAGTTACATTATTCATTATTCTGTCAGTATTCTTGTGGTTATGAGTGTTTAATCTATTTGTTTAATCTTAAAATTGAAAAAAAAAGTTTGATACAGGAAATCTGTATTCAAGTATTGTAACCCTTTTGCTCAATATTGATTTATACACTATACTGACATACTAATCAGTAGGCTAGATAAAGTAGGCTATACAAGTCATTCTTTACCAAGAGTTGTACATTGATGGTTGTTCATCATACCTATGGCATAAATGTAACTACATGTTTGTGCATAATAAAAAATGTGTTTGTTTCGCTCTCACACGCAACGAGTAGACATGAATAACAACATCACACTGTAGATGGAACATTTTATTATAGTTACAATTAAGGTTTAAATACAATGGAGGTACTGGGGGATATAGCAGGTGCGTCGTGCATCCCGCATGCAACACTGGCCACCACAAGGACAGCCAATCCTGCAGAGAAATAGAAAATAATAACAACAGTTAGATAAATAAAAAGGACAACAATGACTTTTTAAGTCATTGCATTGCAGTACAGTGTAACAATAACCAATAACTTCGGGCACACTTACCTATCGTTGTAGTCGTTTATTCCAAGCCATTCCTCGCTTTGTACTCAGACATCTCAGCAGTGTGCTGCCTGATGAGCTACAAGGAGGGACAAGTAAGATCAATGTCAACCAGATGCAATGCCCACGGTAGTAACCGCTACAACAACCACAAACACGTGAACGACATGAATCAAGCGGTTTCGACGTTAACACCGTTGTTGTGTTGTACATACGGATTGTGATTACAACAGAGCTTTGAGTGTATGAAGCGTGTGTACCAGGCCCCAGATGAGAGCAGACGTCCCGAAGGCAAGTCCCACCCGCAGCCACTTCGGGTTGGTGTTGTCTTCTTTGGTGGCTCTGAAATTGAATAAAGACCTGGTGCCGACTGCACCACACCAGAGAACCACGTTGAGTAATCCTGTCATACATAATCCAACACACCTAGAATATATGGCAACTGGTCTGCGTCCGCAAATGGACAGAAAGCCACATAATGCAGACTGTGGCTGTGGCTGCTCACAGTGCTATGCTATTGCTAAGCAAAGGTCAAGACTTACAATCTTATGAGAGGACATTTAAACTATGAACATTACGGGTGATTCTATTAGATCATGATTTCAATGTTTCAAAATCGATGAACTCACCTCGACTAACACGTGCAGTGCGAGACAATATCGCACCAAGAGTCATGTTTGCGACGAGACGGTCTCACTGGGCTCCACTGCGATCCTAACAGTCTGCGATCGATTACAACATCCTGGCAGCCCCACACACTGACAACGTAAAGAACACCGAGAACATGATCGCAACGAACAAAAAGGGGTTCGTTTGGTTATTTTTTCACCTGGAAACCCCACCACCTGTACACAATAAGACGAATAACACACATTTATTGATTTAGACTGAGCAAATCTAATTGTATTATGTTGTCACGCTACGGTGATATCCTCAATGACTTGCTTTATTGAAACTGAATCCCTATGAATGCAATTTTGTTGCACCATCTGGATTATATGTTTTCTTTCTTACAAATGCCAGACGTGTTGCAAGAAAACGCACTAATCGTCATATTATGGTGACGTACTCGCGTGTTATACTTCTTCGAGTGTTTCTTTTGGCGGTAGCAAAAAAACATATTTTCGATGCAATAGCGCCCCCGTCAGACAGGAGGATGACTCAGGGATCCCACTTCATTAAAAAAACAACTCACAAACCAAACTAAACAACTATTATAACTTAATTCCCTGTATAAAATAAATGATGCCGTTATCTTTGTAATCTGAACGAAAAACTAAATGAAAGCACTCGCCCCCCCCCCCAGGATGGTTTTGTCAAATATTGACTGTAAACTAATGTGTGTCCTCTGCGTAGCTCTCATTAATATCGCTCTGTGGTGTGTGTGTACATCTCCAACAGGGTCCCGGCAGTGTGATGTTAAACACGCTTTGGTGTCATCTGACAGGACAGTGATCAGCACACGGGAGAGGCGTGGCGGCCATCTTGCTGTGAAGGGGGGGGGCCCTCGGCTGTCACCACGTGAGCGACGGCAGCCCGAGAGAGACAGAGACAGAGACCACAGTCCCCGGGACCCACCGACTCCAGGAGCCTCGGTTTCATATGCGAAGCTACACGGGACGACGAGTCGCCGCCGGCCAGAGACACGATGCCCGCCATCACGCTGCCGCCCAAGGAGAACGCTCTCTTCAAGAGGATCCTGGTAGGCTCACTGCGCTCTGCTCGCTAGCTAGCTGACGCCGGCTAATGCTAACGCTAGTTGCCCCCCGAGCAGCCTCCTCTCTCCAGCGGGACACGCGTGTTGATCTAGTCACTCAGGGAATGCTGTGTTTTATTGTTTATTATTTCGTGGCAAACCGTTGGAGGCTTCAGTTTGTCCCCCGGTCACATGTAGGGGGGTAGGTGGGGTGAGGTGTCGGCTGCTGCTCGGAGGGACCGCCACATGTAGCGTGTGTCCCACCGTCCCGGCCTCTCAACCTGTCCCCGACTCCCCGCTGCACTGTGATGAGCAGGCGGTGACATGATGATGATGATGATGGCGCGCACACACACACACGGGGGGGCTTTCTGCTTCCTGGTGGCTTATTAAGATGTGATCGGAGGAATCGGGCGCCCTGTCATAAAGTAATTGGCATTTTAAAGGAGAGTTAAATGACGTGCCTGTGGTGCGTTCCAGTTGTACTCGGAAGTCGGAACATACGACGTACAAGTCAAAAGGAGGAACACGACCCCCCTCGAAGTCGGAATTCCAGCTGGGAAAGTCGGAATCATCACCAACCGCGACTTAAGTCAACTCGGGTGTCATTCCCAGCTCCCCAGACCTCCGACGTAACGCGGCGTTATGCCCCATGTTCCATTTACCTCGGAAGTCGGATCTGTGAATGACGTCACACCCGAGTTGGCTGTGTTCCAGTGGACCCGGGGTCGGCGGGGTTCTGCCGACCCCGACCCCGGGTCCCGAGTTGTGGAATTCCGACTTCAGATGGCATCGTCCGACTTCGAAATCGGAAATTCTGACGTCCGAGTACATGTGGAACGCAGCACATGCGTCTCGGCAGCATCCCTGCTCCTCCGCAGTGTATTTAACACGACATGTCGTCGTGATGTCAATGCATGCATTGCGCTGGGTTGCAAGACTGTCAACTAAACGTGCAGATTGGGATGCTGTGTAGGACCGCAAGTACCGCACCTTGGGGGACAGAGCCTTTGCCGTCGCTGCCCCAACCCTCTGGAATTCCCTGCCTCCTAACATCCGAAACTCTGACACACTCACTTCTTTTAAAAACCAGCTCAAAACCCACCTTTTCAAGAAAGCCTACAATATCTGACTTCCACCTCCACCATTCTCTGTCACTCTGCAACCTCTATATTTGTTTTTGTTTCTGTATCTGTATGTTTGTTACTGGATATGTTTATTTGTTTATTGTGAAGCGTCTTTGACCTTGAAAAGTGCTATATAAGTCCTATGTATTATTATTATTATTATTAGGAGGTAACTCTTTAAAATTACAATAAGATACAGGAAAACACTTTCTCTTGTCAGCTTCCTGGACCACACTGGTAGTTGCGTAGCTGTCCAATGTATACATTTATTATGCACATTTATACACGTGGTTTACACATGGATGTATATACATTGACCGTCTTGCAAGAAAGGCTGGTATAGACGTGCTTGGTAAGAAACGTGTCATTCATGCCTGATCTGAGCTAATTATAACCAACACTTGGCAAGCTGTCCAGCTGACCCGTATGCTGTTCAAACGCATACTTTTTCGTGTTTTATATGTTGGGTTTTGATAAGCTTCAATACAATGTTGGATCTTTAAAACTGCTGTGAATAGTTCTTTTTTTTGTCACTAGTTATCTTATTTCTTCAGTAATGCTGCTTGTTCTTCAGGAACGAGGTGGACGCTGTCAATGCACAAGCCACGCCCACCAGCTGAAGCTGTCTAGTGGCAGAATTCTGGTTGTCAATATGTGGGCCTTGACCCTTGACCCACTGTTTTAGCCTTCTTGCGGTCCACGCACGCATGCATGCATACACACATCTGCATTTAGATTTGAGTCCACTTTACACCATGCATTTCTTGTTGTGGCCTTGGTTGTTCTGAGAATGTGCTTATCACCCACTAGTAACAGTTTAATAGTGTTAACAATTGTTGCTGTGGTACATGCTCTATCATCTTGTTATTGTTGTTAAAATGTTATTGTTGTTTGTTACAAATGTTGTTAAATTGTTACGCTTTGCTGAGTCAACTTGAACCATAGACCTGAAGGGACTGGTTTTTTTTATGTTGCAGAGATGTTATGAACACAAGCAATACAGAAATGGATTGAAGTTCTGTAAACAGATCCTATCCAACCCCAAGTTTTCTGAACATGGAGGTAAGTTGAATCTGATGCAACACATCCCACTGTACATATGCAGTATATCAAGCTCTCATGGGTAGTTGCTGAATGGAAGTCATGAAGTTTTACATTTGCAACCCTTTTCTCTCCCATCAGAGACCCTAGCGATGAAAGGCCTGACCATGAACTGTTTAGGCAAGAAGGAGGACGCCTACGACCTGGTGAGACGAGGTCTACGCAATGACCTCAAGAGCCACGTCTGTATCCTTTTCTGGTCCATGCATTCAGCCCTAATTCTAAAACATGTACGCTAGTGGGACAACAATGCACCGAACCGGACGTCTCCCACCATCACCTAGCGATGTCACCATAATTAAGATGACCATGTTCTGTTAACATGCTTTGTTTGTCAATATGATGAGCAGCGAACAGAAGTTAACTGAGAAGTCGGAACAGGCTCAAACATCGTCTTGTTATGAACAATTCTTCCGTCCCCTGAGGTGACGGTTCACACACGTTGTCCCCTTGACTCGCGGGTTGTGTTACACAAGGCTGGCACGTGTACGGGCTGCTGCAGCGCTCCGACAAGAAGTACGACGAGGCCATCAAGTGCTACCGCAACGCGCTGAAGTGGGACAAAGACAACCTGCAGATCCTGCGAGACCTCTCCCTGCTGCAGGTCCAGATGAGGGACCTGGAAGGCTACCGGGTGAGTCCATCACATTTCTTTATCGCGATCGCTAAGGCTGTGCCTCAAGTGGCTCCAGCGCTGCCTGCTGAGGTGTCTCGGACAGGGCGGGTTTTGAAGGCAGCATAGACGTATCCTTTGTCGGTGAAGATATCCCACAATCCTGTGCGCCTGCTCCACTGCACTGACAATAAGAAAATAATGGCAAGCAACCCGACCCAACGAGTTTGTGTACAGTTGTAAATTATATTGACTTTTGACCTTTCTTGTTTCTCCAAACAAGTGGTAGTAATGGACCTTTCCACACTGTCAGTCACGCGGAGAATAATAACCAATAAGATTGCCTGATTTCTTAAGACCACGCCCCTTGCAACAGAGCCGCCATGATGTCCCACAAACAAAGCTTGTCCTGCATCCATGCAGTCTGCAGGACTTGTTTTTAATACATGGATAGAGCTTATGTATTTTACATTTGGACAACTACATATGGCCTCATAGAGACATTATTATTAAAAACATGCCTGAAAACTTTAGAAAATAATTTCCTTCTACTTTAGTCATTATTGATGGTACTGAATGTAAGACCCAGGTGCCATCTGCACTGGCTTTACAGAGTCAGCTTTATAGTGACTATAAGTCAAGCACAACCCTCAAAGTATTGACTGGATGTGATCTAAGTGGGTCTGTCATTTTTGTGTCTGAGTTATTTCCAGGTGCTGTATCTGATAAGGCAATTACTGAACGCAGTGGTTTTTATGATGTACTTGAAACAAGTGCAACAATCAAATGGTTGATAGCGACTCCACACATCAATTTACAGCAGCGCCGACACAAAGAGCTACAAAGCTCGCTAATTAGTTAAAATTCAAAGGTTTAATTGTCACCTATTTCAGTGTACAGGTACATTGAGCAGTGAAATGTTTTTTTCGCTAGGACCAGATTGCTACCGCGCCATCGTGTGATTAGCATAGCTAGGTGATTAGCCCATTGTAGCTAGTAGTTAGCAGATCTTAGGCTTATTTTCATTGTAAACACATCACTAACGTACTCACCCTGCTTTACATGTGCAGTAGGACTCCACGATTTTGTCCTGACGAATTTCAATGTGGAGTTTGTGAGGTGTTTGTGTCTTCCGTATAGATCGCCAACACTTAGCATCAAGTTTTATGTTGTCATCTGCTCCGTCCGAAATCCGAATGTCATGGATATATCCTTGTGTACAATAGTTCAGGCCTTTCTGTAGAAGTCTCTTCGATAAAGTAGCGGCATTTGGTAAATAACATCCAGCGATATCGTCAGGAATCCTTAAGAGAGAATCATCAACAGGGGGCGTTGTTCAGTGGACATTACTAACATGCTGCAGAGCTGTGGGAAAGCTTGGGGGACATAGCAACAGTAACTAGGGGGGGCGGGACTTGCCGCTTGAGTAGGGAAAGGTCCATTGGACAGCACGGCAGCCGGCAGCTCCCTTTTCATTTGGGACATAACCTATAATGATTATAAATGAACACTGTTGATAATAATGCAAAATGCAAAAAAAACACATTTTCAGTGCAGAACTGAAGCAAAAGATCTGGGGGTTGTAGATGGGGAATGCAACTGATACAGAACTAATAGTCAAAGTCAGTGTTTTATTTGTCACATGTACATAAAAAAACAGGGTCATTCTGCACAGTGAAACTCTTGAAACGACATGGCATGCGACAGTATGTAGGAGGCATAGTCAAAAGTAGGCAAAAAATAACAAGAAGAGAGAAAAAAATATATATATATGTATATATTGGCACAATATGCTTCATAAAGATAAAAACAACACTATCAGCTGTTCTGATAGTGTTCGAGAATGTAGGAATGGGAAATATAGCCTATGAATCCAGAAGTATTATAAATGTACAAGTAATTAAGGGCAGATGCACAAGTGAGGGCAGTAGTAGCAGAAATATGGCATGGAATAGCAGAAATAAAGATAAAAGAATCAGAAGCATATGTATACAGAAGTAATTAAATAATCTAAATATTATAAATGTAAAACGATCAATAGATGGCTTGGTAAAAAGATTAAGTGGAATGGACAAGAAAAGAGTAAAAACCGAGTGTTAAACGCGACTGTAGGATCCCTTAAGCTGTACCTTATGCTGTGTGATTATTGCTGTGTGACCTGCAGTGAATTGCCTCTCTCTTAATGTCCCCATGCGATGCTTTACAGGAGACCCGTTACCAACTGCTGCAGCTGCGCCCGGCACAGCGTGCCTCATGGATTGGTTACGCCGTCGCCTATCATCTGTTGGAGGACTTTGAGATGGCAGCCAAGATTGTGGAGGAGTTTCGTAAAACACAACAGGTCTGTCGCGGCACAAGGTGCATTATCCCCCCTCCCGCCCCCCCCCCAGTATCCCGAAAAGTATGATGATGGTCTGGAGGACTGCTCTTGTGAGTGTGTGTGTATGTGGTATTACAGTTCTTATTTACTTATTTAGTGTGTGTGTGCGTCTCCAGACATCTCTAGACAAGGTGGACTATGAGTACAGTGAGCTGCTGCTCTACCAGAACCAGGTGCTGCGGGAGGCCTGCCTCTACAAGGAGGCCCTGGAGCACCTCAACAACTACGAGAAGCAGATTTGTGACAAGCTGGCCGTGGAGGAGATCCGAGGTGTGTGTGTGTTTGGCTGTCTGCCCTTCATGGGTTTTGTGGTTGCTGCACTAGGGTGTCCGTGTAACCGGCTTTGCCCCTTTTGGTCTCCTGTAGGAGAGCTGCTGCTGAAACTGGAGCGACCGGAGGAAGCCTCCGTGGTCTACAGCAAACTCCAGGAGAGGAACCCTGAGAACTGGGCCTACTACCAGGGCCTGGAGAAAGCCCTCAAGCCAAGTAATCACAGAACCCAAGCTTGTTAGATACAGGGATGTCTATGGACAACGCCAGGCACGGCTGCTACAGTATATAGATGAGCTAATGCAGTATAAAGATGAGATATTACAGTGTAAAGATGGGCTACTACAGTATAAAGATGAGCTAATGTAGTATAAAGCTAACACAGTATGAAAATGGGCTACTACAGTATATAGAGGGACTAATACAGTATATAGATAAAGGCTACTTTCCTGTTGAGTGTAACATGAGCCTCATGTTGGTTCGTCATCCCCATAATTGCGGTTTGTTTCTTCCCACGCCGTGTGTCCGCTGAACCCCAGGTAGTGTGGAGGAGAGACAGAAGCTTTACGAGGAGACGTGGGTCAAGTTTCCTAAAGGCCTGGTGCCCCGGAGGTTGCCTCTCACCTTCCTCACAGGTAACCACAGAGTACTCGCTAGTGTACTCTACACGTCACTCATTGAACTCTTGGCAAGTGGTCAAACTTCCTTTCATTACTATTCATGCATACAATACCTATGGTGTCTTCACACTCCAACCACAAACAAACCAGTGCCAGTAAATGTGTGACGAGGGCCGTACCGAGCACATTTGGTGCCCTAGGCAAGCTTCCCCTAACCAAAATTAGAATGTTGGTGTGTTTGGACGAGGGGTGGGAATGTTTTTTTTGTAAACAATTCCATACAACACACTGCATCAACATGCTAAAGTCTATAGTTTACCCCACTCAACGTACATATACGGTATATACATTCTACATACAAGGACTAATATTCAATAAACCCAGATTGGTTTTTATCTTTGGTTATCAATTCACAATTGGTCATCAATTCCCCTACAGCTGCATAAATCTGCTCCATCCCCCTTGTTTCACCTGCCGACACTAAGCCACAGGCCCCTTCATACCACAACATGCTAGGCCACTCCAACTTTTAATATTGAATATTATGGCTAATCATTAGCCTATTTAACATATTATAACTCACCGGATCTTCTACTCAGACTTTAACACAGACAAAGCAAAAATATGACTTATGAGAGCTTTTGTTATACCAAATACTTTGTTCTACAAGAATGAAAGGATAAAAAATAATTAAGATAAAACTTTATCAAGTGTCTAAAAGTTAATTATTTATCCTAACTTGGCGACATTGTGGTCAATTACGACTGTTGAAGAGACTGGATATCAAAAATAGTCCAGTTTCTCCATCAAGTGTACACTGTTAAGTGTCTTTTTCTGAAAGTGTTTGCCTTGTGTTGGGGCAGGGGAGAGGTTCCGCGACTGTCTGGACTACTACCTGAGGATGAACTTTAGTAAAGGCTGTCCGCCCCTCTTCACCACCCTGAAGTCCCTCTACACGGACAAAGAGAAGGTACGTCTCTGTGCGGTGTACCCAAACAAACCAAATGTCACTGCTGACGAACCGTATGAATGACTGGCTTTTCTCCCTCGTAACATAGGTTGGAATCATTGAGGAGTTGGTAGTTGGATACGAAACCTGTTTAAAGACCTGTCGAATGTTTAGTCAAAATGGTGAGTGCTGCTTTCTGACTACAAACGTAAATGACGGAGATGTTTGTTTTATTGGTGAAATGAAGTACTGTTGTTCTTGTTTATCACAGCTAATCGCTAACTGTTGTCTTGATTGGGTTTCCTGACCCACTTTGAACTGGATGAATATCTGTTCACTGTTTCAGATTTGTTGATCACAAATTTGCCAATCATTCAAGAAATGCTTGCCATCCACATTTGAAGATAATGCTTTCAACCACACCTTTTTTCTTTCTTTTTATTTTAACAATGGGCGCATGCCTGTTAATAACATTGTCATGATGTACTGATGTACGCCTGAAGAGTTTCACTGGACAGAATGGCCCTGGGTGATGAATAAAACACTTTGATGCTATGGTGACCACAGTTTAGCGTGTGTGTGTGTGTGTGTGTGTGTCCTGCAGACGACGGCAAGGTGGAACCTCCCACCACTTTGCTCTGGGTGCAGTACTTCCTGGCCCAGCACTTTGACTACGTGGGCCAGCAGAGCAGAGGCCTGGAGTATATAAACGCCGCCATCGACAGCACGCCCACACTCATCGAGCTCTTCTTGGTCAAGGCCAAGATCTACAAGGTCTGTAGCGCATGCCTGCATGCCATGGAACACTAATGGGACCCACCCAGAGCAAAGTGGTTGCGAGGCTGACTTTGAGGTGTTGTGGCTGTGCAGCACGCAGGGAACATCAAGGAGGCGGCGCGGTGGATGGACGAGGCCCAGGCGCTGGACACTGCCGACCGCTTCATCAACTCCAAATGTGCCAAGTACATGCTGAAGGCGGGCCTGGTCAAGGAGGCAGAGGACATGTGCTCCAAGTTCACGAGGGTGGGTGGTTTTTGTTTGCGGTGGAGGGATATAGTTGACCCCTGTTGACCCCAGGGGTCAGATGAGATGACGCTCGTCTCATGCGCGGGGGGTGCTGTGTTTCAGGAGGGTACGTCGGCGGTGGAGAACCTGAACGAGATGCAGTGCATGTGGTTCCAGACGGAGTGCGCGCTGGCCTACAAAGCCATGAACAAGTTCGGGGAGGCCCTCAAGAAGTGCCATGAGATCGAGCGGGTAAGCCTGGCAGGGCTAGGGACACGTCATCGTCACAATCATGCTTTAAACCAGTGGTCCTCAACCATGATCAACTCAGAAGCCACATTGACAAAAGATTGACATTGGTGAGAGGCTGCTGTTAAACTAGGCAAATCTCAAATGAATACATCCACTTTGTTTTCTGAGATATAGACTTCACATTTGGCATGGTTATACTTTGGAATCTCAAACAACAATTATTTTTAATTTAACATCGGCCATAGTTATTTTATTGGATTCTTATCACTGAGGAAAGAGCTGCAGGTTGAGTTTCCCTGGTATAAACAAAGTTATCACTTCCGTATACAATTGATTTTTGTTTGGCTTTTCAGTAATATTGGTCTTGAGAGACTCCTGCTTCACCATTGTATTAATTAATATATTTTTGAGGCCATTTATATAGAAGGCATTTATATATTGGCAGCACTTATGCAACTCGAAAGCATGTGCGAGTCGGACTTTAGTTCCGCTCGACTAAAAAGCCCCGACTCCTTTGTCCCGGCAGCATTTTGTGGAGATCACGGACGACCAGTTTGACTTCCACACGTACTGCATGCGTAAGATGACCCTGCGCTCCTACGTGGACCTGCTGAATCTGGAGGACGTGCTGCGCCAGCACCCCTTCTACTACAAGGCGGCGCGCACCGCCATCCAGATCTACCTGGAGCTGCACGACAAGCCCCTGGCCGACGACAGCAAGGAGAGCCAGGCGGACGCCGGTAAGGGGCCGGGAGCGGTCCGGCGGCGCGGATCACTGGTGGTGCGCCGGTCTGCCAGCATACTTTTATTCATCCCCAAAGGAAATGGTTTTGTTCCAATTTGGAAAATACTACAAAATGGGGAATATAAAATGAAACTGAATTGAGTTATACAATAAGTATAAATATATAAAAACAAAATAAATGACAATACTTTTACAACAATAAAGTAATGCATATATTATTCACAAATGTTAATAAATGTATAGAGATGAATAGATGGATACCTAGCCATTCAAAATTGCCCAAGCCCATAGAAGATGTAAAGGTGAGCAAGCAAGGTAATCCAGGATGGCTGCCATTTGCAGGATAACGTACTGACACAAAGTATTCCAAATAAAACGTGCATCATCGATGTGATCCATTCTCTCCCCGCTCCAGAGAACCTGACGGACAAGGAGCTGAAGAAGCTGCGGAACAAGCAGCGGCGGGCCCAGAAGAAGGCCCAGCTGGAGGAGGAGAAGAAGAACGCAGAGAAGGAGAAGCAGCTGAAGAACCAGAAGAAGAAGAAGGAGGACGACGACGAGGAGATCGGAGGACCCAAGGAGGAGCTCATCCCCGACAAGCTGGCGAAGGTTGGCTTCTGCTTTGATAAGGTCTAGGCATTGGTTTGATGAGGTGTGGGCTTCTGGTTTGATGAGGTGGGCTTCTGGTTTGATGAGGTGGGCTTCTGGTTTGATGAGGGGGGTTTGAGGTGTCGGCATTGGTTTGAGGTATCTGCTTCGGGTTTGATGAGTTAGACTTTTGGTTTGAGGTAGGCTTCTGGTTTAGCCAGGTGTGGGCTTCTGGTTTAGCCAGGTGTGGGCTTCTGGTGTGATGAGGTGTGGGCTTCTGGTTTGACCAGGTGGGTTTCTGGTTATTTCTCACAATTGGAAGTATTCATACATTCATACTCTCTTTTTGTGATCATCTGTAAAGCCTGCTCATTCTCAATATGATGAGCGTTGAAAATGTACCTTGAAAGTCCTTATAGTCCTCGAATTTGATGTTTAAGAAGGTGTGGGTCTTCTTATTGACATGGTAGACTTCTTATTGACATGGTAGACTTCTTGATTACATTTACATTTGGGAGACGCTTTTGTCCAAAGCGACTAACAATCAGTACATTGGTCGTAAGACAATATATCGCTGATGGTACAGTACGATATTGACTTTGTCATTGGGTTTGGAACTATTGACCTGACATAATTCAAATGTGTCTGTCATCATGCCACATGTTCCAGTGCTTACAGACTCTGTTGATCACTCTATGCATTTGAGAAATGTTAAACACTTTGTTAAACACAATGTGTGTCATCAGGTGGAGAGTCCATTGGAGGAGGCAGTGAAGTTCCTGATCCCTCTGAAGACTCTTGTACGGAACAAGATTGAAACTCATCTCTTGGCCTTTGAGATCTATTTCAGGAAAGGTGAGGCAGCCAAAACCACTAGCTTGTGTCTTCACCCACTTGTGTTCTCTCATTGTAGCCCATTTCTATACAACCACACTCTAGACTCTACCTGCTCTACCTTTTGGGAACTTGCAGCCTTCAAAATGCTAGCCTTCTAAAACTTTCAAATAGTTTGGTTATTATAATTAATTAATGAAATTACAAAATCAAATTGCAGAAATTGTAATTGATGCCACGGTGATGTCACTTGTTTTACAGCTATAGCAAGTGACATGACATTATAAAGTGTAAATCGATTGCAACACCACATATGTAGCCGTGTCTGGTGTTATGTTGATGTTTTGTCCTGGTTCCCGCTCTCCTTGTCCCAGAGAAATACTTGCTGATGCTGCAGTCGGTGAAGAGGGCTGTGGCCATAGACCCCTCAGACCCCTGGCTTCACCAGTGTCTCGTGCGCTTCTTCAAAGGAGGTGAGCCCTGTCTCGGTTGATCAGCCACAAGTTAATACAAAGCTTGTTTTCCTTTTCATAAGATCACACAAAATGAAAAATAAGCTACTTTTAAAATTACCAAGCCAAAATGATCTACCTACACTAAAAATGCTAAATATATGCCGAGTATACTTCATATAAAGGGGGGGGGGGGGGGGGGGTTGCTCCGTTAATTTGCGGTTCTGATGGTGGAGGGGGGGGGGGGGGGGGGCTCCGTTAATTTGCGGTTCTGATGGCGGAGTGGGGGGGGCCCGTTAATTTGCGGCTCCGTTAATTCGTAGTTCTGATGGCGGAGGGGGGTGGATGGATATCGCTGGATATTGGTGGGGACCAGTGACGTGCGGTGAGGTCAATGGCTGGGGAGGCACTGGCTAGTATCAGAGCCAGATTTACACACATATGAACCCTTAAATTCACCATTCAATTGGCAGGCTGCACAATGACTACTGGTTAGGCGACCGTATGTTTCATATTTCATATCAGCATTCTTTACAACACACGCATGCAGGTACGTATTCGCTTCACGTTTTACAGGCGAATGCAGTTCCGCTATTCATACTCATTCAACACAAATGAAAAAGGCACTGGCTACGATCAAAGCCAGATTTACACATATTAACACGATAGCTGTAGCTTAAATTCACCATTGAATTGGCACACAGGCCCAGGCTGGCCTAAACCCCAATGCAGCAGATCACCTATAGCCTAATAACCAATACGGCAATTGTTTCATTTTTTTCATATCAGCATTCTTTACAACACACGTTGAAGACACGGCCCCCTCAGTGAGGCAGATGTGATAGCTCCTCCCCTGGTGCTTTTTCATTGCAGTTTTATGACGAGACCAGCGAGCCTAAATATCTTTGATACACATACTGTACGTGAAATAAGTTACCTGCAATGGACTATGGAAGGCGAGGACATGTAATGAAGGTCTACAAACATTGGCGACATACAGAAACTAGAGATAGTAACAGGCACGCGCTTATTGCCCTTCGCTCCATCCAGTTTCTGAGGGGTTGCGCAATCAGAGGGGAGGCTGGGCTCGTCGCTGCCTCACCTCTCGTCTCTCCCTGGATTTGCAGCGGAGCTCCGCAAATTTGGCGATTTTGACTATAAAAAAATGATTTAAATCATACAGAAATTACATTTATAACACAGATCAGTGGAAAAATCTTAATTTTTATTTTATATTTTACTTTTCGTAACAGCTATTTTCATTGGAGTATGGCCTCCCCTGACCGCACATCCCTGGTGGGGACATGTCCCCACTAAATTCTAAATTCATCAAAAAAAAAATTATTGGCATGCGATCTACCCGGACTTCCTTTGACCCGGACTTCAACGTATTGGGCACCCCTGATCTAAAGTAAGCCGTTCTAGGGTTTGGCACGAGAGCGTAAGTGTGTGTTTCTTTCTTTCGTCCGTCCAGTGAGTGAGAGCACAGCCCTGGCAGAGCCGGTGCGGACCGTGCTGAAGCAGGAGATCTCCCGGCTGTTCGGTGACAGCGACCCCAAGAGCTTCAACAAGAACTACCTGAGCCGGCACTCCAACTCTATTCCCCACCGACTTGCTGGTGAGCACACGGGGCCTCGCATGAAAGTCACTAAGTACATTTACTCAAGTACTGTACTCGTGTACTAAACTGAGGTACTTTATTTGAGTATTTCTTCTACTTCATTACATCTCAGTATCCCTTTATCTGAAAACTTGAGTTACTAGTTAATTTGCAGATTAAAATGAACAATACAAAATATAATCAATACATTTAAATCATATTATTAAATCAATAAGGCTTTATTGGTCCCCCGGTGTAAATTCACAAGCTACCCACCAGTATGTATAGTAATGTATAAAATATACCTGCATCATTCAAGCACACATTAATACATCAATAATTATTGATGTATAAATAATACATAATAATTATTTTACTTTTAGTACTTACTACTCATACTACTACTCATTATTGATGCCAATACTTTTGTACTTTTACTTGAGTAACATTTTCAATGCAGGGCTTTTACTTGTAGCAGAGTATTCCTGCAGTGTGGTATTACTTTACTTTTACTTAAGTAAAAGAACTGAGTACTTCTTCCACACCCCCCACAACTGGCCTGGTCGAGTGACTCCCCCCTCTAATGTCCTACCGCTGACACTCTGTTTGCTTCCTGTGCCCAGCTGCTAAGATGATGGTGTACCTGGAGCCATCTTCTGACACCATGGCGTGTGAGCTGGCCACCGCCCTGGACGAGTCCCTCGCTGGGCGCAGTATACAGGTACAGCACCTGTATACACACCTGTATCGCTGGCCATTCTGGCACCCATTGCACTCCCAACCATCTCTGGAGGCAGGGATTCTTGCTCTGTGTTCCTTCGCAAAGTTTCTTCCTTGATAAAATAATTGCTCTTTGGTGGGTTTAGGGTTAGTGGGGTGTCATAAATATATGGCCTCTGAAGCCCTTTGAGACTGTAACTAACTTGACGACTTAAGGACTTCTGGTTTGACGAGGTAGGCTTCAGCTTTGACAAAGTAACTGACTTGAGGGCTATACAAATAACATTGATATAGACTTAAACCCACACTATGTAATTAACCTTTCGACTGCAGATTTTTACTGGCCATGTAAAAATGTGCCCATCTACAAGTCGATCCATCCAGGGAACGTTATTTTATAAATTGTTTTATTGTAGTCAAATTTTGCCCCCGTCTATTTACATTTACCTTTGTGGCGTTACTTTTGTCCAAAGCAACGTGCAATAAGTAAATGTGTCGAAAGAGTGAAACATCCACTAATAGTGAATCATATCCCAATCGTAATATATGTAAAAATTATCACAATATGATTCATATTTTGTTCTTTTTACCATATCATTCAGCCGTAGTGCAGGTTTACTAATCAACCCTATGTGTGTGTATGTGTGTGTTGGCGGGCTGCAGGTGTGCTCCGAGGTGCTGGAGGCCATGCGTGGCGGGCAGCTGGGGGGAGAGTGCCACCCGCGGGCGGCGGAGGCGTACCGGGCCGCCTGCCACGGCCTCTTCCCCCACACGCTGGCCTTCATGTCGGCCGACTACCAGGACAACGTCAGCGCCAACGGGGACCTGTCCGCCGGGGAGCACGACGACATGGCCAACGAGATGTGAGGGACGGGAGGGAGAAGAGGGGAGGAGGAGGAGAGCGCAGACACACACACAACAAACCAACACACACACACACGGATGCAGACGACACCTCCCTGCCAAGCGGACGGCCATTTTCCTCGGCTCCCTTCCACCGCCAGCCCCCAGCCGTTTGTGGCTCCCCCCCTCCACCCTCCCCCCACTGCATTGCACTGACAGGAACGGACTGAGCCCCGGGTGAGGTGGGGGGGGGGAGGGGTGGGGGGAGGCGACAACGCAGCCGCAATGGAAAAACAAAAAATGACGGTACAAGCAAAAGAAAGAAAAATAAGATCCCCGTTTTACTTTTTTTAAGAAAAAATAAATAAACAACAAAAAACTGCTCCCCCCCCTCCCCCCACACACCTTTCCATTTGGGGTGGGGGGGGGCGGAGAGTTTAGCGGCTTGGGGGGCGGGACCGTGGGGGAGGGAAGGGGAGGGGTGGGCCGTGACCGGAGGAGTTGGCTTCTGTAAAACACAGCTTAGGTTTGTTTCTCAAGCGCTCCTGTGTCTCGCACACCGTGTTCCTTCTTGTACGTCTGCTTCTCACATTTTTAAAAAAAGGTAATTTATATCTTACAAAATTTACAAAATTAATTAAATAAAAGCGGAGTTTGCATAATCTGATACCAATTGTATTTGTGGTCATATTGGGGAATTGTACAAAGAAGAAGGGAGAATGTGTTTTTATTTTTAGATTTGTAAATCAATACTACTAAGTCAACAAAGATAAAGGCTGATTGTCAGCAGTATTTTTCAATTCAATAGGTCTTTTATTTCCAGTACTGTAAGTAATCCACATGACAAGAAAAGCCTTCCTGGTTAGTAAGTGAATTAAACGGCCAATGTGGCTATGGCACATTGGCAACACCTTTTGATTCTGAGAAAATATCTTCCCCCGCCCCCCCACCCGTTCAGAGTTTTGATGTGAGTGCACCTCTGGCCACATTGTCGCGCTTGGCCTGGGAGCTGAGGAAGGTGTGGTCTAGGTTCAGGTAGGTGGTGAGGAACTCTGGGAAGTCCCGCTTAAGGACCACCTCCAGGAACATCTCTGCAGCCGCCTGCAACCTTTCTTCATCCCTAGATCACATCAAAGAGAGCGCCCAATCACCAGGATGTTGAGCACCAACTAAAAGGATTTAATTTTTTTTTAGGAGAATTTACTAAATATTTCTCACCCCAGCTTACAGAGATAACTTACCTCAGCGATGCAATTCATATGATTGCTGTTCTTATGATCTTACACTTTGTTTAGATTACTAGAACCAAGAAAGCGTGTGTTTTTCTTATTGACTTCAGCGACATGCAAGCAACAGCATGGTCATAGCAAGTAATGGTGTAAACTTTGGGCATTACGAGTTGATCGTTTCGATTCTTAAAGCAAAGATTAGATATTTGATGATTCATCATAGTTTGCTGCAATAGTTTGATTTGGTAGCATATGATCGATATATTGTAATCCAACCACATTACAATAACGTTTAAACATAAGCAAGTCACAAATGAATACAACCAGATGTAGAATGAGTTATTTTACAAATACCAATTATTTATAAGATGTAAAATATATAAATGCAATTGATAGAATCACCCCTAATAGCAGTTACACCACTAAGAGCAAGTCGCTGTTTTCCTACCTGACTGTTTGACAGGCGGTGACCTGCCTCAATTCCTCCATGACCTCCTGGGTGAGCTCCACCACCATCGCCCGCGTCACCACCTGCTGGTTGTCCTCCAGCTGTGCCTGGTGGCAGATCCACTGCCACACCTAGCACCACAACACTACTCTATAACAGCTCGTCTTTATTACCACCCCCCCCCCCCGAATATATGCTAACCATCATGAAGGCTAATGGACTGATAATCGGCCAAATGTTATACAGAGACCAGAAAATAGTTATTAGATTTTTTTTTAAGTTAAGCTATGGTTACTAAGTAACTATGGTTACTTAGTCTATTATGGTTAAGATCTCGCTATCTTGAGTCCATTCAATGCAAGGTAATATGCAATAGTACAATTCCTGATAAGATATGAATCCTACGGTAAAGGTGGGTATAGGTCGGGAAATGTTGAGCATATCCTACCAGTCAAGCTTCTAAATATCCTTATTAAAGTGTAGCCTAAATTGCCTATTGTTCAGGCAACCTAACCTGTGATCTGGAGATTTCTGCCGTGGCCGAGTCTTCCACCTGGCCTCTGTAGAAGAAATGGCCGTTACCTGGGGTAGAAAGCAGATATAGCGCTGAATCATCATGTGTTTAATTCCTACTATTATTTATCAATTGGCCACGTTAATCACATTACAGTATAAGAATATGAAATTGTAATTATCAAGTATAGTGAGTGTGCTTACCCGACAGCCAAGCATGAATGAATAGGATGCCAACACCAATGTTATACTTTAAGCCATAAAGGGTTACTCCACCCTGTTTGGGAGAAGGAGAAAAGGCACTATCTCAATCCATGCTGTGCTTGAGGCATTGGGCTTATTGTGACCTTATTATGATCCTAATAATTAGCCAACCATTCATCATAATTGTTCCAAGTCCCAACAATGTATGTGAAGTCTTCTCTTGCACAGGTCTCTCTTTCAAAGATAGAAATGCCGAAATGTCTTGATTACCAAATCGATCATTTGGTTTCCCAAAAGTACTTTCTTAGCGGAGGGTGGATCAGGAGTCAAAGATCTATGTCATGGCATCAATTTCCTAAAACAACATTGACCCAAAAATGGAACCTTAAATGCACAAGCCTCAAAGGTTCTGGACCTCTTCCCCTGATGATTTAGCTCCTGGTGGGTGAACATCCCCGCTCCAAGAGCTATACTTTGACCCCAGATTAGGTCCAAGTGTGTTACCCACCGCAGGCATGCACACCAGGTCCTCGGGTGTCACCGTGACATCGTCTCGAACTTGCTGGAGCTGGTTATCCCCTGCGGTGTGCTGCTGAAAGAGCTGGTTGACAAGGGAGAGAGGCCATTGGGTTATTATTATTATTATTGTTATTCGGGCTGGCAATAATAGCAGCCATAGTCGCTGATTGAAACAATGCAAAACTGACCTCTTGCATGGGTTCTATCAGGTTCAGGTCGTACACCATGAAACCATCCACGCCTGCCTTAATCTCCAGCAGTTTCAGTCTAACAGATAGGAGGACACAGATACAGCAAATGTCTTGCAAATGTTCTGTTCACATGCATGATAAAAGTATTATGGGACAATCTGAGGACGATTAACTTGTTGACAAACTGGCTTTCCATTTGGATTGCTGATTATTCACTTTAAAGCACAGCTTGAGTTGTTGTAGTTGTAGCCAATGTAGACAATATTATGATGAACTAAATATATTCATATTGTGGAGCAGTGTTATTAATATTCCAAGGTGTTACATCATACTGCTGTCTAGATAGGCACTATAACTAACCAGTGGTGGAAGAAGTACTTACTGGTAGATCTTTGACTTAAGTAAAAGAAGTAATACCACACTGTAAAAATATTGTACTTGTGAATTTCTCCCTGGGGACCAATAAAACCTTTATATAATAATATAATGTATTTATTGATTATATTTAGTATTTCTAATTTTAATCCGCAAAGTAATTAGTGACTAAAGCTGCCTGATAAATGTAGTTGCCTCAGAGATCTAGTGGACTAGAAGTAGTATTAGAAAATAGAACTACTAAAGTAAAGTACAAGTACCTCAAATTTTTACTTTTACTAACCCTGTTCCATTCAAACAGCCCTCCAACCACACAACTCTCGCCCTATAGTAGTAACCCTATAGTAGTAACCACAGTACTCAATGAGTATAGCCACTAACCTGGTGACGTTAGCGAGCACCGTGCGGTAGGCGTGGCTGTGGCGGTCGGGCGGGAGGATCGGGGCGGCCATGCCCCCGGTGGCCAGGGCGCCGCGCCGGTGACACGTCTGCACCAGCAGGTCCATGTAGCTGCGGAGGAAGCGCTTTTCCATGTTGACGTACTTACTGCGGTCAGGCAGGAGGAACGCCTCCCGGTGTCCTGTAGGCCACACAGAAATACAACCGCAGCTTACTAACTAACTAACTAAATAACTAAATAACTGTGTTATTGTAGGAGGTTTACTCCAACAAGATTGTTCATTCTTTTTTAAATTATTGTCATTTGTTTATTTAATTTTTTTACAACCAAACAAACCAAAAATGTAATCTAACTAAAAGAAGAACATTTCTAAATTCTTCTCATTATTATTGTTTTAAAGCGATATAATATAGACCCTTTTTACAGTAGGACACAGGAAAACAAAGGTGTAGCTCATAACATTAATGATGGGTCAGTTGGATTTTGGGTTGGTAGTGCACCAGTATAGACACCACTAGTCTAGTACATGGACCATGCTGGTTCTGCGACAGACATACATAAAACCCACCTAATGTTAAAATGACAGGAAACAGGAAGTTACTTTACCCTGCTACTGACCAACTGTAAAAAGGCTCTATTGTCAATCTTGATGATGAAGGGAGCCTGTCAGAGACAGATGCTAGATCCACGTCGGCCATGTTTCCATGAGCGGACAAGAACATGCACACGCTCACCGTGCGTTTTAAACACTCACCAAACTTATTGACGAAGGAGGCGGAGTAGTCCCAGATGCCGCAGTTGAGTCCCGCCGAGTGCTCCCGGAGCTCGTAGAGAATCTCGTCCATCTCAAACGTGGCCAGGACATTCTCAATGAGTACCGTGGCCTTGATGCTTCCCCGAGGAAGCCCGAGCTGCAAAGCACACGAGTCTCCTTAGCTATACAAACCCAGAATAATACTACAGAATAAAGCAATGACTACATCTGTGCTTATAACCATTATACGTTCAAAAGTACCACCCTATACCATACACCAAAGGCAACAGACCAGTAGTTACTTGGAGACACAGGCAAAATAAATTGATAGTATCCAGTCCTGTGTGTGAATACACAAATACAGTCTGAAGATTTAGAGATGTAAAGAAATGCCATGCCAGTGTGTTCAACATTGGGGTTAGTTCAATGAATTAATTGGACGAAATGCACACAAACCTGGTGTTGTGCCCAAAGGAATATGTTATTCCATAATCTGGCTTCCATGAAACTCTCCACCTAAAAATGCAAATGTGTCAAATGAAAAGAGGATCAATGCAGGAGATGGAAGATGGATGAATGAAGAATTCAATTGTCAATTTTTCAATTTTGATTAACGTGATGTCAAATATCACGTTAATTAAATATACACCTTATAATTAAACAAGCCTTGTATAGTAGTAGTAGTAATAGTAGTAGTAGTAGTAGTAGTAGTAGTGTGTGTGCATGTGTGCTTTACTTTGGACAGGTAGAAGAAAGGGCCACTCTTGCTGTTATAAAGGGCCTTTCCACAGTGAAACATCAGGAGTCCAAAATCAAACAGGGGACCGGGCACCTCCCTGCCATCAACCTGGAGACAAGGAGCCCGTGTAATGTGAATGACCCCCTCTTTAAGGAGACATCACAAAAATGGGTTATCTTTCTATCCTTTTTGTTGTAAAATACAACAAATAGAGATTGCACGTATGTTTATTACAACTTTATGACAACTTTATCACGTGATGCTTGGTAACTGACCGAGCTAAATCTAGATTTTAGAAATCATTCGTGGTTCACGTGTACCGTCCCTGTTACTCCCGTTTCCTCTCCACCAGATGTCCTCCTACTCTGTGTTCCCCTGGGTTTATGACTCACCTGTCTCTGATTGCGGCTGTCTGCCATCCCAGGTTGCAGATAACCTCCCTGTTCTCTGTGGTCCCCTCGCCAGATTGTCTCCCTGGTTTTGGACATTGCCGACTCCCTGTCTGGATTTATTGGTATTGGACTTCTTTTTGGACAGTTTGATTACCTGTGTGTGCTCGTTGTTTTGTTTGGACTTAACTGTGTTTATCTGCCCAGCTTCCCAGTAGTCCCAGTAGTTTTGTCAGTAGTTCCTTTGTTTCTGTAAAGGGAGCCTATTATACCACCAGCTGTGAGCCTGATTAGCCATTGCAAGCCATTTCAAAGTTGTCATATGAAAATGCCGGGAGTCTGATCTAGTCATCATACATCTGGGTGGACACTTCCACTTTGTCACATAACAACTTTGAAATGGCTTGTAATTATTTTATTTATTTAACCTTTATTTATCCAGGCAAGCAAGTAAGAACAAATTGTTATATACAGAAGCAGCCTGACCAAAAAGCAAAGGCCTTTTGAGGGAAGGGGGAGGTGGGAGGCTGCAACAAAAACAAGGTTATGTACATACATACAAATAAAAGAAAAATGTACAATAGTATACAAGAAAAAATTACAATAAATAAGGGAGAAAGAAGGAGAGGGAGAACCAGAGGGAGAGAGAAAAAAGGGGGGAAGGAGGGAGGTAGGTGAGGGGGCTTAGGGGGAGGAGAGAAGGGGCTGAGGGCTATGCATGCCCTCATGTAATGGCTAACCGCACTCATACCTGGTGGTAAAACAGGGCCTCTTTAACTTTACCATGTGTCCTCATGAGTCTCTGCATCTGGCTCTCTGGACTGATGAGTATTTTCACATGCTGTGACCCAATGCTGTGTGCAGTTCAATCTAGACATGGGCGTGGTCAGCGTAACATCCCTGCCAGAGGATCTGAGGCGGCTGATTCAACATTTCACGACGACTCAAGAGGAAAAGACGTGAGCGGCACTCTACCAGCATGTTGTGCTCCACCATGTTCCACGCACGGGGGCGGAGCATGAGGACAGGTGCCTGGGAAATGTTCGGAACATCTGCAAAATAGACAAATAAGGAGGGGTTGTGACCGAGGCAGTTCTTTCTATCCTGGTCGTTCATCCATGTTGTTTGAACATGAATGTTCTCGGAGTACTAGCATGGAATCAAGACTGCCATGGCAGCACAGCATTCACTCAACGCAGGATAAACTTACCGGGGAATTGGTTGCGCACTACTTTGCATACATTATTAATGCCTTTGATTTGGTTGTAAAACGTCGGGCAGTTTCCGTCGTCAAAGTCAATCTGCCACACAGCAAAGTGAAAAAATATATATTAGAGAGTTCAGAACAACAATTTCACCATACATCTCGGTGGACACTCCCACTTGTTTCATTCTGTCACAATGACAATTTTAGTCATGTGACAATTTTGAAACGGTTTGTAATGGCGAATTACGCTCACGGCTGGTGGTATGATAGGACCCCTTTAAAAGATCCCTAGGCCCCTGCTACTACTACTACTACTTTCAATGCAATACAATGTTCTGGCTTTAAGCCTCACCTGTAGGCCCTGCGCTGGAGACTGCAGCGCCCGGAGCAGGCGCGGGGTATCACAGGGCGCCATGTCCCCCACGTCCACGTGTCTCCTCTGCAGCCGAGGCGGCACCGGGAGCACCCTCCAGGCCGGGTCGTCCCGGACGTGGCGCGTAGCCTTGGAGAAGTCGGGTAGGGCGCCCGACGCGTCCAGCTGGGCCTTCCGTGACACCCGCAGCCGCAACACCTGAACACACACACGAGTACGGAGTTGTGGGCACATTTACACACACACACACACAGAACAAATACAAAGAATTTCAGGTGAGATGAATAGAATAGCATTTGTGGGTTCATGCCAAACATTAATAGTATTAATACTTCATAAAATGAAATACTAATGTGAAATATTTACTATGAAGTATTATTACTTCATATTATGTAATGTTAGATGAAGAATTAATGTTCAAAAGTAATTAATTACTTTTTTATGTAAAAAGGCATTTTCTAACTCACCTTCACAAGTATTTTGTTTATGGAACATTTTACAAAATGATTTACACAAATTACACTTAATTTGTGTCAATATAATAAAGGCAATTCCAAATTAAACTTCCCTGATACATTGGCTCCAGTCTACCAGAGTCCATAGCTCACAGCTGCTGTACTGCTGCATCCCGTGCCAGCTGTAACCTACACAGCCTACTCCTGCTGACACAGCACTGTACCCACCAGCATGGGCTGCTGTTCTGGTACATATCGCTGGCCGGGGCAGCAATGCCAGTGGAGAATACACACAGATTGATTTGGCTAGCAGCCCGGCCGCCCTTGGCACCAGCAACTAAATGCATTCCATTTAAAATGCGTTTCATAACAATGAAGCGTTTCAATACATCCTTTTTTCCTTTGCCTTTTGTTAATGCAGGACTGTCAAATGAAGTCCCAAAGGACTGCCACAATAACCCTAATAACTACCAGTCTGCATCTGCCAAAGCAATAGTAGTAGCAGCTGTCTATCCACCCGGTCAAGGCAAAGGTAGCATTCACCTTTCTGCTGGACAACAAGCCTCCACCATGCCTTCATGAGCTAACAGCAGCACTAACAACACCTGCCCTGACTTGGCCTGTACCTAATATAGAGAACTAGTACTGATACAAGAGAGAAATAAACGAGGACGAAATTAAACATTTGACTAGAAACCCATAAAGAAACGTGTTATTAAATAGCTTTTATGATATAATTTAGATCCTACGTGTGTCACTTCCTCCTTTTGAGATACGTTAGAAGAATGCTAAATATGTCATTTTGTTATTATTATTATTATTATTATTATTAATCATATAATAATAGTATATTGCAATTATCAAATTGCAATATACTGATTGGTCCTAACCTGATCCACCTCATCGTTGAACTGGGACACCAGCTGATGGAGGAATGACAAGGAGGCAGATGTGAAGAGGGCTCCATACTCTTGGTCAAGGCCTTGGGGAGCGGGAGACAGCTCCAGTCCTACTGGGACCTGGGAGCAGGATTAGACAATACATTGATGATGATACATTATATGAATATGTTGTGTTAGTAGGCTACATGTTGTGACCAGATAGCTGTTTTGAGTGTGTTGTAAAATCATCTACCACCACTACAGGTGGGAAATATTGTCATGTAATGTGTATGCATCTTATCTGTATATATCTTATCATTGTGGGTCACACACAGATGTTGTAAATATGCAGCCTAATATAGCTTTATTAAAGACCTAAGTACAGTACATGCCATTCCTATAGCACTCTTACTATCGTTGCCATGCATTAAAATAATATGAATCAGCAGTCCTTACTTCTATATTGTACTTTATATAATTGTATTTTGCATGTGCATGAGAGAGAGAGAGGAGACCACTTAC
Organism: Coryphaenoides rupestris; assembly: GCA_002895965.2. Lineage (NCBI taxonomy): Eukaryota > Metazoa > Chordata > Actinopteri > Gadiformes > Macrouridae > Coryphaenoides > Coryphaenoides rupestris. The sequence goes on from PIJE02000304.1 coordinate 314,848, forward strand.
AGACATGTCGACGGTCCTGTGCGAATAATAAACTTTGGTTATAGATTACATCGGACTTTGGTTATTCTGGGATGTGTTTCACTGTTTAAACACAGACACGTTGGTTTAGTATTTGAGTTTAAAGTGCATCTTGCTTGCTGTCACCTACATCTTCATTTGTGCTTTATTATTACTGTTTTAGTGTGCATATTTTTGGACTACGGTGTCACAAATGACACACCCATCAAGGGATTGAAAGAATAATAATAATAATAATAATAATAAAAACATCTATGCATTATAAACATGTTTTAAAATGTTATTTGAGGGGCCTGACTGCACATTGGAGTGACTGGAGTAGACGAGAGAGAAAGTTGTTTCGTTTAAGGTCGTCCTGCTCCCGTCAGAACGCACAGAGGCTTATCCAAGCGACTGTTCGCCGGACATAGCATGTAGTACTTTCAGCATAGTATTATTATTATTATTATTATAATACTATAATACTATTATTATTTATTATATATTTTTGCATACTACTACACACTACTCTCGCCTACTACACAGTATTCTACAGTAGTGTGGAGATTGGGACGCAGCCCTCACCTGTGATAGTTCCGCGCGTCCTTTATCTCAACTTGGCGTCGAGGCGTGTGTTCACGGGAGTTGGGGCCTTTGTCCTCGCGAGATCTCCATAGCAGTACGTGGCTTCAGACGTGAATACGAGGTGTGTGTGTGTGTGTGTGTATGTGTGTTGGTCGGCGTCAAAACGCGTTTACTTTGCGCTGGACGATCGTCACGTGATTACATTGTGCGATACGCGTGGGCGTAAGTAAGCGAGCGAGTTGGACACGTTTGGTCTCATGTTATACGAGGGGGGGACGGGACGTCGTCGTCGTTGTTGTTGTTGTTGTCAGTCTTGGGAACGTTTCTTACCAAGCACATTCCCAGCAGCAGCAGCTCTGTTCGCGTTTGACGTTGTCCGGTTGAGCTAGTAGGCCGGCATCATCCTCACCATCATCCTCAGTGTGTTACGGAGGTGACGTGATGGCAGCAGGGTCGGAGTCGTCGTCGCTTGAATTCCCGAGCGGCTCTCTGACGAGCACGACGCTGCCTCCACCGCGCACGCGCATCTTCAAGATCATCGTGATCGGCGACTCGGGCGTCGGGAAGACGTGTCTCACCTACCGCTTCTGCGCCGGCAAGTTCCCAGAGAAGACCGAGGCGACGATCGGCGTGGACTTCAGGGAGCGTCTCGTCGACATTGACGGCGAGAAGATCAAGGTGGGGGGTGGTGGTGGTGGTGGTGGTGTGGGCGGGGACCACTACTGGCCTATATCCCTGTAACCCTCCCTTTGCAACCTCTACCATATGTCATTCAAACTGTGAACTCCAGTGAGTTTTATATTTGAGTGGCCCCAGGCTGTGAGCCATCACCAGCACATGACTGGACCTTTTACATTTAAGCATTCTCTCTCTGTCTGTCCTCGCCCTCTTTCTCTTCCTCTCTCCTTGCTGCCTCCGCAGATCCAGCTCTGGGACACGGCGGGTCAGGAGCGTTTCAGGAAGTCCATGGTGCAGCACTACTACCGCAACGTGCACGCCGTCGTCTTCGTGTACGACGTCACCGGCGCCACCAGCTTCCAGAGCCTCCCGGCGTGGATCGAGGAGTGCAAGCAGCACTCGCTGGGCACGGAGGTGCCGCGCATCCTGGTGGGCAACAAGTGTGACCTCCGGGAGTCGGTGCAGGTGGGCACGGACGTGGCGCAGCAGTTCGCCGACTCCCACTCCATGCCGCTCTTTGAAACGTCAGCCAAAAATCCCAGCTCGCAACAGGGTGGCGGTAGCGGGAGCAGCGACCACGTGGAGGCCATTTTCATGACGGTGGCGCACAAGTTGAAGTCCCAAAAACCGCTGATGCTGAGCCAGCCCCCCGGGAGTGCGGCCGGGGGGGTGACGATCCGCCTGGATCGGGGGAGGGACGAGGGGACGGACAGAGGCTGGTCCTGCAGCAGCTGCTGAGTGCCTCAGAGGTCAGGATGGAATGGATGGATGTCATGACCTCGGCAAGAAGACCACAAGGAGTAGAGAACCAGAGGGAGAAACTATGCAGGATGTATTAAGGGGCTCTCTTCAGAATTTCAACCAAATCCCATCCAGCCACAAGCACCACAAGTGTATTTGAACAGAATAGTAATGCTCCAAGAACATAAACACGAACCTGATGTTTAGGAGGGAGTGCTGGGCTAAGACGTGGTCCAAGTCATTTCATATTTGGGTTTTTCGCAGCATAACTGCGGTGATATTTTGTTTTCGACATACAAGTCTCCAGAATAAGACTAAGACTTCAATAGGGCATGTTTTAAATTTTCCATTTGCTTGATTTCAAAGCATAATCAATTTATTGGCAGTCTAGCAATTACAGTATTGCAGGAGCCATACCGAAGTATAAAACGTACCATCTAGACTCTGCTATAGCTCACCATAGTGACCTAGTGTATCTGCTGCTCTACCTTCCAAGTCATAGTGTTGAGAGCAAATCACTTTAAAATCAAATAAACGCTTCAATAGACAGTGTGGACATTTGAATGGGTCAGGGTTGTGAAGCCTTTTGTCGGCCCATGCTACTGTATGTACGTGCAGATGTTCATTTCATTTAGGGCATTTGACAGGTGATTTTGTCCCAAGCTACTTGTAATAAGTACAAGAAGTCTCCTCACTTTAAGTCGGTAAGATGTTTGGGGAGGTATATGACAACAAACCCAAAAGCGCTTCTTTCAGGTGAAACTGTTAGGTTGTGATGGCTTGAAATTGGTGCCCGGTAATGTCCCTCACCATATGGCTATATGGCCATTGAAATCATGACCAAGAATATACCTTGGAGAGGACAGAGACAAAGATATGAAGAAATGGTTAACTGAATACAGTTTGACAATTGTTTTGTGTGCACCCATCTGTGAGCATACGACCGGGTGGGGAAATTGTTAACAGGAATTCTCTCACGTGGATAAGAAATGAACATGTACCTCCTGATAGTCTAAAGTATTTAAACTTCCCAACCTCTCAGGCAAGATGTACACAGATACCATGTTCCATTTAGTGTTTTATCACTAGCCAGGTGTTAAACTAAGAAAAATGGTAATGTTAACATTTTTCAACTATTCAAAACTTCTCCCTCAGGCTTCTGGATATTTGCCTTTTACTTTTTCTTAGCATTTTTCATGCTCCAAACGTTGCTGTTGTGAATGTGATTTGTCATGTTATTTTATGTTGTGTTCAGGGGAAGTGTTTGGGGCCCCAGCTGGTACTGTGGTCACACTAATCCCATGCAGTGTTCAACCACAGATTCAACTTAAATGGCCTTTTCTTAGAACATAGCTCAGAGATGGCTGGGCAACAACATTGGGACAATGTGATATTTTACATATTGATGTGAAATATAGCGCATTTGTTTTTAATTAATTGATACCTTATGTTCATAAGAATCCCATTTTTCTCTGTGCCTCTGAAGCTGTAAGATGTTACTGAATGTTGTGACTGAGCTGTAAGATGTAAGATGAACTATGTTTCTCCAACTCTAATAAGCTACTGTAAACAAAGCACAGACCCTACAATCATATGGACATTCATTTAACATAACTCCAGTGCAACACAGCGGCATAGGAGCATAGGCCTTTGTCATCGAAGGGTAATAGTAGGGACGAAAATAGCTGTAGTCTATCATGGGTCTAGGTATGCCAGTGCCTGTAATGAACAATATGAGATTGGCCCCTGTGATCACAGCTCTGTGATAAAGGCCAAGCTCTTGTCATGTGTACTTATGCAATAAAGTACCCCTGGACATTCCAACATGTAAATCTCATCACTTCCCATTGTGGACATTGCTAATGAATAAACAGGTTAGACAGGCTTTATTCATTCAATACTACACACAAAAAAAAGGTATTCAGCAATTTCAGATTCAGTGCACTGGTTCATCCATTTGCAAATGGTTTAAAATGTGTTTAGACACTGAAATATCTGGAAATGAGACATTAAATTACTGTTAAAAACATCTTAATTTTTTCATTGTTTATGTATGGAGTCTGTAGGTATGAAATTATATACATCGGTTTATAGGAAAATATCTGGTATTTGGTTCATTCCTGAGACTGTTATATGGACTTAGGCATAGTCTGTGAGTCTTTTGTAAGGGGGGAGTTTGGGTGGAGTTTCCACCTCACACTGTTCTGATGACGGGGCAGGCGAGTTGAAGAGCCTGTCATTGCCACCTGCTGGACAGGGAGGAGGGGCCAATGATGTCATAGCCGATGGATACAAATAATTACAAATGCTAATGTTCTAACTGACCAATCAGTGATGAGCAGTTTCAAAGTAAGGGCTAGAATAAATAGCAGTCCAAAACATCCATGATTATGACAATAGGATTGCTTGTATACACTCCCCCCAAAATGCTGCTAGTTGCTAGACTAGAATGTTCTTCCAGAGCCATATTCTTGAAGTTGACAAGAAACACACAATGTCCTACCTTGCCAGGTACACACTAGCTCAGTCCCCAAACCAGAGTCGCTCTGAGGAACCAGGATCTCCTGACACACACACACACACACACACACACACACACACACAGTCACAGTCTGATTTGTGAGACTACCTTCTGAATGGTTCCCCTGCCATGTTCCTAGAATATTTACTGTCAAGAAGACCACACGCAAAATGGTTCTCAACACCGAGCAGCATACCAGTCCAGTCCTGGCATCATAGCAGGCCATGAACGGCAGGCTCCGGCAGCCCGCATAGGCCACCAGTGAGGAGAGAAGCAGGCTGAGGATGCAGGAGAACAGTATGGTAGCGTTCGCTCCCTTCACCGTGCGCTGCAGCAGGAAGGTCTGCAGAGAGCATGTGAATGCAGGGCTGAGTGTGAATGGGAACATGTGATCTGATCCAGGAGTTTTCAAAGAAGTGTTTCTGTGCCAATACTGGCAAACGGTACCACCCTAGAATTCTGACAAAGATAAAAACTATAGGGTTTTCTTGAGACAGATCGTCTCACTCGATGCTACTAACACTCGATAGAGTGTTAGTAGCATCAGTACAGTGATCAGATAATGCATATATACATTACCACTTCAGCACTGCTGTGTTGGTGGAACACATCCACATCCTCCTGGCCATAGGTCAGCGTCAGGCAGGAGTAGGCCGACACGGTTACCGCGGCAACCCAGGACACCATCGCGGCTATCACCATCACGCTCACCTTCGCCGCAGAGTTCACACAGAGTAAACCGAAACCAAATCTTAAACATTGTTCAACATTTATGACTGACCCTTCTTCTCTCAACTGGGTGAGTCAGCCACTCAGTTGGTGACAGATAAAGCAATCATCATTTTAGTCAAATTCATATCTTACCAACACTGGGTGTTTCCTTTGTGAAGCACACAAGGCCAATGCACCTGGAGATGCCAGGATCTACAAGATAATGCATGTGCAAAGATAATGCACAGTAGGTCAATATTGCCGTCCAATGCGTGCCACAGTCACATCGTCTGTGCGCGTGCGCGTGTCTTACCATTCCTCCCCATATGGGCGCGCGGGTGACGCTCAGCGTGGTGTCCTTCCGGAAAGCCGCGTCCATAACACCGCAGACCACGCACAGCCCGGCGCACGCCATCTGAAGGACGCCCAGGACCACCACGTTGCGCTGGTTGAACACGAAGTACCTGTATCGGTCCATGTCCCGGTCCCACCCTGCAGTACGACGGTCACAAGGCGGATGGTATTATCCTGCTTTCGAGCCAGGGCAATAGCCACTGTAACTAATGTCAACTTTTGCTATATCACAGTAGTAGACATACATAAATAGTAGTATGGTTTATAATAATAATAATAATAATAATAATGACATTAAAGCCATGTTACCCGCGCCTCTCCGTCAGTGGCTGCCTACTTCCGCGGTGGTGTTGACTGGGAGCAGGTGGAGGATAGTTTAGCCATTAACCTGCCGGGGCCACAGGTGCAAAAATGAAACCCATGCAAATATAACTTAACTCTTAAAGTGCCGGATGTATTTATTATTATTGCCATGTATTGATTTAATCTATATTGGCTTTACCATTAATGTAATTTATATTGGCTTATCCCTCTTAAAATGATTAAGAATAAAAAAGCCCGAACAAGTTATTGAATGGCTGCAAGATATTGTATACTGTATTTGTAAATGTGTTAGTTTATTTTTTATTATTCTGTCAATTTCACTATTGTTGTATCGTACTGTATTGCTATGCAACATGGCACAAGAATTTCCTTCGGGATTAATAAAGTTCTATCTTGTCTTATACTGAAGCTGATACTTAAGTTGTAAGATAAATAACTTATGATTGACCTAGGCCTACTTGTTTTGTGATATAGTACCGCTGCATCACAATGTTAAAGTATAAACATTGTTTCCAGCTCTATTGGATGATATGTGGCGCACACAGGTGTCCCTCATAACACTAATGATGGGTCTGCTCCTTTTATGTACCCGGGCAGCACGGCTGGCGGTAGACTTTCTGTCGCTGCACTGGTTTAGTCGCTTTACTAGTCGTGGTACATAAAAGGAGCAGGCCTATAGTTAATGCTGTGAAACCTGTGCTTGTCCTGCGATGACGCCTCTGTGAAAACTGCCGAAACTCATGATCTCTGGTGTCTTTTAGTAAAATGTGAAGATGAACTTTGATTGCTTAATGCTTGCATACAAGAAGGAATGCAATTACTAGTTTAATAATGTAATCATGTCCTTGGTGGTGGTGAGTAGCAAAGTTATGTATGCTGGGCCTATTACATACATATAGGTCTTTAATGGAAAGTTCAGGGCCAGAAAAGGACCACACATGACTTTGCACTGTTCTTTATTCTTGAGCGTTTGGTCACACATCTGCTCAGAAAGTGGGTCAGGTTGGCTCTAGCTTAATCTGTTTTCCCATCTGTTGGTTGAACTCTTGTTACAAATATATAGTTCATTATTATTACTCTTGTTAATCTCCCAGAAATGATTAATTCAAGAGATGAACACTTTCACAAGCTGCATGGATAGCACAATGCTATTTTAGAGGACAAGGGATGCGAGAGGAAATACGCAGCAATTTCAAGTAGCCTCTTCAATTAAAAAAAAAAACAGCAGGTATGTGTGTGGAGACATTGTTTTTGTCACGTGGAAAGAAAATAATGATGCAGAAAGGATGACATTTAAACATTATTTTGGTTTCATAACTAGTTGTCAGAAGAATCCTAACAATGAATTACAGGGGTTTTTTTCTCCTGCATCATTTGACACTGATGGTATAGTAGAAAAAAGGGACTTAAACGTGGTTACAGAGAAACCTCCTTACACATGCCAGAGCAAAGATCATTTTAGTGCAAAGGTAGTATGCTGCACCTTGCAGTATATCCACATTTACACAATTAAAATCTTCCAAAAAATGTCGACCCAAAAACACTTTTGGATGGGAATTTGATGGAATAATAAATGTTGGGATGGATTGTGCAAACATGGGCCGGTGACTGTGTTTTTTGGGCTGCAGCACCAAAGGCAGGTGTCATTCGGCCACTTTTTTGACACAATGGGATGTGTGGGGGCAGGATTGCTGGCTACAAAGTGTAAATATGGATGTAAATAGTGTCCCATGTCCTTGAATGAGAAGAGCGTGGCAGAGGAAGTGCACTATTCAACTGTTGAGCCGGACAGGTTAAACCCGCCTTCATTCGCTGGCCGGCTACATCTTCGCCTGCTGGAGTGCCGCTAGTGCCTGCTTGTACCAATCAGGAGCCTCAGAGTCTTGTTTGTAACCGTAGTTGACTGTTAATTCCTCGTCCTTCTGCACGACCCTCAGAGTTCGGAGGCACTTGAGCTGCCCAAAGCGTGGATGAACAAACCTGTGGAGGTACAATGAATGGAGAAATAATGGAGAAGATGCCTGTTGCTAGCCACCCCTGAAACCAGCCTGGAGCAGCCCAAGAACCAGCCATGCTACACATTACAATTCAAACTGTTTGTTTATGCATTTAGAGATTGTAAGTCTGAGGCTGGATAGTCTTGTGGTGAAATGCCCCATTCACACAGATTCGAACAGAGCGTGTCTGCCGTCAGACTTGCACCAGAAGACTGATTTGTGAGACTTGCACTGAAATGGATTTCAACACTTGACAAAAAAAGTACTTTTGATGTATGATGTTTAAATCGCCTCTACTCACGGGTCGTATTTGGAGTTGGGTGTGAAGGAGTGGTTGGCCTTGTGACCGAGTGACGCACAGTATCGCTCCATCTGGTCATACGGCTGTGGGACGTCAATCACAGTGTACTCGTCCAATGAGATGGTGTTTCCATTCTCTGCCCAAACCCGGCCATTCACCTAGCAGTTTCATGTAGAGAACGCTTCAAAGTAAGTTCTCTCTACATCATAAACAAACACAACAAAAAAACACGCCGTGGCGAAGGAACCAAACACGGATAACGGATGATGTTGTAATACATTATACAATACTTTGTGATTTGTTGAAATTAGTGCGAGACCGCCAATCCGAGCCGACCAAAAGCAGCGATTGCAGTAGCTTGTTATTGACCAGAGATGGTGCTGTCGCCGAGGTGAGAGTTCAGTGTTTGGTTTAGCGTTCACATGGATTCGCAAACATAAACGATTGCACACAGACAGACACAAAGACCGCCAGGAAGAACGACAAACACACACACACTCTATACCTCGGAGTGTGTAATGCGTACTCCATTGTAAAAGGCCATCACTGTGTCTGACTCGGCATCCATCTTGGCAAACAGCCCCTGTCCTGCTCCTTTGATGAGAGAGTCTGCCGCAAACACCCTGATAAATCCCATTACAACTAAAAAACCCAATATGCATTTGTTTTTACTTTTAACGCTTACAAGAAAATAGAAGGATCTCTCATTCACATCTCAAAATACATTCTTGCACATTTAGTAAATTGCTATACTGTAAATTAGCATACATTTTTTAATCTTTTTTATATATTTAATATATTTTATGGTCAATTTCCTACCATTGGCTTTCATAAGGGTCTGGGAGCAGAAGATGGGTGGCAATGCAACTGGAGGTAGATTTGTCGTATGAGTAAACAGGACCTGAAATTTATAAAATGAATAAAAACAAATAGCTGATGATTAACTTGTCTCATTCATCGGTGTTGATTTTACAATGGCATTTCATGACAAATAAAAAGGCTTAAAGTTTGAAGAGTACCAAACCCCCTGAAAAAAGCTTTCACGTCACGTCTGTGGTGTTGGTGTGATTCTCCTTTTTAAAAGAATTCTTGGTAGCCAATCAAATAACTTGAGGTCAAATTGAGTCTAGGCTCTGTCTTCATAAGCATCATCAATATATAGCATGTATTTAGAATTTAGAATAAAACTTCTACAATCGTCATTACACTTTATAATGTCACGATGTTTAAAAAGCCATTTTATGCAGACTTGCACTTGGCCTACATTTAATTACATGATAAAAAAAAAACAAGAATGGATTATGCTCCTCATAAAGTTGTATGGTCCACAAAGATTTATATTGCAGTTATAGAACCATTTTAAAACGATGTACTTGCCCATGAAAAGGAGTCTACTAATGTGTAATTAACTCATAGGTGTGCGTTACGCTGCATTAATGTACGACATGGAGGCAAAGCAGAGGGTGGTTGCCTCCGAAGTGCATTAATACCATGAAACGCACATCTAATAGTTCATTATCCAGCTTATACCATGGTCATTATCCAAACAATATAAAGTAAGAACATTTATGAAGCAAGAGCTTACCGTTGTCATGATAAGGAATAAACTCCAGTCGCTTTTACATCCATGTCAGTTAGTCACAGTATAAATCACAATGCGCTGACGTAAGTGAAGGCTATGGCTATCACCGCAACTTGTTAAAAAGAATAGAGTACATTTTTCCTCGACTGCGCCCCATCACCATTGGTGTGTTTTCCTTCCCAGTCGTATCCAGTTGTTAACTCGGCTATGCTTGCAGCAGTTGATAACAGTAGAGCTTTGACAGATATGGTCTTTCATATTGCTATGGTTACAAGTTGTTATTAAGCTTGAGCCGAACTACATGTGCATTCGACGGTATTAAACACACCTGCCAACGAATCAGAAAAGAGTATTTACCCCCATAGACCATGGTATAATTTATTATAATCAACAGTGTTTGGTTCTTTTCACTTTGTTTGAATGGAGTCACTCATATTCAATGGTGCTGTGTAGAGCATAGTCACACTTACTATCTGTTGCAACATCGAAGTGTGTCCCACCCGTCTCCGTGGAGACCAGGGTGGCTAGACGAGCGCTGATCAATGCACCCTCCACAAATCTCCCATAGAGGGCCGTTTGGCTGTCAGGATAGACGTAGGCCATCGACTCTCCAGTCATCTCTCCGTCCACGTTGACCTCCCCAAACACGCAGCCACCGTCCTAGAGGATGGGAATATAAACCATGCACATAAACCGTGCCATTTAACGGTCAAACCTTATGTGGGTAGTACTCACAGGGTAGTATACCCAGCATTTCCCGCAGCGGTTGTTGTCCCTGTACTGGCCTCTAAACACCAGGCGGCCGTCTCGGTCACACTCCTGGGCCGGACCGTTGAGCTCACCCCCCAGGTACGTGCCCTGCAGCACGCCCCCGTCCTCATAGGTGTACCTGCCTGGCCCCTGCAGGGAGTCATCTACATAGAAGCCTTCCAGGGTACTGGGAGAATTGGGGGTAAGGGGGGGGGGGGGTAACATGATTTTCGGTGACATTATTTGATTACCTGATGTAGGCCTATACATGTTTATAAGTAGGCTAATATACACATCAAAATCCCGTCATAAAGGTCAAGTGCATCTCACATTAGAGTTGACCTAGTACACCTAACAATTGTTTTTCATTCATTTTGAAGTCGGTTGCCTTTTTAGATTTTGAATACGATATGAATGTCGTGGTTGACCATGGTACCTTCCATCAAAGAAGAAGAACTTCCCCTTCCCGTTTTTCTCCCCGTGAATAAAGTGGCCCTCGAACCGATCACTGGACGAGTAGGTAACGGTGCAGACCCCGTGAGGCTGGCCCTCTTCATCAAGGGGCCCTAAATGTGTACAAACCATGTATGTAGACAATATGTACACACTCACACACTAGCCATACCCCTACTTATCAACAATATAGCAGGCTTTCTGTTATTCCACAAATTCTGTTCCACAATTCTGCCAAATGCCCCAAATGTAAATCCTAGTGTGGGATTGTCTCATATCTATACTGGGTTACCTGGGTTGGAGAGACACACCCACACCCACACACACACACACACCCTGCCTGACAGCCAGGTAGGGAGGCAGGCAGGCAGACAGACATGCATTCAGACAGACAGGTCGTATATCTGAAGATTCAACAGTAGGCGTCACATGTAACCCAGCCTCGTCCAACTAAACTTAGAGGCTCATCGTCCGGACCATTTAAGTAGCGGTAGAGTTACGAATGTGTATTAAAATAGCCGCAAATGTCTAACTGCTCGCGTAATAAACACAACAAAGCACACGGAGACTTGCAGGACATAAGAGCATAAGAGTTCACTCCTCCCTCATGCAGACATTTTTGGCTTTTTGGCAGACGGGTGTAACGCAGCGGCGCGGTGTCGTCGCCACGCCCGCCACGTCTCGCCCGTCCGCTGGGTTCCCGCGGAAATCCAGACCGCGGCGCCGCGAGAGAGAGAGAGAGAGAGAGACCGGGGCCATATGCCTGGCCTGGCAGTCTATGGCTTGCTCACTTCCAGGTGCAGTGTGTGTGAGAGAGAGAGAGCGAGAGAGAGAGAGAGACCGGGGCCATATGCCTGGCCTGGCAGTCTATGGCTTGCGCGCGTCCACGTGCAGTGTGTGAGTGTGTGTGTGTGTGTGAGAGAGAGAGAGAGAGAGAGAGAGAGAGAGAGAGAGAGAGAGAGAGAGAGAGAGAGAGAGCGCGCGCGCCGAGCGGGCCCGCGGCGCACACCCGCACACGGCGCTACGAGGAACGAAACCCCGCGGAAAACCCCGGCCGACGCCCTCTCCGAAACGACGGCGGTAGCTTAGTGACATCGTTGCCATCCCATCAGGCTGTAGGTTGTTTTTTTTTAATGACAAAGACAAACCTTTTACGGTCTCCTCAATGCGGCTGTCGTCGTCGTCGCTGTCCATCGTGGCGCCGAGGATGGGGTGTCAGGGGGGTGTGGGGGCCGGACGGCAGCGCGCCTTTAAAGCAGCGCCGCTCCGAGTGCATCACTTACCACACACCAGTGGAGCCCTCACTACTCTACTGTACTGTACTCTGCCACAAGCACCGCTGAGACACACTGGTGACTCAATACACATTTGATCGTTATTATTTATCACAATGACAGGAAGCGAGACTGTTTCCTACTCTAAAGATTCCACACTTTATAATGGTCTCACTTTGATATCGGAAAAAAACATGCCCTGGTCTAAGAAAATTACAGTGAAAGCACACGATGTGGTAAAGAACTAAAAGTCCCTCAAGCAAGTTTTTCAAAGTCAGAGACATCACATCGCTTGATGCAGCAAGTGGGCGTGTCCACATACGCTTGAGAAACGCCCCCTCGTTCTGCGCGTATAGATTGGAGTCACTGGAAGGGGGGGGGGGGGGGGGGGGTACTCAGAAGGCAGTGGGAGATTTTTCATTTTCTTTTATTCTTGTATTTACATACATACAAAACACGTAGTTACACTTGCAGCCACTCACCATTGTTTAAACATTTTGTCCACCTTCTTTCTAAGTTTCCATTGCTGATCAAGAGTTGCAGCAGCATGGTCAAGCCGTTGAGGTAGAAGTCATCTTCCATCATTGTCAACAATGAATGTTATTTGCTTTATATTAATATAAAATACACTCTTCAATTTATATTTTAAAAGTAATATACTTTATGTTAAAGTAATACTAAAAATAAATAGTTTATCGTGTCGGTTGGCACAGTATATGATCGCAGGCACTTTGGAGAGAAAAAACGGGTCCAAAAAAGGGTGCTGTAAAATACATTCCCACCAGGGGTCGTAGTTTCCTCTTTTCATTGGTCCTCAAACTTCGATGAATACCTAATAGACAAGAGCGACAGTTAGTGTGAAGCAAAGCAAGAGAGGCTTGCGTTAAAAAAGTACCCTGGGTAACATACCTCGCTCAGCACTACCCACACATCAGAGTCAGTGTGTACCATGAGACGCAGTGAAGAAATAGGCTGCAGCGCTTCAGAAACATTGCCCTCTGCTATTCCGTCCTGGAAATCACCTGCGTGCGTGCGCACACACACACACACAGCCAAACACACACACGCACACACAGCCAAACACACACACGCCACACACACACACACACACACACACACACACACATACACACACACACACATACACACACACACACAACAAAGCGTATTTTAGCGACTGCTGCTCATTGTTGCTTGTATGGTTGCTTTGACATATCATTTATTTTGAGTGTTTTTGAGTTGTGTGTAAGGACTGTAAGATGGAAAAAAATTAATTGCCCTTCTTGGGATTAATAAAGTTGTCTGAACTGAACTAAACTGAACACACACACACACACCACACCACACACACACTGGCACCATTTACTTCGGCCATCACTTGTCATATATCCCTGTTCCCACTCACGGGAAAACATTATGGATATTGTATCGACTCTTTTCACAGATTGTCAATAGCAGGGTAAAGGTTGTCGCAGCACCAATGTGCATTTACCTGTGAGTTTCTCTCAACCACATCCTCACGTCCTTATCTCTACAGTGGGATGATGCATAGCCTACTTCCCTTTGGCGTCAAACCAAAAGCACGTGCAGCAACTGCTTCCGCTCTACGGATCACCCCAGCAGGCTTAATAAATAGCCTATATTTGCACTGAGTGGATAAGACTGTAAGTCCTACTTTTTTGAGGAAGCATATTAAAGGTAGGAGGGAGGGCCCCCTCACTTTACACACCTTCAATGCAAATAGACTTATACGCTTAACAAGGCTGTTGGAGTACCCTAAAGGCGGTCAAGGCGGAACTGCAGACAAAGACTTTGTCTATACGTTTTTGTGGTCTTGTGGTGTGTGTGTGTGTGCGTGTGTGTGCGCGCGCGTATCCTGCTTGTTGCTTAGTTACAAAGAAGGCATTTGTTTCATTTTTGTTTTCAAGAATCCCAACGTGGATAACCAGTCATCATTCAGAGCAGGGCTGCCATTTCAGGAATTTAAACGTCACATTAGCGTCGTGGTCGCATTAGACAGCGGTGTTGAGGAAGACAGGAAGGCCCTTCAGATAAATAGATCCAGCAATGACAGACTGAACATACAGTGCTCCCTGGGAGTTGCTTCTATTTCACTTGATCAGAGACCTCGTTTTGAGTCTGCCTCGCTCTCCATGACTCCCTTCATAGCTAAACAGAACACCGTCAGGATTGATGTGCCTGCTATGTGTATGTACACAAACACATGTGTTTGGAGTGTGTGTGTCTGTGTGTGTGTTGTGGTGTGTGTGTGTGAGTGCTTATGAGTGTGTGTGTGTGTGTGTGTGCATTCCATTACCGATAACAATGAATCCATTATCTGATCCTGTGTATTGATCTGGGGAGCCAGCGGTGAGTTCCTTGTACACGGTTGCCTGCACAAATTGCACAAGAAAATGAATATAAAGACCTCCACCAATATAATCTATTCTAAACACTAAAAGACGTGCTGCCAACATTGTTCGGAAATGGGAACAGCCGTATATTTTGAAATAGTTAACAGAGAAATGTACAATAATGTCTGCGTAACACAGCAGAGACTTTGATCATTGACAATAGACCGGTTTCACTGCTTGTCAGTAGCAGGGTAAAGCAACTTCCTGTTCCTGTCATTTTAACGTGAGGTGGGTTGTATGTATGCCTCTCGCAGCACCAGCATGGTCAATCTATATTTACTGGACTAGTTGTGTCTATATGGTACTCTGCCAGACCTAAAGCCAACAGACCCATCATTATGTGATGAGCTACACCTGGGTTCTTCCTCCTGTGAAAAGGGTCTACTTGGTAATAAACTCAGAGAAAAAAAGGGAAAAAGGAAAAGAGAATCATCAGCAGGGGGGCGTTGTTCAGTGGACATTTCGGTAACATGCTGCAGTGTGTGGGAAAGCTTGCATAGCAACAGTAACTAGGGGGGGGCGGGACTTGCCGCTTGAATAGGGAAAGGTCCATTGGCATTGTATTTCATATCGTTGAAAAGTATGTTTATTTACTTTTACAATGATGGCCAACTTAAGGTACGTACAACGTAAGGATCATGCATTTGTGGGATGAGCAGCATAGCTGATTATGTGGGTAGTGCCCAACATTTGCCAAAATGATCTACCAATGCTAAACAGTGTATTCTCTTGGAGGTATTCATTGTTGTTTTGAGCACCTGTGTGCATGGGGCCTGCTGGGTGCTGCTACTAAAGTGATCATTTGGTGTCTGCGCCAAGGATCGGCATGCCACGTTTGTCTAATCTGGATAAGGCCAGTGCGATGGGCAGGATGAAGCTGGTCCTGCAAAACCAAGTTGCAGCATTGTCAGCCCGGGTACCATCTCCAAACTGAAGGCCAAGTTCTGTGAAACTGGTGATGTCAAAGACAGACAGCGACATCGTCCCAGGAAGACAACACCCCAAGAAGACCAGTTCATCACCCTTACAGCACTGAGAAACCGTAGGCTGTCTTCTAGAGATTTGCAGGCAAGGTTTTCAGGACGTTATGGTATACAGATCTCTGATCTGATGGTCAGGAACAGACTGCACACAACCAATCTCTGAGCTCATAAAGCTACCAGGAAGCCTGCAATGACTGCCCTTCACCGTCAGGCACATTTGCACTGGTCTCGGCAACACCGTCAATGGAACCTGAACATGTGGGGGAATGTCATGGTCAGTGATGAGTCCAGGTTCTGTCTGCGGGAGTTTGGTGGAAGGGTCAAAGTATGGAGACGATGTGGAGAACCCTATTCTGATTGTTGCACCAATCAAGTAACAGATTTTGGTGGGGGCAGTGTCATGTGTGGGGCGGTATCTCCATCACTGGCAAAACAAGGCCTTTAATCATTGAAGGCCATCTCAATGCAGTGAGTTATCGGGATGAGATTCTGCAGCCAGTGGTGATCCCATATCTCCACAATCTGGGACCTAACTCCATCCTCCAAGATGATAACGCTTGCTCCCACAGAGCCAGGGTTATCACAGACTATCTCCAGAATGTGGGAGTAGAGAAAATGGAATGGCCTGCCAAGAGTCCAGACCTCAACCCAATTGAACACTTGTGGGGTCAGAACACTTGCGCGTGCTGTACGTGTTAGAGTGATCAACACAACTACGCAGGCTGACCTGTAACGACTCCTGGTTGAGGAATGGAATGCCATCCCACAGAATCGTGTGACCAGGTGCATGAGGAGGAGGTGCCAGGCTGTTGTGGCTGCGTATGGATCTTCCGACCGCTACTGAGGCTCCTGACGGTGT
Source organism: Coryphaenoides rupestris (assembly GCA_002895965.2). Taxonomy (NCBI): domain Eukaryota; kingdom Metazoa; phylum Chordata; class Actinopteri; order Gadiformes; family Macrouridae; genus Coryphaenoides; species Coryphaenoides rupestris. The sequence continues at coordinate 331,372 of PIJE02000304.1, forward strand.
ATTAAATGAATAAAGTGTAAAATTGCCAATATGTCTTGTTTGTTACTTGTTACTGATAGAGTTCAATCATCCAATCCACCAAACAACTCAAAACAAGAGTCAATACCAACAGGAGAATACACTGTTTAGCATTGGCAAAGAATTTAGGCAAATCTTACTCAAGTGCTACACACATAATCAGCTGTGCTGCTCATTCCACAAATGCATGATCCTTACAAGTTGGACATCATTGTAAAGGCAAATAAGCATGCATGCAAATTAGCATTGTAACAACCAAACACTAATTTTCTAATTTTTTTTCCCCGAGTTTAGTTCAATATGTTCTTACTGTTAATACGGCATTATTATGGCTGTTCACTGTAGTAGTCCTTTAGCCATCAACGTGCCCTGGGCTTTGGGATAGTGTGTACATTTTGGCCATAAAAGATAATTCTTCGTGACAGATATTCAGGAGGAAGGGGAAAGTGTTAGAATGCTTGACCCAAAAGCCTGTTGGTGCGCATTGCAAGTGAAACATTGGTATTCATTCACAAATATCTATTTTGATGAAATCGTAACAGTAATGCTACAAATAACACTGTAGACTGTAAACTGTACACAAGATGAGGCGCTCCAAATGTACCTGGTCCTCCCACCAACCTTATATGAACATCTATTTATCTCTCCGTAAAACTATATGCTATCGATACAGGTGACTTTATTACAGATTAACTACATTCATAATTAGCGGTCATGTTAGCAAAATTGGTTAACGTTCCAACAACGTCTGTTGAAGTAAATAATGTTGTAACGTGAAGAATGTTTCTCTGCCCTGAGAAGGATTATCTCCAATGATAGGTGGTGTCAAATATATTCTACAGTAAATTTTTGAAGCATAAACACAAAACTGTGGTCTGAACCAATCCAAGGTCCCACACATGTTTTTCGCAACACGTTTCCTTTTGACTGGACTGCCAATAGCTTGTGTGCGGTGGCAGTGGCGGTGGGTGGTGGGTGTGGCCCCTTGGCCATCAAGTGTCAACACTTGACATAGGGCACACACCAAAGACGCAACGCCAGGCACACACACACAAACACACACCACACACACACACCCACACACACACACACCACACACCACACACAACACAATACACACACAACACACACACAAACACACACACACACACACACACACACACACACACACATACACACACACAGAGGTCACTTACATTGCTGGGCAGCACTTCCACTGTGGTGTTGTAGAATTTATCGAGATGAGACAAAAAATTCCCACTACGGAACAGGTATCTAGAATGTAAATAAACATTGATTTAGATATTATAAGACAGTAAAGTAAATAATTATACAAAATATGTACGTTCAATTGTACATATATTTTTTATATTGTATTGACCGACCGACCTTTGTGTTGATTGCGTAAGGTTTTTGTATAATGTTTTGTATAATGTGTAGATTATACAAAAACCCTGGGGAAATAAGGTTGAATGAACTATTGTAATTTAAATTTGCACCAACTTTTGGGTCACTTCTTGTCTAGTATCAGCCGAGCTCAGGTTGGCTGGGTAAAGGAG
>PIJE02000304.1:337948-406356 GCA_002895965.2 Coryphaenoides rupestris
TAGGGGTGATAGTTTATTGCTTATCCGTACGCACTGTTGACGGCCATTTAGGTATGATTTAATCCACTTTTGTGTAGTTATTGAAAGGTTGTAGTTAGTTAGCCAGTTTGTTGAATAATATTCAGTGGTTTACTGTGTCAACACCTTACGCAGATTGAGGAAGACTGCCCCCCCTTCCTTTTATCTAGGTTTGCTTTCGTGACTTCAAGGAAGTAGCAGCATTCAGTTGAATATTTTTTTTTTATCCAAATTGCACAGGGGTTATTATAGCAGGTTTCAGATAACCTTCAACAGTTGATAAGAGCCGATAAATGCACTGTACAGTGTACTGAAAGTAATTTACATTAGAATTTGTAAATAGTACAATACATATTACAAGACATATTTCTGACAAATAATGCAATGGGCCGTCTGATTTCTATGAGCCACATGTCCTAGTCATGTTGTGTTTATGTGCATTATCATTCCCTACAACTTGAAGTTGTGTGGTTTGGCACCAATGTCTTGCTGGTCATCACGGAGTGCGAGAACCACTGAGGAGCCCACCTGAGACTGATGTTGCTGGCCACGCTGCGCACGAACGCCGGGTCTGTCTGAGACCAAACACCACAGTGAGTGTGGGGGGGGGGGGGGGGTGCATCGACAAGGGAGACATCACCAGTGGTCATAATGAGATGCATTATTATTATGATACAAAAATAAAGCTTTTTGAGTGTGTGTTTGTATGTGCGTGTGTGTGTGACGATTTACCTGAGGTACAAGTGAGTTGCTTTTTAAAATGCGCCAATGTTATTGGAGGAGGTCAACATATCTTGTCGAGGTTGTTTTTGCTTTTGTTTGTATTTACATAACAAACACTGTGGTAGACTTGCCATTTTAAACCCGACATAAATAAAGCATACATCCTGTACGGACACCTGGGTGAATTTGAAGGCCTCGTCTGTAGAGCCTAAATGAGTAGGTGGTGGAAGTGTGCATTAATGCATTTTTTGACTGATTGTTTCAGCCTCACTTAAAAGTTTGTCTTTGGCATGAATGTTGAATGTCAATATTTACATTTTCTATACATTGGTTTTGCTACAGGTGTGTGTGTGTGCATGTGAGTATGTACATGAATGTATGTACATGAGTGTATGTGTGTGTGTGTGTGTGTGTGTGTGTGTGTGTGTGTGTGTGTGCATGTTTTACTTCAACAAAGATGATAATGAGGAGGTCTTGGCACTGAGCGGGGGTCAGGCTGTAGAGTAAAGAGCCCAGAGTGTTGACCAGGTAACTTTGCTTTTCACGTCTCACTGTTGGCACACCTAGCACCAAGGAAACTGATACATCCCCCCACCCACCCCCCACACCCACACACACGCACACACACACACACACACACACACACACACACACACATAAATACAAGGTCCATGATGAAGGTAAATACAGCACAGGGTGTGAGCATGACCTCTGTGGAGTGCGAGTGCGGTTGATGACTGCTCTCGGCCTCGCACGCCAGCTAAAGATCCATAGGAGGTTATAGATCTCCAGGCTAACCGGTCATGTTAAGCCAGAGTGAAGTCATACCATACAAAGTTTAGACTAATCTCAGTTCAGTTACCCTGGCGTCTCATGATGTGAGCCTCAGCTTAGGGCCCCTATTTCAAGATTTCCAGTTAACCCGTTAAGTTAAGTCAGAATACGTTGAATGCCGGAATTTTGGGTTTCAGATACCAAGCTGAGACTGATCTCGGTTCAGTTACCGCGGCGACTGTGAGCCTAACCTGGAGCAAACAACTTGATAGGCTATATGATATGCTCTGATCAAAAACTATTGTATTCAAAGACGCATTGTTTGTCTTTCTCCCTTTACATACTTCATGCCTGAAGTATGTAAGGAATGATGCTCTCCTCTACGAGACTTTTAAAATTACACCAAAGCGACAGTTTGTCGAATTGCGCAAGTATAACTCAATATTGTGCACATTATGTCGGCCTACATATTATACATATTTTGTAAAATTCTTCATCTCAAATCTCATTGACTATTCTCGCAGAGCCAGCCGTTCCATGGTGACGTAGTACAAATGAACTGACTAGGCTTCAACCATAAAAGTAAGGAAACTTGCCTTGGGCATTCCCTGATAGATCACATTTTCAGGGTGTGTCGGATGATGGCTGTTGAAGTCTGTCACGTTTTTCAGGTTCAACCTATCCAAAAACCGATTGGAATGGCCCCACTTGACATCACCCAGATCCCCTTCGCGCTCCTCTGCGCGCCGCCTTGGACCGGGCATACGGCGTTCCGACTCTCCGGATTTCCCCCCGGCTACCAGGCGCTCACGTTCCCCATCCCCCGCCGGCCCTGTCCTCTCGGCAGGCTCCTCCCACTCCTCTCACCTCTCGGAGTTGGACATTCCCGGCACGTCGGCGCAGGCGCAACGGCGGAGCGGCGATGACGCTGCATACAGCGCGACTCTCCGCACCGGCGCCCCATTCCCAATCACCGCACCTGCCCCTGATCGGCAATCACCGCTCGCCCTACAAGAACCTGGCCTGCATTCCACTCAGCGCCAGATCTTTCCCTAAGCTACAGGTGGTAACGTATCTCCCGTATCACACGCTGTAGTCCTTATCTCTCGCCAATTTAACTTCTCGCAGTTGTTGCGCCCAGCCCTTTTTGCCTTTTTGCCTCACCCGGGATCTCTATCCTCTCCCCCCTTCTCCTTCTCATCCCTCCAGAATCCCGGACCCCCCTGCTGAGTTCGAGCCAACCCGCAGAGCCCTTCCCCCCATTCCCATCCCATTATTTATGTGGCATCCTTTGTGGCAAATCCTTTGTTGAATTAAACCGCCCTTTCGGCTTGAACCTCAACCTATGCCTCCTCCATTTGCTGTGCGCCTGGGTCTCACCTCAACACCCCCCCCAACATAGATCAGCCTACCAGTTTCTATAGTCCACTGGGTAGGCACTCCCACTGGGTAGACACTCCCACTTGTGATGTCAAAGGGAGATATTCCAACCGGTTTTTTTGCTTGGAATGGCTAATTACACACACACCTGGTTGTATAATATGACTCCTTTAAATAGATCCTAAACTGCTACTTGAAATAGGGTCCAGGATACAGGTAGATGCCAAACTTGTTAATCGATATGAAAGTGGACATAGTAATGGACATAATATGTTGACAGATAACATGAAATGGAGACATAAAACCACCTCAGGATGCGACCTGCCATATCTGAGTGTAACCAAGGCCCTGTGTGTGTGTGTGTGTTTTTGTGTGTGTCTGTGTGTGTGTGTGTGTGTGTGTGTGTGTGTGTGTGTGTGTGTGTGTGTGTGTGTGTGTGTGTGTGTGTGTGTGTGTGTGTGTGTGTGTGTGTGTGTGTGTGTGTGCGTGCGTGTGTTATTTTGTTTGTATGTACTCCGTTACCTCCACGCCGCCCCTGACCCAGGACCACGTTGGGTGTCAGGCTGTCTGCGTGCTCCTTCAGGTGAGGCAGGAAACTGAAGATGGTGGGCAGGAGGAGAGTGGCGTGCACACCTGAAGCCACTGGCCCCCCTCTCAGCTCACCTACGCAGAGGACACCAACACAAGAGGAGAAGAAAGGTATTTAGCTAGCAGCAGTTAGGAGTGTAATGTTGCCACAGACGGCGTAACTGTAGCTTAGCCTGTTGGTCTCCCGGAGGGGGGGTTGGTCTCTATATCTTTATAAAGTTGGTTCTCTGTGTCTTATTTGCACTTCCCCACATGGCCAAGCCAACATTTACATTTGGCAGAATTAGCTTCTGAAAAATAGAATATATATAAATATATACTGTATATTGTATGTAATATAATGTATACATATAGCAAAACTCGAGCATCTCTTTTGTTCAGGCAGGCCACGCAGTCAACTGAAAGCAGCTGATGGCTCAGCTGATTCATGATGTTGTCAATCAACACACAGCGGTCGAGAACTCCATTTACACACCTATTTATTGACTCTTCCCATTTGACTCATGACTGAGGTGCCCGTTCGAAGCATGTCTGTTCGGAAACAGGCTGGTACCGGTTGCCGTACCAGCCTGGTACCAGGAGCTGAATTTCTGTGTTAACCCAATAACGGTTCAGTTACCGTTGCAAACCCACGCTGTGAGCCTAACCTGGAGCAAACCTGCTATATGGCAGGTTAGCTCAGAGATAACTCTGCATGTTGTCCACCTTTCTACAGTCTCATTGGTTTAGATTATGTCAACAAACTACTTTATATGCTCTTATCCAAAATTACTGTAATTCAAGGAGCATCGTTTTCCTTCTTGGTAGTATTTTACTAAACAACAATCGAAATGTAATGTGAAGTTTCTAGATTGAAGTGATGTGTGATTTATAGCCCACTCTCTTAGTTTTACACACTTAACCCCACACTTAGATGGCTGTAACTAGTCTCTCTGAGCCTTTCCAGGGTGACATACACTTCAACCAATTAAAGCACTGGAAGATGACGCCTTGGGCTTTCCCTGATCGATCACGTTTTCAGGGTACGATAGATGATGGCTTTTGAAGATGCACATGAACTCACAATTTTCAGGTGTGTGTGTGTGTGTGTGTGTGTGTGTGTGTGTGTGTGTGTGTAGTGTGTAGCTACACCCATTAATGATGAACACTTCATTTACAAGTCAATACAGAGGCAATGGAACCATCTGGAAGCCCAGGGTTCTGTAGTGAGCAGTTTGAAACGTATGTGCCACTATGTGATGAATACTCCTGCTTTCCTAGCAGAGCAGGAACATGACGTGCGCTTCAGTACCACGGGAACGTTTTCAGAATCAAGTATAACCTATAGATAGATAATAGAGACATAATCATGTTTTCATTTCAACCACAACCTGCTCACAAACTGGCAATTTAAAGCAATTTGTGAATGTAAAATCCTACACGTAGTCCATGAACGGATTAATTATTCTTACATACAAGACCTTTAACTAGTGTATAATTGACAATTGATTAACTTTAAGTATCATTGACATCATACTGAGAAACAAACATATGTTACTGAAGTATCATTGACCTGTGACATTATCCTCCTCTCACTGTCAACTCAATACATTAAAGACTTGTGTTCCAATGCAATGCTTGGGACACTTTCATTTTACAATCCAGACTCTGTATCTAACAGCAGTAATATGATAAGGTGGTTGCAGCAGGAGTTTGCAGGAGATCAGAACAGAACATTTTAAGATTATGTTTACATGTATTATTTCAGCAATAATTTTCACGAGGACGATGAGGTGTAACGAATTAATAATAATAATAATAATACATTTTATTTGTATTGCACTTTACATTTAAGAAAAACTCAAAGTGCTACAGATTAAAAAGCATGAAAGTGCTAAAAACTAAGTCTAAAACTAAATCTAGCAGAAGGCTCTGGAAAAAAGGTTGTATCTAGATATAGAAGGTAATCAACTAATCCCAAGAAATGTAGTGTAAGAGTTAGTTAAAAACTTCTGTACTGAAATAAATAAAGATCAAACAAAAACATTATTGTCAGCTAAAAGAATGACCAGCCTACCCAGTGGAGTGTTGCAGTGATCTATCCAGCATACTTCTGGGTGGACAGACACTGATGTAATAAGTAACTGATGCTTGGAATGGCTAATCACAATCATAATGCTTTTGTGTTCTGAGCGACTGTGTTTGGCTTACGATGATGCCTCTGTGAAAGGCCTATGACACAACATTAATATACACCCACCTGTGGTGATGGAGGTGGGCCTCAGGGGGGTCTTGGTGGTTCTGGATAGGTTGCCCAGGTTTTCCAAAGCCCTGTGGAGCTCCCGGTTGACCTGGTCTCCCACTGCCTCGATTTCCAGCAGACGTTTGTAAAGAGTCTGTATTTCCACATATGACGCTACAGGTGAAAGGAAAAGAGATTATGCAACGAGATTAATGAATATCCTTTATCGTGATGCTAATCTGCATAATGTATGCTAAAAGAATAAGATGGAGATATAAAAGAGGCCAGGCAGACTGGCTCGGGGGGGGGGGGGGGGGGTGGGGGGCAGTGGAGACCAGGACGGTCCACTGGGCCAGTCTCAGGGTATGCAGCCTCTGGCCACCCTGTTTGAACGTTTTGGACTTTATTTTGGACATTTCTTGGGAGTGGAAAACTCTGAACTTGTTTATGGACTAGAAGGAAGATTTTAAGTTGTCTTCTGCTCCCCTCCCCTTTCCCTGTGTGGGAATAAATGTTAAGTTTGTTATGCCGTAACCCTGGTTCTGTCTGCTTTATTCAAACTGGTCCACCCACTACATTGTCTCGTAAGGCGGGCTGCCACAACAATTTTGTCTGTAATGGCTTGTTAGACAAACACATGCAAATCAAAGAGTTGTTAGGCAAGTTATTATATGTTCACGAGAGGGATGTGCCATAGTGAGCAGTGAGCCCTGAGGACATAAGGCAGAGGGTGAATTACTGGAATTGTCCTCAGGTCAGTTGGGACAGACAGACAACAGCATTGTATCTCTGCCCTGACAAGTGAGTCAAGGAAGTGGTGCTGAGACCTTGCTGTGGAATTAATCATTAATAAATTGTACATCTAAATGATAACGAAACGTGTATGATCTAATACTGTACCAAATATAAGCATATAGGCTACAGATTAAAATTCTGGTTACATTTTTTTAAATAACAATTTCTCTGTGTCCCAGATTACCCAAACATGGTTTATTAATACATTGAAATATATTCTGACAATGTTAAAAGGCTATTCCAATGAAGTCGCCTATGTCACTGGTGTATTCAATGACCTGATAGAAGGGATAAGAGGGACCTCATATCTGTCAGCACAGAACCACAGGGATGCAGATACAGCCAACTGTTCAGTGGATGGTTAGAGTAAGACTTTTGAATGTTTTATGAATAGCTAATTGATGCTAATCCACCAAACGTGTGTAATAGTAAACTCTACAATCATATTAGTTCATATTAGTTCTGTAGGCTACACAGCAGACACCAACGTTGCTACTTGATACTACAGGCTACTACCACTATAATACTTCATATAAATCCTGCCAAATGCCCTAAATGTGAATTTATACATTTGGATTCATCTTTGTTATTCACCATTGTCAGATAAAAAAATATTAGGATAGGCTAATGTTGGTGCCGATGCAGGTGTAGCCTACAGAACAATAAAATAATTTTAAAATATGATTTGAAATATGGCATTAGGGTTGAAACACTAATGAGCATGTTTGTGAAACACTAAGGCTGTTGTTCTGTAAACTTTAATTGGCTGTAGGCGCACAAAAAGGGCTTCAATTTACACCTTGTCCTTTTCGGTCATAAAAGCTTTTTATTATCACCTATGTGGTATTGTTTTATAATTAGGACTTGTATTACGACACCGCGACGATTGTCCTGTTTGGTCTTGCTATTTACTCAAGCTATAACAATTTAAACGAACGGAGTAAAAAAAATATGATGAAGTATGATCATTACTAATATTAAGCCAATCATGTGATCTGTGTTGAACCGGTTGGATGGATTACCTGTCCGCTCGCTCGAATGAATCCAAGTGAAGGAGAAGAAACATCCCAGAGCTAGAAGACAGACCACTGTCACAGGACGACACTTCATCTCCTCTCCGTCCAACAGATACTCTCACCGCTCACCTCCCAGCTTCAGACAAGCCTTACGAACTCTACTCCGCCCAGAGTACGTGTGTCAGCTACGAATACAAGTACACTCCAACATTATGAAGTGTGTCAAGCCATCCATTACAACTGGACGCTGTCGGCCTCAATAGGCCTGTTCAACCACGCCACCTCTAGGGCAGCCAAGAAAAAGCAGCCATCATTTACAGTGAAGTAATGTCAAACTTACAAACAAAGTTGTTATCATTAGAGTACCTGCAGTAGAGATTTTGGTAAATAATTGTGTAATGTCTTTTCTGCTGAGCTATTGAATACTGTAGCCATCTAAATATGATTTTTTTTGGATATAACTATTTGGATATGGTGGTTAGCACACCAGGGGTGTACAAATCCATGTTCATGTTGGTTGTTATTCAACCACATGCTCTATTATATTCTACTTTCAAACGTGTGATGTTAAAATATGCAAAAGTATTTCAAAGTAATGTTGAGCTAATTTCCTGAGGTTGCAGATCATTACTTCATCTGTGGAGAGGTAAGGGTTCGTGGCTTTCTTTGGCCATACCCCTAAATAGGAAGAAAAAAAACGGATTTTTGTGATCAGGAGATTCAAAGAAATCAGTGGACATCAATCACCAAACGTTATTTGGTGATGTGTGAGGTGTGTGAAATGATGCTGCTTCTCAGGCAACACGGAATCATACATTGCCAAACACCCCTGGTGCTAACCAGCATATCCAAATGGTTATATAAAAAAAGAGAGTCATACTTAGATGGCTACAGTATTCAATAGCTCAGCAGAAAAGTATAATAATTACACAATTATTTTCCAATATCTCTACTGCAGGTACTATAATGAATGCATGTGGGCATCTCATGCACCTGATTGGTCGAGTGCATGGTCAGAGAGTCAGGTGGCGCTCTGGAGGAACCGGTAGGTGGAGCTGACACTGGGAACTGCAAGTGTCAGACGTTTTAGAGACACTAAATTCCACATTCCAGATTAATATATACTGTGTGTGCGTGTGCTTGTGTGTGTGTGTGTGTGTGTGTGTGTGTGTGTGTGTGTGTGTGTGTGTGTGTGTGTGTGTGTGTGTGTGTGTGTGTCGGCTCGTATGACCGCAACATAAAAAAGGCAGTCGGACAAGAAACTTACTTTTGTAAATATGCTAAATATGATGTTCAGTTGTTTTTTTGAAGAACCTATGTCAATATGGTGATGGGATTGCTTGAATAAAGAGAACAGATCTGCCTTTGTTCACTTTCTATATATCAATAAAGGAGAAACAAGTTCACAGGCTCTCTCAACTGAAGTATTTGGGCATTTATTTTACAGTAGTGCACCTACAGCACGCTGGGATGCAGGTGATTAGCGAGCCTGCTAGCAACACAATAGTCAGCGTTGCAGAGTCTAGAACACTGAGTGGGTTAACTAAGCTAGTTGGGGTGGGTGATGTAGCTTGTGATGCAGACACTGAGGCGCCTCCTAGCTCAGGCCACAGCAGCGTCTATCAACTGGAGGTTTATAGTTTACCTACTGCCATTAGTGTTGTGTCACTGCCCCGCACTGTCCAGAGGCGTAAAGCCCGCAGGCGAAGGCAACTGCCACTCAGTGAAAATGTCATTGTTATTTCCCCAATCTCCTCCTCCTCAGAGCTGAGCAGTAACCAAACTCCCTCTGATTCTAACAATAAACAGGAGGAGGCCAAAATAGGTTTTATGAATATCAGATCGCTTTCAACTAAAGCGCTCTTGGTCCAGGATCTAATTGTTGAGCATAGGTTAGATTTCCTGGGACTGTGTGAGACCTGGTTAAAACCAGAAGTTTATCTGCCCCTAAATGAAGCTACTCCACCAAATTATGTGAACTCACAACTATCACGTGAATCTAGGAAAGGTGGTGGAGTGGCGCAGATCTCTAGCTCGAAGCTGGTCCTAAGACCAAAGAGCAGTTACACGTTCTCATCTTTTGAAGTTCTTGCTTTTAGCTCCTCAGCTCGCATTAGGCAGAGAGATCACGGCATTGCAGACTCCTTTTTCTTGGCTGTAGTCTACCGCCCTCCGGGCCCTTATTCAATCTTTGTGGATGATTTCTCTGAGTTTATGGCTGATCTTGCAACCTACTCTGACAATGTTCTGCTTATGGGGGATTTCAACATCCATGTGAATAACCCATGTGACTCTCTTGCGAAAGCTTTTCTGTCCATTATAGACACATTTGGATTCACACAGCATGTTCAGCTACCTACCCACACCGGTGGAAACACATTGGACCTTGTCCTGACTCGTGGAGTTGAAGTTACAGATTTAAGTGTCTCTCCTTATACCTCAGCTCTCTCCGATCACTGTCTGCTCACTTTCCAGGTGGTTGTATCTTGCCCAAGGGACGACCGCCAGGCTACCTATAGCTGCCGTCGTATCACCCCTGACACCTCCACAGCCATGGCAGATAAGTTACCCCTGTTACTGTTACCTGTTACTGACTTGAGGGGTTCAGTGGATTGTCTCACCAATGAGTTTAACACCGCTTTATCTGCAGCCATCGACTTTGCTGCTCCTCTTGTAGTTAAAAAGCGAAAAGCAAAAAGACCAGCACCATGGTTCAACGAAGACACGCGTACCCTCAAACGCGACTCAAGTGGCGCTCGACTAAACTTGAAGTCTTCTACCTTGCATGGCACGACAGCCTGCTTAGCTACAAAACTGCGCTAACCAACTCCAGAAATGCCTACTTCTCCAGTGTCATCAACTTAAACAAGAACAACCCGAAGTTCCTCTTTGACACTGTAAAAGAGCTGACGCAAAAACAACCTCACAACTTGGACTCCTCCCTCTCAGCGAGCAACTTCCTGGAGTTCTTTGATCACAAGATCGAATCAATTAGGAAAGACATTGATGCGTCTCTTACCACTCATCCTGAACATTCGTCAGGTGCGGTGCCATGCATTCTCCCTGAAGCTACTTTCCAGCAGTTTAGCACAATCTCGTTGGATGAGCTTGACAAGCTAATACAGACATCTAAACAGACTACCTGTTTGCTCGACCCTGTCCCTACCAAGGTTCTAAAAGAACTTTTCCCAACGGTTGGAACGGCTATGCTCAACATCATGAACCTATCATTGTCGACAGGCTCAGTTCCCTCTAGCTTTAAGTGTGCTGTGGTAAAACCTCTACTCAAGAAGCCTGGCCTCGACCCCGAAGCTCTCAGCAGCTATCGGCCCATCTCTAATCTTCCTTTCCTCTCTAAAGTATTGGAAAAAATTGTAGGTAGCCAAATCATCTATCATCTGACGGCAAACAACTTATTTTAACCATTTCAGTCTGGTTTCAGGAGCCTATACTCTACTGAAACCGCTGTGACCAGAGTGGTAAACGATCTCCTCCTTAGCATGGACAGCAATGCATGCTCCCTGATGGTGTTGCTTGACCTCAGCGCCGCTTTTGACACAATTGACCATCGCATCCTCCTTGAGCGTCTCGAACACTACGTCGGCATCAAAGGCACTGCTCTTCACTGGTTTAGATCCTACCTCTCAGACAGAACACAATTTGTTGTCTGCAAAGGATCAAAATCGAAGCATTGCAACTTAAGCTTTGGTGTTCCCCAGGGGTCGGTCCTTGGTCCACTGCTCTTTGCAATCTACATGCTCCCTCTTGGCGATATTATTCGCAGCTTTGGCATTAGCTTTCACTGCTATGCGGACGACACCTAAATCTACATTCCCATTGGATCAAAAGACTCCCCCCGGCTCCAACAGATCCAAAAGGTTGAATCCTGCCTCGCTGCAATCAAAAGATGGATGTCCCAAAATTACTTGCAGCTTAACACGGGGAAAACTGAGCTGATTATCTTCGGCCCGAAGCATAAACAATTACAACTTGATGACGTCACACTCTGCCTTGAGGGATCCACTATTGCCCAAAGCTCCTGCGTCAAGAATCTTGGTGTTCTGCTTGATCCTACACTTTCTTTCGATCAGCATGTCAAAAGTATCACCAGAACTGCTTTCTTTCATCTTAGAAACATTGCCAAGATCAGACCAATGCTATCCGCTGCGGACGCAGAGACACTCATCCATGCATTTATATCATCCAGACTGGATTACTGTAATGCACTGTTCTCTGGCCTACCGAGCTCTACTACAAAAAGCCTCCAGCTCGTACAGAACGCTGCTGCTAGACTTTTAACGAGAACTAGGAAGTTTGACCACATTACTCCTATTCTCACTTCCCTCCACTGGCTCCCAATAAATGCCAGATCAGATTTTAAGGTGCTACTTCTTACCTACAAGATCCTGCATGGGTCCGCACCATCGTACCTGAAGGACCTTATTGTTCCCTATTGTCCTTCTCGGCCGCTCCGGTCCTCAGGAGATGGCCTTTTATCAATTTTTTATCAATATTTACCGAAAGTAAATAAAAAATCAGCAGGAAACAGGGCGTTCTCTTATCGAGCACCCTATCTGTGGAACAGTCTGCCACCTGTAATCAGGGAGGCTGACTCTGCTGATATATTTAAGGCGAGACTAAAAACCCACCTATTTACCCTCGCCTTTGGCTGCTCGGAGTGCCCCTCAGCTCTAATTTACAGCTAAATCAATACCGTTAGCACTAGCCTACCCTAGCTGCCGATGGGTACTAGGTCTGAGGATACTTGTATGTTCCCTGCTTACTGTGCTCCATCTAACCTTCATGTTGTCTCCATTATCTAGGGTGCTGCTGTGATCGTGACTGGATACCTGGCCACCTCACCTTACGGCTACCAGCTTGCTCTCCAGCCAGCACCCCATCACATTATTACTATTTAATTTACTATTTGTACTTTGTTATTTGCACTTTGTCATTTGCATTTTGTCATGCTTTGTTACCCCTGTTTTTAAATGCCCGTATGACACCCATTGCACTCTGAACCATCCCTGGAAGGAGGGATCCCCCACTCTGAGGTTCCTCCTCGAGATTTCTTCCTTGTTAATTAAGGGAGTCGTTTCTTGCCCTTAGGGGGGCTATAGGGCTAGGAGGGTGTCATAAATCACTTTTGGCCCATAACAATCTGGCCTGTAAAGCCCTTTGAGACTGTCTTGTGATTCAGGGCTATACAAATAAAATTAAATTGAATTGAATTGAATAGTTAGAAAGTGTTTTAATGTTAGCATAAGGGCCATTCATAGGAGTCAGAGAACTGCCAGGTGCATCATGGGCAACACTGCATTATCTGCTGGCATGGTGTCTGTCAGCATTTGGGTCATGTGCACGCAAGTAGAGTCTCAAACCAATACATTTTACATTATAGCACATTAAGATTGCCATTACAAAATGTAGAGTAGGCCTAGTTTGGCCTACTTTGAGATATATCACACAAGGTCAACAGTCAGTCAGTGTTAATGAAAAAGGTGGATAGATTCATATTATTTATCAAAACATTGTTATTGGAAAGTGTGTTACATGGTTGTTGACTTACACTGTGTTCACCTGCTCCATGACTACAGTTCAGGGCTACAATAATGTGTCTCATAAACAAAAGTTGCTGGTGTTCATTTGAACATGGGGGATGTGCAGCTTTATAGCAAGGCTGCCACTTTGTTATATATTGACCATAATATTCAGTAGTTTGCGTAGACTTCCCGTAACCTGGGAATTTCCAACAGATTGTGTAATACCAAACATGTTATCAGTCTGACTGAATGTGTTGCATTTGGTCTGGGAAAGATATATATAAAATATATTTCATATATATAAAATGTCTGTATATCCTTGAAAAATATATTGAGTGGTCAAACTATTCATTCTCTACTGAATGATAGTTTAGTTAAGCAAATGATGGTAAATGGTATAGCATAGTTTGACTATAAAATATATAAATACAAAACTAAATAAATACACTTTGACAAAATATTGAGGTTTTTTTCTTCTTTTTATTGGCATCTATGTTGAACGATATGAGAGCACAACAAAAATAATGTATGAATTTGTAATGTCACATGCTAAGATCTGTAATGTGTACCAGGGCAAATTAAGTTTGTTATTTGTTATGTTAATTCAGGTAGCCTACCATTAGAAACAAAATATATATTATTTAACATCCATTTAGTTCAATCATAGTTCCTAGAATTGTACAACAATAAACTTAAAAGTTTATTGTTAAAGTTGTGTTAACAATGTTCAATAAAACACATTTTCTCACCATCTATATAGTTAATACATACTGTCCCTGTGTTTATATTGTGTTCTGTGATTTTACTTCAACCCTCATTCTGAAATGTACAATCTGCCAAGCAGTCTTGTTTGTCTTAAATTATATAACTCTCAAACACATAGAACTGTCAGATTTTTTGGATATATGACGTGTCAAATCTGACCCATTTACAATAATAAATATTGTGTTTTTCATGTGATTGATCTTTGTCTCACGTGTGAGGTTCTGGGTCTAAAATGACCGCCAGAGGAAATTAATGTCTAAGACTATATTATGTTCAACCATAGGAATTGTTAATTGGTTAATACTACATTATGTTCATCAAGTGGATGGATGGAAAACATCCCCACTTCAACACAATAAAAAAGGGGGGGAGGGGGCAAGGAATCAAACACTGGAGAAAGGGTTAGTACCACGCATGGAATTGAGTTTCATTACCATTTGTCCAGGCAAGAGAGACGGGTCCAGTGGAAGTTCAGTTACCCCCCCCCCTACCTCCTTAACCTTCCTGTCCCACTCTACCCCAATCTAACCCTTTCCAAGTCCACTGACCCCTTCGGGCTGGTGATCAAGGGTCTCTGAGAATCGTCACTCGTGACTATCTTCATATAGCGGACAGGATCCACCGCCCTAGTAGCAAGGCGATGCTGACTGGGGTTGTCCTGACCACTGGTGCTATGCTGCACGTACAGAGCTGTGGTCTACTTTTTTCTCCACCCCCATCTCTAATTCTGTTGAGATATTCTCGGCCTCTCCTCTCCTCATCTTCTCGCTCTGCCACATGTCCGACTCTCTCCTCCCTCCATCTCTCGTGGACCTCCTGCCGCCTGGCGGGATGAGACGATAGAGAAAGGTCGCCCGGCATGGGTAGGGAGGAGTTTGGGCAGTCCAGCCAATCAGTGGCCATGGATCGAGGGTATCCCGGTTCTGGGGCGGAGCCAGGGAACATGAACTTCCAATAGCAGTCTCCTTTGAAGAGGTAGATGGAATCTAAACAGATGCAAGAGAAATAAATATAATTCATAGTACACCCCCTACCCATAAGTAATTACATCTATCACCCATCATGTTATTTAATTATTAATTCAAATACAATAAGACAGACACAAACACTCACCATCGTGGTCTGTGGTGATGCCGTTGACCCCCTCCAGGAGAAGCCGAGTCCAGGTGTCGTTCTCCTTCTCTGCTAACGTTCCCTCCATTGCCCCCCACACAGGGCCAGCTTCTTCAGAGTCCCACACCAAGCCCTGCAGCCCCGGTGCCGTATCCCCATCACTGGCCTCCGAGCTGAGGTCCGAGAGGGGTCTAGGGTAGCCCTCTTGCAGAGAAAGGTCCTGGAACAGCCACAACCTGGAACCTGCAGTCAGCAGCAGAGAGGCTAGGATGTGAGTATGCTCTAACATCTACTATTTTCTGGAGACATATTTACATTTTATATTCATTAAACCGACCACTTCAAGAGTACTAACAGATAGAAAACAGATAGACCAAGACCAAGACCAAGATTCTGGTCAAGGCCTTTGGAGGGAAAAGTATCAAGGGCTTGATACTTTTCCCTCCAAAGGCCTTGACCAGAATCTTGATGCAAACTTCATTGCAGAGGGTCATACTTTGGAGGTGGAGGAGAGGTGCTATCTACTTTTTTAAATAGCCAAGTCATTCCAAATGTGGATTAGGGGTTTCATTGTTCATAATTTCAAAGAATAATTCAGAACAAAAGAGTTAGTAAGTGCCAGTTAAAGCACAGGTTATTAGCCTTGGAAGCCATATGTTTCAAAACGGTGTCTGATAACTGTTCGTGGGATAGAGGGAGGCGTACCGCTGATGAATATAATGCCATGGTCCGATTTCCTTTCCAGCACAGCGTGGAGGGGGGGCAGGTCAGTGGGCAGGCCGGCCCACAGCCTCCTGATCAAGGCTCCGCGGCTTGAAACCAAGCCTCCACCACTGACTCTCCACATGCTCTGTCCTGAAGGAGGGAGCCCACAGGCACAGGAAGGGTAGGTTAAATAAATTATGAAGAAAGAGAAAGGAAATCAGTAAAAGACTACATTGAAGGTTGAAAACCTATTCCAATAGGTGGAATCAAAAATCAAAGACAAATCAGTGGCCCTTGATAAATGACCAAAATAATATATATAAACATTAACAGCCATAACTTTCTCATTACTTTTGGTCTGTAAGCAATATACAACATTACTTTTTTTTTTAAATCCTAAACATTGAAGAGAAGAGAAGAACATTAAATGCACTATCAAATGTATTTTGTTTGTCATGTAAAAAGAAGTGTGCCAGCTGACCTTTAAAGAAAAATGTCTCTCCTCGGAGCTTGGCTACTGCGTCGAAGCTGGTGTTGCAACGATCAATGAAATCACTGTTGTAAAGATCGTCATAAACAGCAATGTTAAAGTCATCGTAACGTTTAAAGGTCCTTTTCAACAGGTTGAAGTAATCATACAGCCGGAAACACTGACAGTGTTATAAAAGTTCTGTTGGTGATGTACAAAGTACCCCATGTCCTATTTGTGTAATATTGTACTTCTCGTACGTATCATTATTTGCAATTTGTCACTGGCTTCAGGCATCTCACAATCTGCTCCAGTGCGCAATTTTCCTACTTTACCCAGAATGACTTTCGCTACTACTTCTCAACATCAGAAGGCAATAAGGCAACATTCGGTAAATTGTACATTTCTCAACAAGATTGTTTTGAAGGTTCTACATTGACGTGGAAAGGTCAAGACAAGGTCAGTGAGCTTCTATTTATTCGACCCATGGTGCCCGATCACCAGGGCGCTAAACTACTCAACACAACAGTAGGACTAAAGTGGTGGACACACTTCTCAGTTACCGTTTGGAGGACCACACTCTGGTGTGAATAGGTACGCTAGGGGTTAACCCCCCACCGTGGGTGACCTGTGTTTTGTGTGAACAAGAAGGACAAGAGAGTGTGGGTGTACCCGTGTCGTTGTGGTCCTCCTCTGTGGCGCATGTGGGGCTCAGGGGCGGGACGGGTTGCGTCTGTAGACAGCAGCTCAAGGAACGGGAACGAACACACACGCACACACGCACACGCACACACACACACACACACACACACACACACACACACACACACACACAATGAAGACCATTTACCATTTACATTACACATACAACCTCTGTCATATACTACATGGATGCCGTCCATCACAACAGTGAGGATATGATGATAGGATAATCAATATCACATATTTAGAAAGGCTTTTACTTTGGTGAAAGGTCTGCTGATTATATCTATATATCTATAGATATACAGTATATACTGGATATAGAAGTACATCTATACAGTAGGAGGTTGGAGCAGTGCTGATATCTATATATCTATTTAAATACGCCACTCCTTCACTTTAATGAAATCAGTTTAATGAATGCCAAGTGGTGCTGCTGCCAAATAGTCGCAGCTGAACCTGGACCTAGGATGTGATCGCTTGACCGTCAACGTTGCTCGCGCTCGGATCCTGATTACTTAAGGAGCCACATGCAGATTGGTATCCCGCTTAATTAGCGTGCAAAAAAATAAAATTTACATTGCTACATCCAATACCCAGGGATTCCAGCCGGTAAGTTGCTCTTTAACAGTGTGAATAACACGGTGACTCCCATCGCGAAACATTTGGATTCTGCCTTTAAAGTCTCTTTAAAGAGTCTATCGTGCCTGCTATTGAAGCTGCTCTGAAAAAAACATCCAGAAGTATTGCCTCTAAACGGACTCACGTACGAAACTTCAGACTGAATTATATACTGAAACCAAATAGAAATTCAACAAGATTATCAGGCCTAGAGGTCTGCCAAGAGTCTCTCATGAAGACCCATGTCTCTCTATTGTGATGCGTCATGTCGGCTGAATGCAGGACACACAAATTTCGTATTCACCGTAGAGTTGTGTGATGTGCTCCAGGTCGTGGGGCCCCAGGCGGTAGTGGAGTGGGTCCCCCGCGGGGCCCTGGTAGTAGGGCCTCATGACTGAGTGGCGGGCAGAGGAGTGGGCCAGGCCCAGGGTGTGGCCAAACTCATGGACCAGCACTGTAAACAGGTCGGTCCCCTCGGACGCTGCAGGTGGGTCAGGCCGGGAGGTTTGCAATGTATGAGAAGGTGTAAAGAAGGGGTGAAAAAGTTAGATAAAGGAGGTAGATGGGGGAGGAAAGGACAGACAATAAGGACGGGTCTCTATTATTATTATCATCAATAATGTTATTAAATCATTAAATGTTTTGAGCACTTTTTTTTTATCTCACTTTAAGTCTGAATCCAATGGTCACATGGATGGCACTTTTCTTGTTAGCAAACTGAATGCTAACACCAATGCTAGGTTCACAAAGACTCCACAACCTCTCTGCAATGTCACAAAATTATGTTTTTTATGATGTTTTTACCTGCTTCATGTGCTGGTCATGTATGATTGTTGGTGTTTTATATTCTTTTATGCTCTTTGTGCAAAGCAAATTCCCTGAGTGCCAATAAAGGTTTAATTCATTCATTACTTAACCTCTGGTTTACCATTATGTCTGCTCATTAGGGCACCCGTTGCACTCTATGGCACCCATAGCACCCTAACCATCCCTGGAAAGAGGGGTCTGTCTTTCTGCATTCCTGACCAAGGTTTCCAAGGACTTTGTCCTTGCCCCTAAGAGGGTCTGGGGTTAGGGTTGTGTTGCATAATGTGGCCTGTGAAGCCCTGTGATTAAGTGCTATACTAATGAAATGGAATTGGTTAGTTTGCTAAGAGAAAAGCCACCTGGTTTTCTGAATGACCACTCCTCCTCTGCGTCCAGATGAACTCCGCCTGCTCTGCTGGGGTCCGAGGGGAAGAAAGCATGGCCGACGGCCCCGCCCGGCCCATCAAAAGGATAACCATCATCATGGTAACCCTGGAGGAAGTCCACCTGCAGGTCAGCTCCATCTGGGCCTGCCACCTGGGGAGAATAGGAAGGAGAGGTGTGTTTTAGATTAGTAAGCGCCAGAAAGGAGAGAGACCTTTCGTTTGGCATTTTATTCTGGTACTTCTTTTTTTTCCAAAGCAACAACAAAATGTGCAACCAGTTAGCAACCACAAGCCATGAGAATATCTGCAAAAATAGCATCAAAAGTTTATGCTGCTTATGCCTAAGGATAATGAGCCAATGATCAAGTAATTGTTACCGCAAATGTACATGACTCCATTACAAACTATTCTGGGATTTGTCTATTTATTTGAGACCTACTGCATTTCTATTATTTAGACTACAAGGCTACCGGATTTATATTAATACATTGAAACTTTCAGATTCGTATTGGTGCTTACAGACATCATTGTTAGCATGTACTGTAGAAGAATATCATGATCATTGTAATGCATTGCTATACATTTTTCATGGTGTATCCACTTGTGGTTCGGCTAGTTTCCATATTATACTTCCGTATTTCTGCAGAGCTTTATGCTTAAGCTTGAAGCTTTATGTCAGACATTTCTCTTGACACAGGATCAGAACCAATCTTCAAAGAAAAGAGGAAGGCGAATGTTTTGAGGAACAATCAGAAGCACCCATGTGTGTAAAAATGGACAGACTGACCTCATGGAACTGTAAGGAGGTTGGCTCTGCCCAAACTCTCAAGGCGTAGAAAACCAGCGAACGGACGGTCTCCCGGGAGAGATCGGAAGAGTAGGGGTAGGACCGCAACCTGTCGGCCATTTTATTGTGTTATTACTGTTTGTCATGCTCTGTCTCTGTTCCCCTCCTTGTCGATTATTTTCTGTGTTCTTAGCACACCCTGCTGTTGACACTGGTCATGTGACTATTGTTGTAATCATTATTGTATGTTTGTTGGTTTTTGCGAGACAAATGCACCATGGACATGATAGATTTCTTGAGGGGTGGGAAAAGACCACGTGTTTGAGTATCAGCCAACCTCCAGTTGATGTTCCTACGGCTCCATGTGGACACAGACCTCCTCTTCCTCCTCCTCCTCAAGCTCCTCCTTCCTTGGAGCTGATTGGCTGGCTGTCCAGGTGGCTCCTCCTGGTCAGGGAGAGAGCACCGTGGTGACTTCATCAAGGCAACGGTCTCCTCATCTGAGTGTCAAAGGTGAACAGCAGAATGCAGGCAAACAAAATGGTCATTAAACCTTCATTAAACCTTCTTCAGTCATTAAACCAACATCCCAACATCCCACTGAAATCCAACATCTGTCCACAAAATGTTAAGAGTAACACTAAAAACACAACCATGGGGACGGAATACAGGATATGCAACTGCTCTCATTGATTCGTCATATTAGTACCAGGTGGTGATGCTTGCCAGAGTTTCCATAGTTGATCTTCCCCAAAGGTGATCATATTTCTGAATTGCAAAAACCATCATAGGGCTGTCCCTGTGTTCAGTGGAGAAAAAAACAAATGTGTTGGGGAACAATCTTTGTGAGGGACATGGGACAGTCTCATTCTCACCTACGAGTCCGGTTTCCTTGAGGCCTGCAAACTTTTGCATGGCTCTGACTGCATGAGTGACAGCTGTCCAGGCCTGTAGCTGCCCAGTTGACGGATCAGGGGGCGGGAGGTATCCATATCTCATCAGCCAATCCTAACAGGGTAGAAGAGGCTCAGCTAGAGAGGGTGCAAACTTGAGACAAGCTGACTGGATGGTAGTGCTGTACACTCAAGCTTCTGTGTCCAGTTTGAGGTCCATACAAAAGCTTAAAGGAGAGTGTATCTTACCACAAGTTCACTGCTTTCATCTTTAACCTGTTCCATGGACACAGGCGGTTGTGTTGAGGGGGCATTTTTAGGAAGGGTCAGACTTTGACCCCCATCGCTTGACACCGTTTGGGGACATTTGCTCAACAGGCACACAATGAAGAAACCCCAAAACGTCATCTCCTGCACATGTTTGTATGTCAAACATCCATTGACCCAATGATTGTGGAGCATGGGGTGCGTAGGCCTACTCAATGGGATGAGGGATAGATAACAATCTGCAGATGGTTCTCAAGCATCCAGATCCTGGTGGTCAGTTGTTTCCAGGTCTGTGTGCCAAAAACAAAACATCTTGTCAAGTCTCTCTTGTAAAGTTGTCAAGTAAAACATGGAAGACTATATCAAATGGACCGATTGAGGCCCACGGGACCTCATCTTGATCATTTACTTTGTCACCTGTTTTTGTTTAGCATTGGAACCCATTAACTTGATTAGCTAAAACGGTCCAAAACAAGTGGTACATTCTATGACTAAATTGTAGTGGTACATTTGTCTTACAACTTTGGGTGTCAAACCAGAATGATTGATATAGTCAATACGGAAATTGACGGGAAATTGACAATCCCCATGGGGGGTGCGTTGGTGGTTCAATTACGAGATGGAAGGGGGTGTGGGATGGAGTAGCAAGCCGCGCTAGTGGTGATGGTTATGGTGTAGTAGCGGGTGTTACTCAGGAGGACATTTAATTATTTTCTAGAGAAGATGCTGCACTTCATTAAATTAAATGTGTGTGTGTGTGTGTGTGTGTGTGGGGGGGGGTCGGTCACACAGACAAGACGAAAGAAAATAGGGACGACTAGGAGGACAGATGGAGGCTGTGAATATCATTAAGCCTTGGGATTGGAGTGGCACAGCTTCCGCGAAAGGTCAGAAAGAGGAGTGAGTTCCAGTTATAGAGATCACAGGACAATGAAAAAAAAGTATGCCTACCGCTACAATGCGTCGTGCATTGTTAATACAGTGTATTGTTAATACAGTGTATTGTTAATAGTGTATTTTGTGCAACGTTGCAGCAATCTGTAGACCTGGCTCGCTTGCAGTCGCGTGTAAAAATATGAGCGCATCTAGATGTTGCGTGCACGCAGGACAGATGATGCAAATAACTTGAATTAATTACTAAATGTACTAGTATTCCACCAAATCAGTCACGTTTCTAAAATGAAATTGACAGGTGCATTGCATGTTGGGGAGCACACGTATTTTCTTGCCTATTTTTATTTCCTAGATCATTCCTAGATAATATAAGTTCCGAGATAATATAGCCTTTTTAACTGTATCAGCACATTTCATAGATTACTTTCCTCGCAAGTGAAGTTTACAAAAAACGGTTTTTTAAACAAACAAACATTTTAAGCAAAATCGGACTATTTTGCTTACCTTGGTTCATACTTTGTTGAACATGTTGGAGGAGCAGATGTGTCCTTCCCTCGGTGCGTCCTCTCCTCTAGTTCTGCTCTTTCCTTTCAGTGCTCAACTACCCCCCCCCCCCCCCCCCCCCCCCCCCCCCCACACACACACACACACACACCCGTCCCCTCCTCTACCCCCGCCCCTCCCTCCCCGCCACTCTCAGACTCAACAATGCTGTTGTCCGTCCGCCCCCCACTGCCACAAGAAATCTGTGCCTGTTTGCGTGCAAACTAACACACACACGCATACACGCACGCACGCACGCACAGACAGGCAAGCGTTTAATGATTCAACTTTTAAAAGTAAAAAACCCTTCCAGTGATTGGTGTGTAGCAGTGTGTTTGCCTGTGTGTGTGCGTGGGCTGGTGTGCGTGTTGTGTTCTGTCTGCGTGCGTACATAGAACAGAACAGCTGCATGTCAGTGTGTCTTCACTCATGAGAGAGCCGGCATATTTTCATGTAATCCTCTTAACTGGAAGATTAAAAGAGAGTGGATCACTCTCTGTCTCCCGCCTTTCCTAAACATTCTGTCTTTTCTGTATTGTTATGCACTTTGAGTGCTTGAAAATACATTTGGTATTTACACCTGCATTCATACACACACACACACACACACACACACACACACACACACACACACACACATCTATTAAAGATTGTTGAATGGTCATGAACGCAGCTGAAGGGGTCAAAGGTGATGTGTCGCCGAGGCATCAGAGCGGTATGTGTCGAAGGGGTGGTCTCAGTAAATTGTGAAAAGAAATGAGTGTTGAGAAAAAAACGGTTTTATTGGTGTCCCTATAAATAGATTCTTATTTCAGCAGACGGAGAGGGGAAACGAGGCCTGCATGATCCTGAACTGCTTCCATGGCAGAGACTCGTACACGTTCTATTTGGTGTGATAAAAGCCTGATGCACGATCCATAGCACAGCTGGACTGCACAAAGCTGCCATGACCATGGCTATTGTGTAATGCAGTGGTTTTCTAAGTCTTTGTGCCCAAGGCACACCAATGGGCAAGCCAAAATCTCAAGGCACATGTGTATTCATATCCGTGCAAATAGCCTCACTGTAAATGTTTACTTATATTTACTAATGGCAAATAAAAATGGACAAGCAACTACATTACTCAATAAATATCTATTAACTAAATAATGAAACTATTTAAATGTTTAACTTTGTAAAATAAATAAATAATAGAATTTGCCTCTGTAATGGGAAATGAGTGCATACAAACTACTGATATAGCAAATTAATTCAGAACTTTTTGTCTAGTTGTATATATTGCAATAATGTGTTGTCACAAAATCCCATGGCACTCTTGGACTTGCCTATAGCAGCAAACTGGTACACTGTTTGGGAACAACAGGTATAAAATATTGTGTTTTGTTAATTAATTTTATTCCATCTTGTGGAATGTTTTGGAAGGTTATACATGTCATACATTTCCCAGTGTTGGATGCTGTGGCCCACAATGAACGTACACATATTTCCATGATGTATATTTCATGTGGGAAATGAAGGGAATGCTTACATTAAGCAAACTATCTGCATATGGATTAGAAATGCCTTATATTCCAAAGGAAGACAATAACATGTGCCTCACTAACTTTTACAGGTGCAACATTGAGAGCATCCTCTCAGGCTGCATTACTGGCTGGTTTGGCAGCTGCTCCGCTGCTGATCACAAGAGGGTGGTGAAGACATCTGCCACGCACGATGCCTTAGGAAAGCACATTTACATTTATAACTTTTATAATATTTAGATTATTCAATTACTTCTGGATACATATGCTATATTCCCTATGCTATATTTAATTACTGTGGATACATAGAAGAACAACAACAACATACAGTACATACGTACATATTCCCCATCCCTACATTTTTCTAGAACAGCTGATGTGTTTTCTTTATCTTTATTCTGTATATTGTGCAATACTCAATATATATACTTTTAACATACAGCATCCTGTGATGCACCTGGACTGTAACGGGGATCACAATCGTGACATGAACATATCATCAGCGATGTTACCTGGGTTCCTGGGGTGTGTTTTGTATATACTGTATATATATTTTTCTCTTTTCTCTTTCTTGCCTACTTCCTACGTACTGTCGTCTGCCATGTCACAGGGGTTTCACTGAACAGATTGGCCCTGGGTTGTGATGTACTGTACATTTGACAAATAAAACATTTTGACTGAGACTTGACTTTGAACATGAACATGTCTTGTGTTGCGAATGAGATGTGAGAGCTGATGCAGGGACCTCGGTCTAGACCTTGTCTGTTAGCCATGTATGATTAGGGCATACATGATCTCTGGTCTAGCCTGTACTAGAAACATCCTGTTTCTGCTCAGCTCTATGTTAGCGAAATAAATGCTAATGTTTATGTGATGTGGGACACGCAGGCGTACTATCAAAATGGTAAACTGTGTAAAATAGACATTTATTCTAATTAAATGTGTATGTGAAGTTTGTTGAAATAGTTGTGAAATAGTTGTGTACTGTTATTAGTTATTAACTATGACTTGAATAATAATCCTACATTATGATTTGACACACAATAAGTGTGGCCTATTCCACTGATATTGAAAATATATTGCTTTGAATGATTTGTTATTAATATAAAAATATGAGTAGGCCGATAAACAACAATAGAAAAAATCAGCTGTTAACACTTCCAAATGTTGTACATGTATATGTATGTGCAATCTTGAAATATCATCATGACATTTACTGTTCACATATATTTAGTGCAGGGATCTTTTCATTAGAATTTTTTTTCTATCAATAATAATCTGATATAGTTGAGTGTTTTTCTAATGGTAAATCAGTTAAAAAAAAAGATGCCCTGGAGATGCCGGGGATTGAACCCGGGGCCTCATACATGCAAAGCATGCGCTCTACCACTGAGCTACATCCCCGATGACAACCACAGACACAAACAGAGTATAGTTGGTTGCGCAAAACCGATTAACATCCGGTTCAAACATTTGACAGTAAAACTGAAACTAACGGGGACAGCAGACAATGAGTTAGAAATCAGGATTCAAATCAGGTTTCTATATAAAGTATCATGTCCCACAGATGTGGCTGTGGCTGTGGCTATGGCACGCGCTGTATTTGGTGTTGCTCCGCGTTGACGACTCCATGAACCGGAAGTCTTTCTTTGGCGCTTCCGCTTCTCCGTGCGGCCAGAATCATTGACAGCGTTGACGAGACACCATGGCTGACAAAACACAAATACAAGAAGCGATTAAAACCCAGGGGGAAGTCGTTCGCAGACTAAAGTCGGAGAAGGCGAGCAAAGACCAGGTCAGTACGCTAGCTGAGCATGTCTCTTATCCCGCCTCTGAGCCACACGACACGACACGGACGCGACATGCGGGCTGTAAGCGGAGCCACGCCGGTGCCCCCCTTCATTCATAGCCCACAATTGTGTTACACGTTGTGCTCATGTGGCTTTAAATAACATGCGAGCAATACGAAGGAAGCCTCCAGTGTCAACCTTAACCGCAGATGAACTTAGCAGTGACCGACCGAGCGACCCATGTGTCAGGCTGACGGGAGCTGCTGACGTTTCGTCCTCCTCCTCGGCTTCTCTCAGCCACACGAGTCAGTTCGACATAAGCACACACACGAGCGAATATAACGACGGATCCTTAGTGTGTCATTCGTTTCAATAGCAAAACATGCAATGTGTTAGCATGTTTTTTTCTAAATGTGTGGGAGACGGATGACGCAACACCCGGGATGATGGTGATGACGACATCCCTTTAAGATGATCAATGCTCCTGATTCTTGTCGTGTCGTGTGTGTTCATTGGCTTCCACATGCAATCCATGTGTTCACAGCATCCTTCAAACGGCCAAATCCCACCTCTCCTGCTTCCAATGGCATAGATCATGATGACGGTGTAACTCTATAGCCACACACACATCTTTTGCACGTTGTAAAGCATCCACTGTGCACCACTGACATTCAGTGTGTGGCTATCAGTGAGATTTGATTTTTTTTTTTATGAGGGTGCCTTTGCAATGCAAAGCACACTATTACGTAATTTACACATCAAAACGTAGGTAAACTTGTGACGGTCACATATATGTAACTATGGAAACAAACGGACATATACTTTTTGATTTATGAGCCTCGGAGTGACAGCAGTGCAGACCCCCTCGCCACACACAGACACACACGTCTGTGTGTTTGGATAAGGGTGTGTGTGTGTGTTTGGATAAGGGTGTGTGTGTGTGTTTGGATAAGGGTGTGTGTGTGTGTGTGTGAAGGTGTGGCCGTAATTTCATATGATGGGGATTGTGACGATCACATATATGTAACTATGGAAACAAACAGACTTATACTTTTGGATTTATGAGCGTCGGAGTGAAGTCCAGCCACTCTGTTTCAAGCAGTATTCATATTGGCGCCAATATGACACACACACACACACACACACACACACACACACACACACACTGCCACCGTGTCTGTGTGTGTCTGGATATGTATGTGTGTTTGCATATGTGTGTGTTATTGCTTGCTTATATGGCAGCAGGCACCCTCAAAAATTCCCTGGAATTTTTTCTACTTTACAATTGTTGTGTTGACAAACACATAAGTGTGCTGGTATGTTCTTACAACACTGTTGTGAACGATTGATGATGCAGTTGAGATGTGTATTTCTGCCTGTGGGTGGGGATGGGTCTGTTGCTTGTTTAATTTACCCTGCATTTCATGTTCCACCTCCCGCTCTGTGATGATGCGACATGCCCCCTGCCACCCACCTAGTGCTAGGGTCGCTCACCAATTTTCTCCTGTTCTCCCTGCCTGGGCCCCTTGGACCACCACCAACATCAACAACCTTGGTCTGCTTGCATCCTCCGCCATTACCCTCAACTACTACCTCAACTATCCTCCATACCTCACCTCTCTTTGGGGGAATTTTTGGAACATTCCTGTGGAACTCCTGGTCCTGGTCTGCCCCCACGTTTGACTGACTGTCTTTGGGTGACATTGGTGGCCAATGGACGACACTCGATCCGTGATGTGCTGTTGAACTGTACGGATATCTGGGAATTTATGGACAATTCTTGTTATTTCTGTTATAATTTTTTGTCAACTGTTTGCCGGGATGAATACACTGGGTGCTTTCACGGTCCGAACATGTGCTGGTTTGTCCGCATGTCGTGCTGGAATGCTCCGATCTCTGCGTTCCGTTGCTGGCATGACCGTCGCTCAGGTAAGCCCGGAGTAACAAAGATTCCCAGTTGCATCAATGATTTCCTAATCCTCTTGATGGTATCATGTAGGGACTACACACACACACACACACACACACACACACACACACGCATGCCTTTGGTGTCCCTTGCTCTCCAGATTGATGAGGAGGTATCCAAACTGTTGGAGCTGAAGGCCCGGTTGGGAGATGATGATGGAAAACACCAATTTGTGCTCAAGACTCCCAAGGTAAAGATAATTTTAAACATGACTGTTTAAATGAACAGACAAATATAAACATAACATTAGAATTCAGACTGTACAAGTCTTATTTGCCATTTGCTAGATTAACCTTTTCTAATAAAGCATATGTAATCTGAGGAAGGATAAATGTATAACAAAGGATAATTTGAGGCACATATTTAAATTAGTTTTCACTTTACATACTGTATCCTTAAAAACAATTTCTCAGTTTTTTGGAATGGATAAAAATTAAATGGAAAAAAAAAAGCATTGCAGGAATCCAAAAGTCATAACTAATTGGCTTAAAACAAAAAAATGCATTTTGTGTGAAGCGGCATGTATGTATCATGTACTCACGTCTGAGTAAGTCTCTGGTTCTGGTCTTTACTTCCTGTCTCCCAGGGAACAAGAGACTACAATCCCAAGCAGATGGCCATCCGCGAGAAGGTCTTCAACACCATCATCAGCTGCTTCAAACGCCACGGTGCTGAAACCATCGACACGCCCGTCTTTGAACTCAAGGTACCGTGACGGGCGCCGGTAGTACGATGCGCACGTACAGCATTGCGGTGGACGAATGGATTTCATGTGCAAATGATTACGTCTGTTTCTTGGGATGCTGTGTAGGAAACCTTGACAGGGAAGTACGGAGAAGATTCCAAGCTCATCTACGACCTGAAGGACCAAGGAGGCGAGCTGCTGTCCCTTAGATATGACCTCACCGTATCCTTGTCAGAACACACACCACACTGTATTATGTTTGAATAGGCTTTTGTTCAGACACGTCTACGCTTCATTATTGTGTACCACAACGTAAAACGAAAGACACCACTACTACCTCGATTTAATGATTAATTGTTTTGATAAGCTTTTTTTTTTTTACACTGCCCTCATAGTTAGCTGACAAGGTCTGTACTATAAATATCTAATATACTGTATATATATATATATATTAGTATTTTCTTTTTAACAATGAAGGCTATGTACTAATCAATTCCACTAAGCCAATTCATTTTGAATATCCTCGTGAGTCCTTGACGAGTGGCCCCTCTCAGGTGCCCTTTGCTCGCTACCTGGCCATGAACAAGGTCACCAACATCAAGCGCTACCACATTGCCAAGGTCTATCGCCGTGACAACCCAGCCATGACCCGAGGCCGCTACAGGGAGTTCTACCAGTGTGTAAGTGTGTAGGGTTCAGCTCAGTCGGTCCTCTTCGGCCATTGCATTCTGCCACCAGAGCTGTTCGGCCTATTACATCCTACAGTGCAACGGGTGCAATCCTCTGCTCACACTTGGTGATGAAATGCATCTTGGGTAATCATCCGATGCCAGCAGACGGACAAGTTTAGCGGTCGGCAGTGACTCATACAAAGACATTGTTGATAATATGCTGTGAAGTCATATCTGCCTGTAGTCATTCATAAAAACGGGAAAAGTAAAACTAATTTACTGTCAAATCATACCAATCCCAGTTGAATGCCATGAACACATGTTCACGATGAGGATGAAGTATGTGTCGTATGCATTGTATCTGCATTGAGCTCAGCTCTAATCCCGACTAAGTGGTCTTTAGGAGAGAAACAAAACCATCCATGTGCATGATGGGTCTGATGGGGTCAGATGTGTTTCTCCCCGTCCCGCCACAGGACTTCGACATCGCCGGCCAGTACGACCCCATGATACCCGACGCAGAGTGCCTGAGAATCGTCCACGAGATTCTCAGTGAGCTGGACCTGGGAGACTTCCACATCAAGGTCTGCTGTGTCCTGCTGTCCACTTCCTGAAACACAAGAATGACCCCGCCCCTCCCCCACACCAACTCTAACAAATCATTTAACGGTCTCCCCTGAAAAATCCAGGTGAACGACAGACGCATCCTGGACGGGATGTTTGCAGTGTGCGGAGTTCCCGATGACAAGTTCCGCACTATTTGCTCGACTGTGGACAAACTGGACAAGGTAGGTACTTCCTGAATTTCCCTCCAGGGGGATTATTAAAGAGTTGCCCTCAGTTCCGACTTAACGACAATGTAATGTGAATGTGAACATGCACCCCCGTGTTTTGTTACCTTGACCCATATGTGTTGTAGACATTAGGAAGTATATATTCTCCTAAAAACCCTCTGCTCCACCTGTCCTGTTTGCTAGATGTGCTGGGAGGACGTGAAGACGGAGATGGTGAAGGAGAAGGGCTTGTCAGAGGAAGCTGCTGACCAGATCGGGCAGTATGTCAGCATGCAGGGTAAGTCCCCCCCCCCCCCCTCCCCCGTCAGTGGTTGTACCTACAGGGTTCCCACGCCCAGTAGGCTACAGCACAATTTGTGTTCAAGCCTCTCTCCATCTTTGTAATTGTTGTTTCTGAGCTTCTGTAGAGCCTGTTATTTCTCATTATGAAAATTCTCTGTGATGTCACAGTAATTAACCTTGATCTGTGTCTCAAATTATGCCATGTTGAGTCCTTGGATTTAAAGGGAATTGGGTCCTTGAAATGTTATGTTTAAGAAGGTGTGGAAACCCTGTACCTAAGTAAATGTTAATTGGGATCTTTGGCATAAACGGTTCGTATGGCTCAGTTTGGTCCAGAGTTTCACCATGGATGGAAATCCATTCAGAATTAAAACAAAAATGGTGAAGACGATGACATTTGTACTTTACCATTTTCTTTCCCTCGCTGGTGAGATTTATAGTTGTGCGATACTTGCTGCTGCTGTCTCATGATCACCTGCACGAGGGTCGGGCGATTAACCGTAAATCAAAAAATGTAGAACCTCTCAGGACTTCATCTTGCTCATGTCGGATAATTTGTTAATTCATTCAAATTTTCAATGTTCAATAAATAACTAAATAGTAGTTAATAAATAGTTAATCGCCATGTGCTGCCATCAATTATTTTAAAATCACAAAGATGTGTACTCCTTCATCCTACCAAAAATATTCCTTCTAGCTTTAGTAGTAAAGTGCATTCACAGTACAGACCTGCTCAGAGAACTATGAAAAAAGCAGATAGATTAAATACTCATTCATTCATCGTAATTGAGTAAACTTGGAAATAATCGCAATAATGATTTGAAGTCATATCAGCCAGCCCTGCCCTGCACTATTTCCTAACTCCCAGTATGTCTTTGTGGTGGTGGTGGTGGTGATGATGATGTAGGTGGGATGGACCTAGCAGAGCGCCTCCTTCAAGACACCAAGATGTCCCAGAGTAAGCTGGCCTGCGCAGGCCTCAGCGATATCAAGCAGCTCTTAGCTACCTGCAGCTGTTCCAGGTCACAGACAAGGTGAGACGGCACGAGGAGGAACAGCTGCATGAGGTCTCATTATCGGCGAGCGCCTCTCAGGTCTGCACACACTTGCACCGTTTAAGCCGCTGTTGCGTTGCCGGAATCTTGCAGCTTTATTTTGACTCGCCTTATGTGTGAAAATACCATGGGAACCAATAATTAGGAATAAGAAATGCTAAACTAAAACTCATGATGACATAAAATCCTTTCTGTTGTGGCATTTTGAACCCAATTCTACCAGAAATCAAGCCACTGTCCTTTTGTCAATCCGTTTCCAAACAGAGATTCTTGTGACGTTGCATCACATCATATTTATTTTGACATCCATGCATACAAAAATACAAAACATAAGCATCAAACATAAACTTATCTAGAAACAAAATAACAAAGAGAGCTTGCGGTCAAAAGACTTTACTGCTCCCCGTCCAACCATCATCACCTGTGTCCCAATGGACCTTTCCCTACTCAAGCGGCAAGTGCCTCCCCCCCTAGTTACTGTTGCTATGCCCCACAAGCTTCCACAGCTCTACAGCATTTTAGTAATGGCCACTGAACAACGCCCCCCTGCTGATGATTCTCTCTCAAGGATTCCTGACAATATCGCTGTATGTTATTTGCCAAATGCCGCTACTTTATCTAAGAGAGTTCTACAGAAAGGCCTGAACTATTTGACACAAGGATATATCCGTGACATTCGGATTTCGGACGGAGCAGATGACAACATAAAACTTGAAGTGTTCGATCATGCGGAAGACACAAACGCCTCACAAACTCCACATTGAAATTCGTCAATGGGCTAATCACCTAGCTATGCTAATCACACGATGGCGCGGTAGCAATCTGGTCCTAGCGAAAAAAATCTCTACGTTCACAACTCCCGTTACATCATAGTGGTTGTGGATGATCAAAGTCAAAGTCAGCTTTATTGTCAATTTCTTCACATGTACCAGACATACAAAGGAATCGAAATTACGTTTCTCACTATCCCACGGTGAAGACAAGACAAGACATTTCCTAACACTAAGTATGATGCAAACAGCCAATCACCGCTCCTCTCACTCACTTCGCTCATGCTCACTCTGCCCCTCCCCTGTGAGTGTTGCTGGTGTGCAGTCACTCAGCGCACTGCTGGATGATGAAGAGGAGCGCTGTTTGGTGTTGTTTTACAGCTATAGACCACAATACTGCAAGTTGCGATGTTTGCAGAAAACAAATTAGGTACTCAACTCAAAATGTAAATGTAAAACATTTCTCAGTTCTCAAGTAATAATTTTGTGCAGATTTCATGTTTGCAAATGAGTTTGTTGATAAAATTGCAAATATTGAGTTAGTTAATAAAAAGTATTTTTATTTGCCTAAAACCTTTGTCCTGTGTTTTATTATGATCATAATCATAACTAATTCAAGGAAAATTCACAAAATCATTCAATGATCATGAAAATTCAAATTTTAAATTGTCATTCAAATGTGCATATTGATGATGCATTCACTTCATAAATTATGACGCATTGCTCTCCCCGACATGAAAGTAGATAAGCTGCTTTTCTACGTAAAACGTATCGGTATCGGCAATACTGGCCCTGTATTTACTTGGTATTGAATCGATACCAAATTTTGCAGTATCGCCCACCCCTAATCCGAACAACTAACAAATCCTAAAAAAGTCCAAACAAAGTCCTAACAACTCCTAACAAGTGTAGGCTTTGGATTGAACGACTCTGTATTTGTAGTGTTCTGACGGGACGTCGCAGGTGTGTGACGTATGAAGGAGGGCGACGTGGAGTTTTGTGGGGAGACACGTGTGTGTAATAAACGGAGTCGGTTCATGACGCTCCAATCGAGTTCCATAGTTTTTGTGCCTACAGGGAATAATTGTAAGTCTTACACTTCGGACGCTACATTGGTGGCAGCGGTATTTAGAGTTTGTATTTTTCGCTGTCGGATTTGTTTCCCTTTGGACAATTACGGAACTTTCTCGTCGGCTCCGCTAGCTAGCTGTGCTCGCACGTGGCCGAGCTCGAGCGTCATGTTGGGAGGATTGAAATGTGAAAACATGGACAGAGAAATGGAAGACGACTTTTACGGTAATTCCTCCTCGTGGACTGGCTCTGTGAGTAATGTTAAAGTGGAGCTTCCGCAGCCATTCTGTGGCGACGGCCAGAAGCTGTTTTCCACGTGGATCAAACAGTTTGAGGCTGCGGTGCGCGCACAGACCAGAGGGGCAGAGCGCGGGAGTTACACGGCTACCTTGATCAACACTCTCCCGACTGGACTGCTGTGGCCGAGGCGTTTCCTGATTATGACCACGCTGCAGTGAATGGTGAGAAGTTCAGACGTTTTCTTGCCGGCCTCGATCCTGCTCTCCAAGCTAAATGCCACGAACACGGGGCGACGGATACGGAAGAAGCGCTACGGATAGCAGGTCGTTGTGAGCGTGCCAGGCAAGTAATGAGGACGAGTGTACCTGTTTCGCCCTACTCTCCACCACACCCTGCTGTTGTAGCCACACTTGATTCATTACCTGCTGCTGCTGTGGACTATAATGCAAAGGCAACTGAGAAGCTCGTCCATGTTGTTGAACGACTCACTCTGAAAATGGACGAGTTGCAGACTGAGGTGAAGGACTTGAGGGCGCGTAGCCGGGGTTCTGAGAGTGACAGACGGGGTTCCCCCTGTCCCGGAGATCGTCGACATGAGCCAGGGGTACGCAGGGAGCAGCGAAGTGCATGAAGTTGTGACTGTGGCGAGGTTGGCTGCAGATCCACCACCCGGGACTCCCGGATGGATGACCACGCAAGGGGCCGTTCTCCACAGCGCAGACCGCAGGGAGGATACAGCACCCGGGAATGGTCTCCACGAGAGCGAGGGACCCGAGACATCGCTGCTGAGTTCCCGCCGCGCCGACAGGAAGGTGAGGGAAGCCAATCCTATTCCAGCAATGGACTCATGTTTGGTGGGTGAGTAAGTCTACAGCCTATGTAAAAGGACTGGTAGAGGGTGTTGATGTGACTGTACTAATTGACTCTGGTTCCAATGTTTCACTGATTGCTGAAGAGTTCAGAATGTCTATTCCAGCCCTGCGTAAGCGTGTGTTAAATAAGCAGTACACATTTGCACGTGCAGTAAATGGACAATTATTGGGGTATGATGACCCTTCACATACGGTTGGATGGTGAGTATAGCAGGTTGTGCATGTAGTGCGTGGGGCAACTCAAACTATTCTGTTGGGTTTTGACTTCCTGCGACAGACTCGTGCGGCCAAAGATGGGGCAAAAGGGACTGCTAGAGGGGGGGGGGGGAAGAAAAAAAAAAGAAAGAGGAGAAAGGGGGAAAAGAGAAAAAGAAAGGAGAAAAAAGAGATATCAGAACAATTCAGCTTAAATTCTTATCCTAGCCCAGATGTTATATCACAAAAATAAGTATTTATTTCTCTATTATTGTTCTATCAGGTATTTATTTATTCTATTATTACTTCATTATTATTGATACTCTATCATTTTTTAATTAAATTACAACAAGTTGCACACTCTTGCCAGGATTCGCACCTGGAATCTTCCACCCAAAGGATGTCTGTGTTGCTGTTACACCACAAGAGTTGTTTTTTTTGTTGTTTTTTTGTCTTGAGTTGCAAAATGCAACTATATATTTATTTTGAACTTTTTTTTACAAATGATAACACTTAAAATAAACGATTAAACACTAATAAAAATATCTTCACACATTAATTTACATATTTACAAGCAGCTTTTCCACTCTTCAATGGTCTTTCCAGATGCTGGACAGTACAGCTATAGAGAAAACACGCAAACCTTACAGCACATGTGTCAAACTCAAGGCCCGCGGGGCAGATCCGTATAAAATATGGCCCGGAGTTCGTAGATTAAAAAAAAAAATCAGGCCACTGAACTAGAGGCGGGCCGGGCCACTGAACTAGAGGCGGGCCGGGCCACTGAACTAGAGGCGAGGCGGGCCAGACCACTGAACTAGAGGCGGGCCAGACCACTGAACTAGAGGCGGGCCGGGCCACTGAACTAGAGGCGGGCCAGACCACTGAACTAGAGGCGGGCCGGGCCAGTGCTTGGTTGCGGCGGCGCAATATTTCAATGACACGGCGATCATAACACCAGCGCAAAAAGAATCACCAGAATGCAGGAAATGAAGTCTTTGCAACAAACATTTTCTTCCATCAGTGTCGTTTGACCTGAATAGAATATAACTTTTATTATAAAAATAAAACAAGTTTTGGATCATCATTACTAAAACCAATAATCTAATGCAGAGGCAATTATGTAATATGATAAAGAGTGGATATGTTTATATAGTCTTACAGTTACAACCGGCACTTTGAGGGCAACCATCATGCTGATGTGGCCCGGGATGAAATTGAGTTTGACACCCCTGCCTTACTGTATGGGAGAGAAGCCAGGCCCGGCATCACGGACCCATAATGTAGTATATGGGATCTCAATGCCGACAGTCGCTCTTTAATGGTAGATGGGGAATATGACTTGGCCTGCAAAAGATTTTGTTTTTGCTGTAATCCCTGCAGACAATTAATCAAACAATAAATGTACTGAAGCAAAAATTGCTCCAACACTTTCTTTAAGAGACATTTAAACGCTGACAGAGATCCCTGATCCAATTTCAAAGGGGTGTGTGTTCCGTCATTTATATAGCCGCTGACCTCTCCTCGCTCCCGTGCAGGTGGTGTTTGACCTGAGCCTCGCCCGGGGTCTGGACTACTACACGGGTGTCATCTACGAAGCCATGCTCACCCAGGCCGGGACGACTCCAGCCACACCCGCCTCTGACGCCGCCAACGGGGAGGGGAGCGTGGGCAGCGTGGCGGGCGGTGGTCGCTACGACGGCCCTAGTGGGCATGTTCGACCCAAAGGGCCGGAAGGTGCCCTGCGTGGGCGTCAGCATCGGCATCGAGAGGATCTTCTCAATCATGGAGCAGAAGGTGGAGGTGAGGGCTCCCGGAGCGGATACACGGCAGCACCAGCGCATGTGCATATCATGAATGTCGCACTGTAGAACTGTGGATGCCTCGTGACTTCCAATATGACACCCCCCACTACTTTCCTAGGCGGAGAAGGTGCGCACCACAGAAATCCAGGTCATGGTGGCTTCGGCACAGAAGAATTTACTTGAGGAAAGGCTGAAGCTCGTGGCTGAGCTGTGGAACGCCGGCATCAAGGTATGATTCACGAGAGTATCGCAAATCTTTGCTTCTGCAAGACTAATACCTATCAATACCTAACTAACTAATGTTATTATGTTTTGTTCGGCTACATTCGTTTAAAAAACACGAACACACACGTCACTTTGTAACGTCGTACCATGAGGTCCCTGCCAAATGCAGTCCCTATTTTAGAGGATACAACCACAGTCTGGTAATTGCGTGTGTGTGCGCAGGCTGAGACAATGTACAAGAAGAATCCCAAACTGCTGAGCCAGCTGCAGCACTGCGAGGATTCGGGTATTCCCTTGGTGGCCATCCTGGCGAGCAGGAGCTGAAAGACGGAGTGGTCAAACTCCGCACTGTCACCACGAGAGACGAGGGTGAGAAATAAGTGGTTCTATTTTAAACGTCTTTAGTCCTGGTCTCACGAATACCGACTACAGACTATCATCTGAAGTCTGGTGGCAGACGAGCTGCAATCTGTGAATGGGGCGTTTCACATTCGTTCCACTCAACTGAGCGTAGCGCCAAGGTTGAAGAAGCCCATTTTCACTTTCATTAAATTAAAGCGTTTTATTGACTAATTATTCATGAGTACCATACCTACTATACCACTATTATTATTGTTATACTGCCAGATGGCAGGAAATGGTAGAAGAACAATGAATAGTTTGTGCTTCAGAATATCCTCAACTATAGAAGGCTAGTCTGTTAGGGTCATGTTCACTCTAGCAGGCGTTCAGCTGTTGACAGCCACAATTAACGTGAACATGAAAACTGTGAACGCTGACCTCACTACGGCCCAACTTGATACTACATCTTTTATATTACCTTGTTGTTGAAATGCCGACTTGCTTATATGAAAATGTACTGTTTATTTGACTATTTGCTGTTCACTTACCTATTTTGAAAAAAACCAACATCTTTTGCTGTAAAGACTGTAATAGTGTGGATATTCTTAATCTTTCCCTTAACTTATTTGATATGTGTGATATTTGTTCTGTTGCACATCCTGCTGGGCATCGCCACTTTTTAGTTTCACTGCATATCCTGTGTGTGTATGTGACCATTAAAAATCTTTTCTTCCAAATGAACACTGTTTGGTTGTTTTTAGTGTGTAACGTGAAGGCACCCTGCGGGGCTGTCTCTGTCTGCAGGTGGACATCTCCAGAGCGGACCTCGTAGAAGAGATCAGGAGGAAGACGTCTGAGGTTTAAACCCCACCATTCCACGTGGACAACCACACGTCACGCCACAACCAAAACTGACGGCCCCACAGCACCCATTACGTTTCCCCGTCCTAAAACAAGAACCAGGAAGAAGAGCATGCACCAGATGACCTGCAGCTGGGAGGACACGCCTCCTTCACTCACACACTTTTCATTGTGCCCGTTTGGGCCCAAAGTCAGGATAAGACTTAATAATATGATCAAATCGGTTTACCTTCAAAGGAAATGACTATATGAACATATTATCTTAATTATTCTTTAATGGAATTTAAGTGTAGTTTAGTTCAAGAGTCTGCACACCTCCATTAAGACTACATAAAGCAGGCTTTGCCATACTGCAGTGACAGTATTACTGTTGTGGAACCTTGTAAAACATGCCTTATCGATCCAAATCAATTACAGCAAGTACAGTATATTACCAATAAAAAGCTTTTTCTGCAAAACATGCCCGTGTCATTTGTATAAAAATGTTGGAATAATCAAATGCAGGCTTTATACGTTTTAAAGTGGATCTGCAGTGTGTTTGCTGTAAACCAGAGGTTGCATAGCAATAGAATAATAGAGAAATAAACAATAGAATACAAAATAAAACATTTACAAATGTGAGTGAGTCTAAACCTAAGAGAAATATAGAAATATAGGTAAGATATTCTGTCAGCAAAACAAGTTGTCAACAAAAGGATAATATTGAGTATTAAGTATTGCACATGATGTTGGGTAGTAATATTAATAATAATATTGCGCAAGAGAGCGCACTATGCTCATCCATTGTTTGGGTGCAGAATATAAACATAACATTAGAATTCAGACTGTACAAGTCTTATTTGCCATTTGCTAGATTAACCTTTTCTAATAAAGCATATGTAATCTGAGGAAGGATAATGTATAACAAAGGATAATTGAGGCACAATATTTAAATTAGTTTTCACTTTACATACTGTATCCTTAAAAACAATTTCTCAGTTTTTGGAATGGATAAAAATTAAATGGAAAAAAAAAGCATTGCAGGAATCCAAAAGTCATAACTAATTGGCTTAAAACAAAAAAATGCATTTTGTGTGAAGCGGCATGTATGTATCATGTACTCACGTCTGAGTAAGTCTCTGGTTCTGGTCTTTACTTCCTGTTCTCCCAGGGAACAAGAGACTACAATCCCAAGCAGATGGCCATCCGCGAGAAGGTCTTCAACACCATCATCAGCTGCTTCAAACGCCACGGTGCTGAAACCATCGACACGCCCGTCTTTGAACTCAAGGTACCGTGACGGGCGCCGGTAGTACGATGCGCACGTACAGCATTGCGGTGGACGAATGGATTTCATGTGCAAATGATTACGTCTGTTTCTTGGGATGCTGTGTAGGAAACCTTGACAGGGAAGTACGGAGAAGATTCCAAGCTCATCTACGACCTGAAGGACCAAGGAGGCGAGCTGCTGTCCCTTAGATATGACCTCACCGTATCCTTGTCAGAACACACACCACACTGTATTATGTTTGAATAGGCTTTTGTTCAGACACGTCTACGCTTCATTATTGTGTACCACAACGTAAAACGAAAGACACCACTACTACCTCGATTTAATGATTAATTGTTTTGATAAGCTTTTTTTTTTTTTACACTGCCCTCATAGTTAGCTGACAAGGTCTGTACTATAAATATCTAATATACTGTATATATATATATATATTAGTATTTTCTTTTTAACAATGAAGGCTATGTACTAATCAATTCCACTAAGCCAATTCATTTTGAATATCCTCGTGAGTCCTTGACGAGTGGCCCCTCTCAGGTGCCCTTTGCTCGCTACCTGGCCATGAACAAGGTCACCAACATCAAGCGCTACCACATTGCCAAGGTCTATCGCCGTGACAACCCAGCCATGACCCGAGGCCGCTACAGGGAGTTCTACCAGTGTGTAAGTGTGTAGGGTTCAGCTCAGTCGGTCCTCTTCGGCCATTGCATTCTGCCACCAGAGCTGTTCGGCCTATTACATCCTACAGTGCAACGGGTGCAATCCTCTGCTCACACTTGGTGATGAAATGCATCTTGGGTAATCATCCGATGCCAGCAGACGGACAAGTTTAGCGGTCGGCAGTGACTCATACAAAGACATTGTTGATAATATGCTGTGAAGTCATATCTGCCTGTAGTCATTCATAAAAACGGGAAAAGTAAAACTAATTTACTGTCAAATCATACCAATCCCAGTTGAATGCCATGAACACATGTTCACGATGAGGATGAAGTATGTGTCGTATGCATTGTATCTGCATTGAGCTCAGCTCTAATCCCGACTAAGTGGTCTTTAGGAGAGAAACAAAACCATCCATGTGCATGATGGGTCTGATGGGGTCAGATGTGTTTCTCCCCGTCCCGCCACAGGACTTCGACATCGCCGGCCAGTACGACCCCATGATACCCGACGCAGAGTGCCTGAGAATCGTCCACGAGATTCTCAGTGAGCTGGACCTGGAGACTTCCACATCAAGGTCTGCTGTGTCCTGCTGTCCACTTCCTGAAACACAAGAATGACCCCGCCCCTCCCCCACACCAACTCTAACAAATCATTTAAACGGTCTCCCCTGAAAAATCCAGGTGAACGACAGACGCATCCTGGACGGGATGTTTGCAGTGTGCGGAGTTCCCGATGACAAGTTCCGCACTATTTGCTCGACTGTGGACAAACTGGACAAGGTAGGTACTTCCTGAATTTCCCTCCAGGGGGATTATTAAAGAGTTGCCTCAGTTCCGACTTAACGACAATGTAATGTGAATGTGAACATGCACCCCCGTGTTTTGTTACCTTGACCCATATGTGTTGTAGACATTAGGAAGTATATATTCTCCTAAAAACCCTCTGCTCCACCTGTCCTGTTTGCTAGATGTGCTGGGAGGACGTGAAGACGGAGATGGTGAAGGAGAAGGGCTTGTCAGAGGAAGCTGCTGACCAGATCGGGCAGTATGTCAGCATGCAGGGTAAGTCCCCCCCCCCCCCCTCCCCCGTCAGTGGTTGTACCTACAGGGTTCCCACGCCCAGTAGGCTACAGCACA
Organism: Coryphaenoides rupestris; assembly: GCA_002895965.2. Taxonomy (NCBI): domain Eukaryota; kingdom Metazoa; phylum Chordata; class Actinopteri; order Gadiformes; family Macrouridae; genus Coryphaenoides; species Coryphaenoides rupestris. The sequence goes on from PIJE02000304.1 coordinate 378,172, forward strand.
ATTTGTGTTCAAGCCTCTCTCCATCTTTGTAATTGTTGTTTCTGAGCTTCTGTAGAGCCTGTTATTTCTCATTATGAAAATTCTCTGTGATGTCACAGTAATTAACCTTGATCTGTGTCTCAAATTATGCCATGTTGAGTCCTTGGATTTAAAGGGAATTGGGTCCTTGAAATGTTATGTTTAAGAAGGTGTGGAAACCCTGTACCTAAGTAAATGTTAATTGGGATCTTTGGCATAAACGGTTCGTATGGCTCAGTTTGGTCCAGAGTTTCACCATGGATGGAAATCCATTCAGAATTAAAACAAAAATGGTGAAGACGATGACATTTGTACTTTACCATTTTCTTTCCCTCGCTGGTGAGATTTATAGTTGTGCGATACTTGCTGCTGCTGTCTCATGATCACCTGCACGAGGGTCGGGCGATTAACCGTAAATCAAAAAATGTAGAACCTCTCAGGACTTCATCTTGCTCATGTCGGATAATTTGTTAATTCATTCAAATTTTCAATGTTCAATAAATAACTAAATAGTAGTTAATAAATAGTTAATCGCCATGTGCTGCCATCAATTATTTTAAAATCACAAAGATGTGTACTCCTTCATCCTACCAAAAAATATTCCTTCTAGCTTTAGTAGTAAAGTGCATTCACAGTACAGACCTGCTCAGAGAACTATGAAAAAAGCAGATAGATTAAATACTCATTCATTCATCGTAATTGAGTAAACTTGGAAATAATCGCAATAATGATTTGAAGTCATATCAGCCAGCCCTGCCCTGCACTATTTCCTAACTCCCAGTATGTCTTTGTGGTGGTGGTGGTGGTGATGATGATGTAGGTGGGATGGACCTAGCAGAGCGCCTCCTTCAAGACACCAAGATGTCCCAGAGTAAGCTGGCCTGCGCAGGCCTCAGCGATATCAAGCAGCTCTTCAGCTACCTGCAGCTGTTCCAGGTCACAGACAAGGTGAGACGGCACGAGGAGGAACAGCTGCATGAGGTCTCATTATCGGCGAGCGCCTCTCAGGTCTGCACACACTTGCACCGTTTAAGCCGCTGTTGCGTTGCCGGAATCTTGCAGCTTTATTTTGACTCGCCTTATGTGTGAAAATACCATGGGGAACCAATAATTAGGAATAAGAAATGCTAAACTAAAACTCATGATGACATAAAATCCTTTCTGTTGTGGCATTTTGAACCAATTCTACCAGAATCAAGCCACTGTCCTTTTGTCAATCCGTTTCCAAACAGAGATTCTTGTGACGTTGCATCACATCATATTTATTTTGACATCCATGCATACAAAAATACAAACATAAGCATCAACATAAACTTTATCTAGAAACAAAATAACAAAGAGAGCTTGCGGTCAAAAGACTTTACTGCTCCCCCGTCCAACCATCATCACCTGTGTCCCAATGGACCTTTCCCTACTCAAGCGGCAAGTGCCTCCCCCCCTAGTTACTGTTGCTATGCCCCACAAGCTTTCCACAGCTCTACAGCATTTTAGTAATGGCCACTGAACAACGCCCCCCTGCTGATGATTCTCTCTCAAGGATTCCTGACAATATCGCTGGATGTTATTTGCCAAATTCCGCTACTTTATCTTAGAGAGTTCTACAGAAAGGCCTGAACTATTGTACACAAGGATATATCCGTGACATTCGGATTTCGGACGGAGCAGATGACAACATAAAACTTGAGTGTTGACGATCAATGCGGAAGACACAAACGCCTCACAAACTCCACATTGAAATTCGTCAATGGGCTAATCACCTAGCTATGCTAATCACACGATGGCGCGGTAGCAATCTGGTCCTAGCGAAAAAAAACATTTCACTGCTCAATGTACCTGTACACTGAAATAGGTGACATATAAACCTTTGAATTTTAACTAATTAGCGAGCTTTGTAGCTTTTTGTGTCAGCGCTGCTGTAAATTGATGTGTGGAGTCGCTATCAACCATTGATTGTTGCACTTGTGAACTTTCAGTGTTTTAAGTACATCAAAAGGCTGGAGAGGACGCTGGCGTTGTTTGTTCGCCGCTTCTCCGCCTGTGATTTTTGCTTTTTTCTAGCTTGTTTCAACTGAGTTTTAGCTGAGTTCATTGTTTTCACCTAGTCCGATTGAAAGCTTGCATAGTTGTTACTATACTGTGTCAGTTGTTACTTAGTTTTTGCTTTGTTTAGCCCTGTGAGTGTGACAGCTTATCACCTGTAACAGGTGAAGATTACTTACCTGCCAAATTACGCTGTAGTCAGCCACCTACAGCCAACGATTTTTCTGCGATCTTCATCTGCATTTTGTACACTCTGGATTACTGGATTACTGGATTCTCCTGTCCCCGCCGAGTGCTGTGACATCGCTGGTTTCGCCTCCGACAGAGCTGGCGGGCTAACGTTAGACCAACAACAACTCGCTCCCGGTGCCGGGTGCGTCTGGTCTTCAGCAGCATACCGACATGGCATTAAGACTGCTCACTCGCAACCGCTGCAGCTTTCCTGGATGTTTGGCCCCCCCTCGTCCACGCTACATCCACAGAAGTTCTCGTCGCAAATTTGTTTACTCTGGGAGCACCGGCATCCCGTCTCTCTGGACTGAGAGTCGCTCTGGCGCATCCCAACTACGTCATCAGGACACTGCCGCTCCTAGGATTAATAGCAATCTCCGCCCTCTCAACAAACACCCCCTCTGCCCCCAACAAGGGAATCATGAACTGAAATTTGGCCTTCAAAACACTAGATCTGTAAACAATAAGTCTCTTGTATTGTGTGAAATCTCCACTGACAATCACCTGGATTTCTTCTGCCTTACTGAAACCTGGCATCAGCCAAATGAATACTCAGCATTAAACCAGTGCATCCCCCCTGGCTATGCCTTCCTGGACTGCCCACGTACATCAGGCAGAGGTGGAGGATTGGCTGTCATATATAAATCTGGTTGCACTATCAAATCCCAGCAAGTGCCATCCTTCACATCCTGTGAATGTTTGGCTTTCAAAATAACTGGCCACATCTCAGTGATGGTGGTTCTGATCTATCGCCCCCCCAAGCCAAACCCAGTATTCTTGGACGAACTATCTGAGCTCCTCACCCTCCTGAGCTCTGAGTGCCCTGGTTTTCTAATGCTTGGGGATTTTAACATCCATGTCGATAACCCAAACTGCAGCTCCTCGGTTGGTCTGACTTCCCTGCTGGAAAACTTTGACCTTAAACAACATGTCAATTTTGCTACCCACAACAAGGGCCACATATTAGACCTTGTATGTTCCTCAGGGCTGGATCTAGCAAACCTTGATGGCTTTGTTTCAGGGCTGTCTGATCACAAATTAATCACTTTTGATCTGGAAATGCCACGCCCCCCCACCTCCAAGGAACGTGTCATACAGTTCAGGAACCTCAAAGCCATAGACACAACTCTCCTTACCACAACCATCTCCAGCCTCCCAATCACTGACACTATCACAAACTATAACTCTGCCCTGGAAACTGTACTGGATGATGTAGCCCCCTTGGTAAAACGCACCGTCTCCTTCCGAAAATCATCCCCCTGGTTCACTGAGGAGCTCCGCTCACTGAAAGTGACGGGACGCCGCCTGGAGCGCCAGTACAAGAAAACCGGTCTAACAGTTCATGTACAGCTGTTTGAGCAGCATCAAAAAAACTATAGAGATGCTCTCAACTCTGCCAGGTCCTCCCATTTCACACATCTTATTAACACTGGTGCTGCAAACTCACGTGTTCTGTTCTCCACAGTTAACAGGCTTCTCCAACCTGCTACTCCTGTGACCATGTCATCATCAGAACAGTGCAACAAATATCTGCACTTCTTTCAAAATAAAATCGACACCATAAATAACTCAATTTTATCCTCTCCCCCTCTCACTGTTGAGCTCACCCCATCTGTACTCCCAGTGGTTAGCCTCTCCACTTTTTCCAGCGTGGATGTAGCAGGTGTGACAAAGCTGGTTGGCCAGATGAGGTCCACCAAATGCTCCCTTGACCCACTCCCCACATCCCTGGTGAAGAGCTGCCTGCCTGCCCTGGTGCCATCTCTTACAGCTATGATCAACAAGTCCCTCACCACTGGGCTCGTCCCACCTGAACTGAAATGTGCTGCTGTCACACCAGTTCCTAAAAAACAACGAGCAGATCCTGAGGACCTTAATAACCACCGACCCATATCCAACCTCCCATTCGTGGCCAAGCTACTTGAGCGTGCTGTGTCCAGCCAGCTGCAACAACACCTGGACAGCCAACATCTGCTGGAGCCTTTTCAGTCCGGTTTCAGAGCTAGGCATAGCACCGAGACCGCGCTGATCAGGGTCACAAATGACCTCCTGGTTTCTGCTGACTCTGGAGCTGCCAGCATCCTCATTCTGCTGGACCTAAGCGCAGCATTTGATACGGTCAACCACAACATCCTCCTAAACCGGATGGAGAACCTCCTTGGCCTGTCAGGTCTGGTCTTGGAGTGGTTTAGATCATATCTCACTGACCGCACTCACTTTGTTGCAATTGGGTCAAGCAAGTCTGACATAATGACAGTACGACAGGGAGTTCCTCAAGGATCGGTTCTGGGGCCATTACTCTTCTGCATCTATATGCTACCTCTGGGCAATATCATCCGGAAATATGGTCTCGGTTTCCACTTCTACGCCGATGATTCTCAGCTGTATGTCTCCACCAGAAGTGACACCATCAACTCCGCCACTACCCTTCTCACAAGCTGCCTGACTGACATCAAGGCCTGGATGCAGCAGAATTTTCTCCAGTTGAACTCTGGGAAAACAGAGGTCATACTGGTTGGTACCCAGGCCACCATCGAGAAATGCAAACATTTCAGCCTCACCATGGATGGTGTCACAGCCGTCCCCTCCAGTCAGGTCCGCAACCTTGGGGTGATTCTGGACAGCCAACTCTCCCTCGATGCCCACTTAAAGAACATCACCAAGGTTTCATTTTTCCATCTCAGGAACCTGGCAAAGATCCGACCTCTGCTCTCCCAAACAACTGCTGAACGCCTCATTCATGCCTTTGTTTCATCCCGCCTGGACTATTGCAATGCCCTCCTGGTGGGGGCATCTGCAAAATGCATAAACCGGCTGCAGTACGTCCAAAATTGTGCTGCCCGTGTTCTCACCCACACCTCCCGCCGTGAGCACATCACTCCAGTGTTATTCAGCCTACACTGGCTCCCTGTCAGTTCACGCATTGACTTTAAAGTTCTAACCCACACCTACCAAGCCATCCATGCCACTGGCCCATCCTACCTCTCTGACCTTATCGAACTGTCCTGCCCAACACGTACACTCCGCTCCTCCAGCTCCATCTCTCTGCAGCAGCCACGCTGCAGACTTAAAACCATGGGAGCCAGGGCATTCAGTTGTGCTGCTCCACGGCTGTGGAACTCACTCCCAGACCCCATCAAAGAGGCAGAGTCACTCAAATCTTTCAAAGCTCTCCTCAAAACACACCTCTTTAGATGGGCATTTAAGGACCTGTGTTAAACTTTTTATAGTTTTTTTTTGTTTGTTTGTTCGCTTTTAACTGATCCTCCCATGTACAGCGATTTGGGTTCGAGAAATGCGCTCAATAAATTTGAATTATTATTATTATTATTATTATCATAAAAACCACCGCGTTCAGTAATTAATTGCCTGATCAGATACAGCACCTGTAAATAACTCAGACACAAAAATGACAGACCCACTTGGATCACATCCAATCAATACTTTGAGGGTTATGCTTGACTTATAGTCACTATAAAGCTGACTCTGTAAAGCCAGTGCAGATGGCACCTGGGTCTTACATTCAGTACCATCAATAATGACTAAAGTAGAAGGAAATTATTTTCTAAAGTTTTCAGGCATGTTTTTAATAATAATGTCTCTGAGGCCATATGCTCAGTTGTCCAAATTTAAAATACATAAGCTCTATCCATGTATTAAAAACAAGTCCTGCCGACTGCATGGATACTCCAAATCTTGATGAAACGCGCTCCCTGTAATCTCTCTGGATATCTGTGGTCATTATTGCACGTTCCCCAAGCGCATCTAAGAACCATGTTGTTCTAACTAAATGTAGCTGTAGTCTAATCTATGAACCCAACAACGCGGGACAAGCTTTGTTTGTGGGACATCATGGCGGCTCTGTTGCAAGGGGCGTGGTCTTAAGAAATCAGGCAATCTTATTGGTTATTATTCTCCGCGTGACTGACAGTGTGGAAAGGTCCATTACTCTGCTCTATATGGACATGCATGTCATATCCTGCCTTAACGCAGCCACAGTGCATATTAAAGGACAGCAGGGGGAGATCTTAGATCACTAAAGTCATTAGACCCAGGCAAATTATTAGGTAAACATAATCACAGACACAGGGATTAAAGTTCTCCGTCCGAGAGGCCATGACTGAGATCAGTGTTGATCCGAAGAGAAAATAATTAGGATGTTATGACAAATTGTATTTGTCATAATGTCACGGTTAAAAAATTGGTTGGTTATCGTGCTAAAACTGACATAAATACTGCCAAGCATCAACCAAAGTAAGCAACAGTCTCCCAGACGCAGGTGCACAGGCGCTGCATAAAATGTGGGTTTGTTTCCAATGTCATTATCAGACAACATGGCGGAAATCGGTGACAGTTTTCATCCATCTAAGAGGACTAAATCTGAAGTGTGGGTGCATTTGGTGTATTGCAAGTGTTGATTGAAGATCGTTATCCTGTCTGCAGAATATGCAGAAAAAAATCGCGACAATCTTCTGAATCATCTTCGTGACCACCACCCGTTACTTTACAGCCATGGCAAGTTAAGTTAACTTTTATCAAAATGCTTGATGTGCGGAAAGATATGTGGGAAGACGTTCTGTATGCATGTGTGTTACGGTGAACTACTAGTGCGCTCAGTAAAAGTTAATCGTTGGCACACTATCGCCGTCATAGTGTGTACCATCCAACATGTGTGCAACAGAGTTTAACTTAATCGAACGACCAGCCACTGATTCAAGACATCAGTGGCTGTTCAGTGAATTAATTCATTAGCCTCTACTGCAGCTATAGAGAAAACACGCAAACCTTACAGCACATGTGTCAAACTCAAGGCCCGCGGGGCAGATCCGTATATATGGCCCGGAGAAAAAAAAAAATCAGGCCACTGAACTAGAGGCGGGCCGGGCCACTGAACTAGAGGCGAGGCGGGCCAGACCACTGAACTAGAGGCGGGCCGGGCCACTGAACTAGAGGCGAGGCGGGCCAGACCACTGAACTAGAGGCGGGCCGGACCACTGAACTAGAGGCGGGCCGGGCCACTGAACTAGAGGCGGGCCAGACCACTGAACTAGAGGCGGGCCGGGCCAGTGCTTGGTTGCGGCGGCGCAATATTTCAATGACACGGCGATCATAACACCAGCGCAAAAAGAATCACCAGAATGCAGGAAATGAAGTCTTTGCAACAAACATTTTCTTCCATCACTGTCGTTTGACCTGAATAGAATATAACTTTTATTATAAAAATAAAACAAGTTTTGGATCATCATTACTAAAACCAATAATCTAATGCAGAGGCAATTATGTAATATGATAAAGAGTGGATATGTTTATATAGTCTTACAGTTACAACCGGCACTTTGAGGGCAACCATCATGCTGATGTGGCCCGGGATGAAATTGAGTTTGACACCCCTGCCTTACTGTATGGGAGAGAAGCCAGGCCCGGCATCACGGACCCATAATGTAGTATATGGGATCTCAATGCCGACAGTCGCTCTTTAATGGTAGATGGGGAATATGACTTGGCCTGCAAAAGATTTGGTTTTTGCTGTAATCCCTGCAGACAATTAATCAAACAATAAATGTACTGAAGCAAAAATTGCTCCAACACTTTCTTTAAGAGACATTTAAACGCTGACAGAGATCCCTGATCCAATTTCAAAGGGGTGTGTGTTCCGTCATTTATATAGCCGCTGACCTCTCCTCGCTCCCGTGCAGGTGGTGTTTGACCTGAGCCTCGCCCGGGGTCTGGACTACTACACGGGTGTCATCTACGAAGCCATGCTCACCCAGGCCGGGACGACTCCAGCCACACCCGCCTCTGACGCCGCCAACGGGGAGGGGAGCGTGGGCAGCGTGGCGGGCGGTGGTCGCTACGACGGCCTAGTGGGCATGTTCGACCCAAAGGGCCGGAAGGTGCCCTGCGTGGGCGTCAGCATCGGCATCGAGAGGATCTTCTCAATCATGGAGCAGAAGGTGGAGGTGAGGGCTCCCGGAGCGGATACACGGCAGCACCAGCGCATGCGCATATCATGAATGTCGCACTGTAGAACTGTGGATGCCTCGTGACTTCCAATATGACACCCCCCACTACTTTCCTAGGCGGAGAAGGTGCGCACCACAGAAATCCAGGTCATGGTGGCTTCGGCACAGAAGAATTTACTTGAGGAAAGGCTGAAGCTCGTGGCTGAGCTGTGGAACGCCGGCATCAAGGTATGATTCACGAGAGTATCGCAAATCTTTGCTTCTGCAAGACTAATACCTATCAATACCTAACTAACTAATGTTATTATGTTTTGTTCGGCTACATTCGTTTAAAAAACACGAACACACACGTCACTTTGTAACGTCGTACCATGAGGTCCCTGCCAAATGCAGTCCCTATTTTAGAGGATACAACCACAGTCTGGGTAATTGCGTGTGTGTGCGCAGGCTGAGACAATGTACAAGAAGAATCCCAAACTGCTGAGCCAGCTGCAGCACTGCGAGGATTCGGGTATTCCCTTGGTGGCCATCCTGGGCGAGCAGGAGCTGAAAGACGGAGTGGTCAAACTCCGCACTGTCACCACGAGAGACGAGGTGAGAAATAAGTGGTTCTATTTTAAACGTCTTTAGTCCTGGTCTCACGAATACCGACTACAGACTATCATCTGAAGTCTGGTGGCAGACGAGCTGCAATCTGTGAATGGGGCGTTTCACATTCGTTCCACTCAACTGAGCGTAGCGCCAAGGTTGGAGAAGCCCATTTTCACTTTCATTAAATTAAAGCGTTTTATTGACTAATTATTCATGAGTACCATACCTACTATACCACTATTATTATTGTTATACTGCCAGATGGCAGGAAATGGTAGAAGAACAATGAATAGTTTGTGCTTCAGAATATCCTCAACTATAGAAGGCTAGTCTGTTAGGGTCATGTTCACTCTAGCAGGCGTTCAGCTGTTGACAGCCACAATTAACGTGAACATGAAAACTGTGAACGCTGACCTCACTACGGCCCAACTTGATACTACATCTTTTATATTACCTTGTTGTTGAAATGCCGACTTGCTTATATGAAAATGTACTGTTTATTTGACTATTTGCTGTTCACTTACCTATTTTGGAAAAAACCAACATCTTTTGCTGTAAAGACTGTAATAGTGTGGATATTCTTAATCTTTCCCTTAACTTATTTGATATGTGTGATATTTGTTCTGTTGCACATCCTGCTGGGCATCGCCACTTTTTAGTTTCACTGCATATCCTGTGTGTGTATGTGACCATTAAAAATCTTTTCTTCCAAATGAACACTGTTTGGTTGTTTTTAGTGTGTAACGTGAAGGCACCCTGCGGGGCTGTCTCTGTCTGCAGGTGGACATCTCCAGAGCGGACCTCGTAGAAGAGATCAGGAGGAAGACGTCTGAGGTTTAAACCCCACCATTCCACGTGGACAACCACACGTCACCCCACAACCAAAACTGACGGCCCCACAGCACCCATTACGTTTCCCCGTCCTAAAACAAGAACCAGGAAGAAGAGCATGCACCAGATGACCTGCAGCTGGGAGGACACGCCTCCTTCACTCACACACTTTTCATTGTGCCCGTTTGGGCCCAAAGTCAGGATAAGACTTAATAATATGATCAAATCGGTTTACCTTCAAAGGAAATGACTATATGAACATATTATCTTAATTATTCTTTAATGGAATTTAAGTGTAGTTTAGTTCAAGAGTCTGCACACCTCCATTAAGACTACATAAAGCAGGCTTTGCCATACTGCAGTGACAGTATTACTGTTGTGGAACCTTGTAAAACATACCTTATCGATCCAAATCAATTACAGCAAGTACAGTATATTACCAATAAAAAGCTTTTTCTGCAAAACATGCCCGTGTCATTTGTATAAAAATGTTGGAATAATCAAATGCAGGCTTTATACGTTTTAAAGTGGATCTGCAGTGTGTTTGCTGTAAACCAGAGGTTGCATAGCAATAGAATAATAGAGAAATAAACAATAGAATACAAAATAAAACATTTACAAATGTGAGTGAGTCTAAACCTAAGAGAAATATAGAAATATAGGTAAGATATTCTGTCAGCAAAACAAGTTGTCAACAAAAGGATAATATTGAGTATGAAGTATTGCACATGATGTTGGGTAGTAATATTAATAATATTGCGCAAGAGAGCGCACTATGCTCATCCATTGTTTGGGTGCAGAAGGTCAAAGACTTTTCGACACAATGATGGTTGAAGATAATATGTATGAGACAGTTTTAGCAGCTATTCAGAAATTCTTTACACCAAGAGTGAATGTGGTAGCCGAGCACTATCGTTTTTGCCAACGGGGCCATTGCACTGGCGAGAGTACAGACGAGTATGTTGCCTCTCTGAGGGAGCTTGCAGCAACCTGCAAGTTCGGACCTATGGAAGAAGAGATGTTTCGGGACCAAGTGGTCGAGAAAACGAATGGCACACTAGTGCAAAAAGAAGGGACATTTCGCAAAAGTATGTAGGGGCAGCAAACATGTGAGTGAAATAACAGTTCCTGAAGTTACTGCGCTGAAAGTTGATGTTACTGATGATACTCTGATGAAGGTAGATGCTAACGGAAAGGTTATTTATGCCTCAAAATCACTTGCTTTCATTGATGGGGGTTATATTTGAATGATTATAGCCCATCCAGTCCTAACCTGTTGATATACCCTTTAAAAGGGTCAATACAACCCATAAAACATTTTTATGTTTTATGCGTTTCCCACTTGCCCAAAAGTGATTCCAGCTCCTACCTTGTGACTGAAAGGTTATTTATGTCTCAAAATGACTTGCTTTCATTCATGGGGATTATATTTTATATTGTAGTCATTTTGAGTCATACATAACCTTGTGGCCTTCCTTGAGAGAGCCCTACGCCTTTTCCAGTCTTTGGGAAGGACAACACCGCCCCCTGCTAGAGTGGCAGCCGGTTTGAACCCGTGGAAGCCTTTTATCCTTGCAGTAAAGGGACGTTTTCTTTGCCGTTTTCAAACAGGTGTTTATGTTATTAAACGATTGGATTATCCGTCAGACCGACTCCGTCCTCTCCTTATATCTTTAGAAAAACGAACCCAAACAAGCCACGGCGGTGTCATTGTGGCAAGGGTTGAAGCGGGGTTCAGCGTCTTACTGTGGGAGAGTAAACGGGTGTCGGTAAATACCAACACGTGTTATCCTCTCAAACAGTCCCTCACACTCCGTGCAGCTTACTGGCTTTTCTGGGTTTGAAGACACAATGTAGCTTCCAAGTTGTCTTTTGCCGGTCAGAGAAGTTGTGTATGCTAGGTTCGGAGCTAGCAGTATGTGTTCCGTATGCAAAAGGTCTCTGACCAAAAACAATACTAAAAAACAAAACCAATATAATTCGGCAAAATGACTTCCGTTCTGCCAATTCAGCCGTTAGAGGGTGCGTGCCTGCCACACATGTTGACAAAAGTACTTGCATGGTGATTCAGTGTTATCCTGTCCTCAAACTCCGGACTGAACAACGCACATCGATTCCATTCATTCATATTCAGTGGGTCTGGTGCGGGCTGTGAAGCGTGATCTATTTCCCAATAGGTTAGACACAGGCCCATTAAACCGGTTTATTGAAGAGTATGCAGAATGTTTGGTAGGCAGAGCAGGTCGTAAACGGCGTGGCATGTCAGTGCTCCCTCTTGAGTGTGTGTGTGTGTGTGGTGATGGCTGGTTGAGCATTGATTAGCCAATGTACCCCAAGTGCATTGGCTAATAGCCAGACTCTAACCAGCCTGACTCGAAGCCAGCCACCTACCACACACTCTCCACAGATACTTTATTTTACACTTTGCACTTCATAAATAATCTTTAATATAGAAACAATAAAGCGGAATGGGTTTCTAACATGCCTCAAAATCTTTTTTTTACCAAGGAAAAAAGAATAAGGAATAAGGAAATGAATGGTGAAATCAACGATGACGATGATTAATTTAACCAGCATTGTTTGATAAACTCTTACTCTTTATTTTAACTGGCTCTTTTAAAAGCAGTTTGATAATTGTTTTGTAAATCCAACTATAAATGTACTCTTTTAAGATTAGATAAGATAAGAAAACTTTATTGATCCCTAAGGAAATTCTTGTGCCAGAGGTTGCATAGCAATAGAATAATAAACAAGAGAAATAAACAATAGAATAATACAAATAAAATAACAAATTTACAGATTTACAGTGAGTCTAAGCCTAAGTGGTCTTTATTAAAACAGTATTTAAATTGGTCAGTTATTAAACATTAATTAATTATTTCTGTGGCACAATTCATCCTTCATAGCAACGATTGTTTCATAACTCCAACCGATAATCCCCTTAAAGCCACACTTCTGGACACCATTTAATGATTTAATTCATATTCTGACTTTCTGTTCTCTCATTTTGTTTTTGCAGTTTGCCATCGAAAGACGCATAAGAAGTACGAAGCCAAGAGGAAACACTGGCTGGACTGGGCTGAGGAGAAGTACTTTAGAAACGAGTTTAGTTTAGAAACGAAAGTCTCAAAATCGCTATGTATGGATTGTTTTAGCAGCTTTCTTAACGCCATTTGTGTTGAAAACACCCTAAATTGATGCCACTTTTAGCTGTCGTGACATTTCATTTGTAACAAGAGCTTGTTGGAGTGATTTGGATGGAAGTGGACATGTTGTCATGTGGTTTAACAACGAGATCCTCCTGCTTCTCTCCACAGAAGCATCTGATTGAGGAGATCAAAATGGTCCTCTGGGTGCTGGTTCTCTACATCCCGCTGCCCATGTTCTGGGCCCTGTTTGACCAGCAGGTACACACAGTGTGTCCTCCTCCCAGGACTGCAGGTTGTTACCAGCTAGCCATGAACGTGCCATTTTAAATGAGACCTACTCCTCTGTTTTATGTCCCAGGGATCCCACTGGACACTGCAGGCCACTGCCTTGAACATGACCTTCGTAAGTGTTCATTTGAGTGCACTCAGGGTTTATAGGCCCTATTTTACTACCGGGTGGGATGTTGATTAGGCCATTACAAGCATTCAAAAATCTACCTCTAGTGTCATCACAAGTGGTAGTGTCCACCCAGATGTGCGATGGCGAGATCAGGCAACCCAGTGGACTGTACCAATTTATCTATCTATCCTTCATTCATCTGGATGGACACTCCAACTTGTGATGTCACTAGAGGGTAGATTTTGAGATAGCTTGTAATGGTGAATCAACGTCACACCTGGTGGTAACATAGGGGTCCTTTCAATCATATACGCTTTGCTGGAAACAACAATAATCCTGATTGTCCTGATTGCCTAACAGTTGACCCATCTCTGTATTTTGATTACCTTTAAATGACCTTAAATTGTATTTTATATCGATGTGTCGCCTTGATAAGCGTATTGTGTCCTCGTCTGTGTGTGAGTCTGTCAAGTTAAAGTTTAAATGGTGTTCCTATTGACATTAATGTGGCTTTCCCCTCCCAACAGGGAGATCGTTTTGTTTTCAAGCCTGACCAAATACAGGTATGGTTCTGGCAGGTTACCGCTTCTCTACACACAAACACACACACAGACCGAAGCATCCACACACACACACACACACACACACACACACACACACACACACACACACAGCACTGACCCACCTGACACATGACATGAATTAAGACATTTGGAAATATTGTTTTCAAGTTTAATTGTCACATACACATACAGGATATGCAGTGACATGAAAAAGTGGATGCATTGATCTCATAATTATGACATAGTATCTCATAAGTATGACTGATTAATGACTACGCGAGTGATTAACATCCTGTAACCATGGAGACAGAGCGGTCGACCGTTCGTTTGATTTCACTGGAGAAAAGCGGAAACACAACATTATTCTACACATAGCCTATTTGCGGACAATGTCAGCACCCCTAACTCAAAACACCTTCCCGTGGCCCTAGTTGGTGTTATATTGAGAGATACTGAATTTAGAGCAAGGATGTTTTGCTGGTCTTTTAAGCGCCGTGAGGTCGGGACCACGAGCGCTGACCCACTTCATACAGTACATGAGATGAATTAACACTGAAGACATGAAATGTTAATTTTGAGCTTGTTAACTCTACAGTTCATGACAAACGGTTCATTATTCTTATCAATATTAAATCAAACTATGATGGCTGTTTGTGATCTGAATAGTACAGTACCTATAAAAGTCCCATAAAAGTCAGAGTCAGACAGATTGTCGTGAAAGCATAAAGGGTGGCAGTTGAGCACGGACTAAGAGGCCATAGCAAACAACATTGTTTTCTACAATGTCTTTAAAAATGCTAAACGGCATGAATGAGTGTTCTGTGTGTGTGTGTGTGTGTGTGTGTGTGTGTGTGTGTGTGTGTGTGTGTGTGTGTGTGTGTGTGTGTGTGTGTGTGTGGATGCTTCGGTGTGTGTGTCTTTGTGTGTAGAGAAGCGGTAACCTGCCAGAACCATACCTGTATTTGGTCAGGCTTGAAAACAAAACGATCTCCCTGTTGGGAGGGGAAAGCCACATTAATGTCAATAGGAACACCATTTAAACTTTAACTTGACAGACTCACACACAGACGAGGACACAATACGCTTATCAAGGCGACACATCGATATAAAATACAATTTAAGGTCATTTAAAGGTAATCAAAATACAGAGATGGGTCAACTGTTAGGCAATCAGGACAATCAGGATTATTGTTGTTTCCAGCAACGTATATGATTGCACCTGTTACCACCAGGTGTGACGTTGATTCACCATTACAAGCTATCTCAAAATCTACCCTCTAGTGACATCACAAGTTGGAGTGTCCATCCAGATGAATGAAGGATAGATAGATAAATTGGTACAGTCCACTGGGTTGCCTGATCTCGCCATCGCACATCTGGGTGGACACTACCACTTGTGATGACACTAGAGGGTAGATTTTGAGATGGCTTGTAATGGCTAATCAACATCCCACCCGGTAGTAAAATAGGGCCTATAAACCCTGAGTGCACTCAAATGAACACTTACGAAGGTCATGTTCAAGGCAGTGGCCTGCAGTGTCCAGTGGGATCCCTGGGACATAAAACAGAGGAGTAGGTCTCATTTAAAATGGCACGTTCATGGCTAGCTGGTAACAACCTGCAGTCCTGGGAGGAGGACACACTGTGTGTACCTGCTGGTCAAACAGGGCCCAGAACATGGGCAGCGGGATGTAGAGAACCAGCACCCAGAGGACCATTTTGATCTCCTCAATCAGATGCTTCTGTGGAGAGAAGCAGGAGGATCTCGTTGTTAAACCACATGACAACATGTCCACTTCCATCCAAATCACTCCAACAAGCTCTTGTTACAAATGAAATGTCACGACAGCTAAAAGTGGCATCAATTTAGGGTGTTTTCAACACAAATGGCTAGGGATGCACCGATACCACTTTTTTTCAGACCGAGTACAAGTACAAGTACTTACATTTGGGTACTTGCCGATACCGAATACCGATACCGAGTACTTAATAAAACCATTACAGTTCTAATGACTTTGAAAACATGTTTTATTTTCAATCAGATGTTCCTCACTTTCTGACTGTGAACAAATTAAACAAATATAACTTCAATTAATAATTTAATAATTAATAATTTCAATTAAATGTAACCTATTCAGAACCATCCAACATACGTCAGTCGGATATTCGGTACCAGGACGTGTTGTTGTTTAGGACATTGGTGGACATCACAGTGTTGCGCCAAGGATGCGCAATGATGACGCTCCCGTGAGACGCTGGGCTTCCGAGTCAGCGTCTCTGGTGGGGTGGGGGGGGCTCCGTTAATTCGCGGTTCTGATCTCGATGCGCAGTTTCTATTAAACATCCATAAACGCCAACTCGGTTGCATCTCTTTATTTCAATATTCCTTGGCTAAGAATATTACAAGGTTAACGTTGCGTCGCCAAAGTGGTATCGGTGCGGTTGTATCGGAGTAGTTTAACGAGTACGAGTACGAGTACATGAGCACAGTATCGGACCGATACCGAGTACTGGTATCGGTATCGGTGCATCCCTACAAATGGCGTTAAGAAAGCTGCTAAAACAATCCATACATAGCGATTTTGAGACTTTCGTTTCTAAACTAAACTCGTTTCTAAAGTACTTCTCCTCAGCCCAGTCCAGCCAGTGTTTCCTCTTGGCTTCGTACTTCTTATGCGTCTTTCGATGGCAAACTGCAAAAACAAAATGAGAGAACAGAAAGTCAGAATATGAATTAAATCATTAAATGGTGTCCAGAAGTGTGGCTTTAAGGGGATTATCGGTTGGAGTTATGAAACAATCGTTGCTATGAAGGATGAATTGTGCCACAGAAATAATTAATTAATGTTTAATAACTGACCAATTTTAAATACTGTTTTAATAAGACCACTTAGGCTTTAGACTCACTGTAAATCTGTAAATTTGTTATTTTATTTGTATTATTCTATTGTTTATTTTCTCTTGTTTATTATTCTATTGCTATGCAACCTCTGGCACAAGAAATTTCCTTAGGGATCAATAAAGTTTTCTTATCTTATCTAATCTTAAAAGAGTACATTTATAGTTGGATTTACAAAACAAGTTATCAAACTGCTTTTAAAAGAGCCAGTTTAAAATAAAGAGTAAGAGTTTATCAAACAATGCTGGTTAAATTAATCATCGTTCATCGTTGATTTCACCATTCATTTCCTTATTCCTTATTCTTTTTTCCCTTGGTAAAAAAAAGATTTTGAGGCATGTTAGAAACCCATTCCGCTTTATTGTTTCTATATTAAAGATTATTTATGAAGTGCAAAGTGTAAAATAAAGTATCTGTGGAGAGTGTGTGGTAGGTGGCTGGCTTCGAGTCAGGCTGGTTAGAGTCTGGCTATTAGCCAATGCACTTGGGGTACATTGGCTAATCAATGCTCAACCAGCCATCACCACACACACACACCACTCAAGAGGGAGCAACTGACATGCCACGCCGTTTAACTGACCTGCTCTGCCTACCAAACATTCTGCATACTCTTTCAATAAACCGGTTTAATGGGCCTGTGTCTAACCTATTGGGAAATAGATCACGCTTCACAGCCCGCACCAGAACCCACTGAATTATGAATGAATGGAATCGATGTGCGTTGTTCAGTCCGGAGTTTGAGGACAGGATAACACTGAATCACCATGCAAGTACTTTTGTCAACATGTGGTGGCAGGCACGCACCCTCTAACGGCTGAATTGGCAGAACGGAAGTCATTTTGCCGAATTATATTGGTTTTGTTTTTTAGTATTGTTTTTGGTCAGAGACCTTTTTGCATACGGAACACATACTGCTAGCTCCGAACCTAGCATACACAACTTCTCTGACCCGGCAAAAGACAACTTGGAAGCTACATTGTGTCTTCAAACCCAGAAAAGCCAGTAAGCTGCACGGAGTGTGAGGGACTGTTTGAGAGGATAACACGTGTTGGTATTTACCGACACCCGTTTACTCTCCCACAGTAAGACGCTGAACCCCGCTTCAACCCTTGCCACAATGACACCGCCGTGGCTTGTTTGGGTTCGTTTTTCTAAAGATATAAGGAGAGGACGGAGTCGGTCTGACGGATAATCCAATCGTTTAATAACATAAACACCTGTTTGAAAACGGCAAAGAAAACGTCCCTTTACTGCAAGGATAAAAGGCTTCCACGGGTTCAAACCGGCTGCCACTCTAGCAGGGGGCGGTGTTGTCCTTTCCAAAGACTGGAAAAGGCGTAGGGCTCTCTCAAGGAAGGCCACAAGGTTATGTATGACTCAAAATGACTACAATATAAAATATTAATCCCCATGAATGAAAGCAAGTCATTTTGAGACATAAATAACCTTTCAGTCACAAGGTAGGAGCTGGAATCACTTTTGGGCAAGTGGGAAACGCATAAAACATAAAAATGTTTTATGGGTTGTATTGACCCTTTTAAAGGGTATATCAACAGGTTAGGACTGGATGGGCTATAATCATTAAATATACCCCATCAATGAAAGCAAGTGATTTTGAGGCATAAATAACCTTTCCGTTAGCATCTACCTTCATCAGAGTATCATCAGATAACATCAACTTTCAGCGGCAGTAACTTCAGGAACTGTTATTTCACTCACATGTTTGCTGCCCCTACATACTTTTGCGAATGTCCCTTCTTTTTGCACTAGTGTGCCATTGTTTTCTCGACCACTTGGTCCCGAAACATCTCTTCTTCCATAGGTCCGAACTTGCAGGTTGCTGCAAGCTCCCTCAGAGAGGCAACATACTCGTCTGTACTCTCGCCAGTGCAATGATGGCCCCGTTGGCGAAACGATAGTGCTCGGCTACCACATTCACTCTTGGTGTAAAGAATTTCTGAATAGCCTGCTAAACTGTCTCATACATATTATCTTCAACCGTCATTGTGTCGAAAAGTCTTTGACCTTCTGCACCCAAACAATGGATGAGCATAGTGGGCGCTCTCTTGCGCAATATTATTATTAATATACACCTAACCCACATCATGTGCAATACTTAATACTCAATATTATCCTTTTGTTGACAACTTGTTTTGCTGACAGAATATCTTACCTATATTTCTATATTTCTCTTAGGTTTAGACTCACTCACATTTGTAAATGTTTTATTTTGTATCTATTGTTTATTTCTCTATTATTCTATTGCTATGCAACCTCTGGTTTACAGCAAACACACTGCAGATCCACTTTAAAACGTATAAAGCCTGCATTTGATTATTCCAACATTTTTATACAAATGACACGGGCATGTTTTGCAGAAAAAGCTTTTTATTGGTAATATACTGTACTTGCTGTAATTGATTTGGATCGATAAGGCATGTTTTACAAGGTTCCACAACAGTAATACTGTCACTGCAGTATGGCAAAGCCTGCTTTATGTAGTCTTAATGGAGGTGTGCAGACTCTTGAACTAAACTACACTTAAATTCCATTAAAGAATAATTAAGATAATATGTTCATATAGTCATTTCCTTTGAAGGTAAACCGATTTGATCATATTATTAAGTCTTATCCTGACTTTGGGCCCAAACGGGCACAATGAAAAGTGTGTGAGTGAAGGAGGCGTGTCCTCCCAGCTGCAGGTCATCTGGTGCATGCTCTTCTTCCTGGTTCTTGTTTTAGGACGGGGAAACGTAATGGGTGCTGTGGGGCCGTCAGTTTTGGTTGTGGCGTGACGTGTGGTTGTCCACGTGGAATGGTGGGGTTTAAACCTCAGACGTCTTCCTCCTGATCTCTTCTACGAGGTCCGCTCTGGAGATGTCCACCTGCAGACAGAGACAGCCCCGCAGGGTGCCTTCACGTTACACACTAAAAACAACCAAACAGTGTTCATTTGGAAGAAAAGATTTTTAATGGTCACATACACACACAGGATATGCAGTGAAACTAAAAAGTGGCGATGCCCAGCAGGATGTGCAACAGAACAAATATCACACATATCAAATAAGTTAAGGGAAAGATTAAGAATATCCACACTATTACAGTCTTTACAGCAAAAGATGTTGGTTTTTTTCAAAATAGGTAAGTGAACAGCAAATAGTCAAATAAACAGTACATTTTCATATAAGCAAGTCGGCACCCACCACCTTAACACCACCCCAACACCACCACCACCCCAGTACCACCCTCCCCAACACCACCATGAGTCATGTGAGTTCGATGTGAGTGTTCGATGTGATTGACATGTATATTTTTGGTGTGTGTGTGTGTGTGTGTGTGTGTGTGTGTGTGTGTGTGTGTGTGTGTGTGTGTGTGTGTGTAGTCGCTGAAGTACTCCTTCCAGACGAAGGACCGGCTCTGCTTCGTCATGGAGTACGTCAATGGCGGGGAGGTGAGTGAGGGGTCATGACCTTTACAACGAGAAGTAACGCGTGTTCTGATTGGTTTAAAAGTCCCTCCCCCCTCCCTGCTGACCCGGTTTTGTTGGTCCCTCCCCCCGGCCAGTTGTTCTTCCACCTGTCCAGAGAGCGCGTCTTCTCAGAGGACCGGACCCGTTTCTATGGTGCCGAGATCGTGTCCGCCCTCGACTACCTGCACTCCGCCAAGATTGTGTACCGGGATCTGAAGGTACACACACACACACACCTTCTGCGGCACCCCCGAGTACCTAGCCCCGGAGGTCAGAGGTCACACACACCCCCACACCCGAGTACCTAGCCCCGGAGGTCAGAGGCTCATGGTTATGGTGGGTGTTGGGGTGGGGGTGGTGCTAGGGTGGTGTTAAGGTGGTGCTGGGCATTACTTACGGTCAAGAAGGGATGCCTGGTGTTTTTAAGAACGCGACTCTCTGTGAGTGTGTGAGCCACTTCGTCCTGGGAGACAGACAGAGAGACCAAGAAAGACAGACAGACAGACAGACAGACAGAGAGACAATGTTTGAGACACATTAGCAACAAGGTGTGTGTAGACCAGAGAGTGAAGGTGTGTGTGAGGTGTGTGTAGACCAGAGAGTGAAGGTGTGTGTGTAGACCTTGGCGATGATGACCTCCTTCTTGAGGATCTTCATGGCGTAGTAGGTCCCGCTGGCCTTCTCCTTCACCAGGATCACCTTCCCAAACGTGCCCTTGCCCAGCAGCTTCAGGTAGTCAAAGTCCTTCATTGTCTGGTGGGGTCACATGACATTATAATATCACCATTATTATATTATAATAACGGTGCTAAATGTATGTGTCAAGACAGTATACAGTATACTCAGCTGAATTTAAGACCTCTATCGGCTCAGCGCGAGGAGACAGCCTCTCACCTGTACCGTTCACCTGTACTGTTCACCTGCTACCTATCGGCTGCCTTATCATCTGTACGGCAACATTCCACAAGGCCTCACCCACCACCAGTGTCATTGCGAGGCATGCCTCTGGAGATGGAGTATGCAGATGATGAGGTGGCCTTAATAGACGAGGAAGAGGAGGCACTAGATAGACTACGCCCTATAGCTGCAGAAAAACAAACTGAGATGCAAACCTTTTCACGAACGAGGCTAAAACAGAGTTTACTCATGTAGACCTGTCAGACGCACAAGAACCGGACGAACAAGGAGCTACCCTACGGGGAGAAGAGAAATGGAGGGGAAAGTACCATTTTTGGATCACCTCTCAGTGTGACCACGCCCCTCTCAGCGTGACCCCGCCCCCGCCCCCCCCCGGGCTCACCTTGCGTTTGTGGTGGCTGATGGACGTGTCCATCTCCTCCTCGTTGACGTTTTCCATCTGGGAGGCGGGGCTACACAGGTTGCCCTCCTCCTCCTGCTTGGCCAGCGACTCCGCCACCATCTGGATAGCCTCCGCCCACTCATCCCTGAAGAGAGAGAGAGAGAGAGACACACACACACACACACACACACACACACACACACACACACTTTAGCTACGATTCATGATTTACCTACTAAAACAATTGCCTCTCAATGCATTGAGTATTTTATTTGTGCAATGTTATATATTCTGTTATAACAATGGCATAAAACCTACGACTACGTCATCACGGATCATTCAAGGAAAATATATATAAATACGATATATATATATATATGATATAGCGCTGATATACGGGATATATATAACGGTAGCTTCCGTTAATACATCATAACATTGTTTGGGTGTTTTGACAGTATCGAACATCGTTAGTAACTTTATAGCAGGCTAGGGCCTATAGCGCTGTTATAATAATAAAACAAGTGCATCTAGCACACTAACGGACTACTCGCATATCCACACACACAAATACCAAATATAAAGACACTTTGCAACATATTTACGTTAATTTTAGTACTTACTTGTGATGTCTTGAACGAAACAAGCTTTCAGTACATCGCAATACCTGTACTTGATGATCAATAGTTTCGGAGGAACTTCACAACTCTTTAGTCGTCCAATCAGCAGCAAGCATTGCACGGCAACCAGGTGTTGAATGACAGCCAGCACTAACCAATCCGGGTACCGTCCGTCGACAGCGATTTCTCAGAATCTGATTGGCTCTTTTGCCCCGTTAGGAACCTGATTGGCTTTTTTGCCCCGTTAGGAACCGTTAGGACATCGTTAGGACTTTGTTAGGACTTAATTAAGAACTGTTAGGACTGGGACTACTTCACCTTGGGGATGTTACTGTTCCTCTCATGCAGGTCACAGACTTTATACCTGAATATTGTAACATCTCTGTCTGCTGATACTGTTAATGCACCTTTCAGCGAAATGATTGCTCCTGTTCAAGTAGTCTCCCCACGCAGCTGGGCCACCCGTCGGCCCGTCACTTGGCCTGTTCCACGCTCTGCTACAGAGGTGCGTGCTTTCCTGGGGCTCTGCTCATATTACAGGAGATTTGTGAAGGATTTTGCTCAGCATGCCGCACCCCTGAATCACGTCACAGGAAAAGACATCCCATTTGCATGGACGACGGACTGCCAGGAGGTTTTTGATTTCCTGTGAGACGTCCTGTGTGCTGAGCCGATCATGAGCCACCCGGATTTCACCCAATGTTCCGTGCTGTATACGGACGCATCACAAATTGCTGTGGGGGGCGGTGTCAGGCGAAATTAACTTTATTACTTGGTAAGCAAAAATTTAGGAGCACCCACCAAAATGTAAGGAGAACCAACAATATATGTAATCGATTTTTTTTATTGATAAAAAATGACAATATAACAGTACGGTTTACAAGTAACATTAAACGGTGAAAGTAGCCTTAAAAACGCATGGTAGGCCACCACTGGGGATTTACACAATATCCTGGGGCCAGGATTTTAAATTTGGTCTCCTGGCTCTCTGTCCCTCTTCCATCCATCTCTTCACTGAGACCGAGGCATCGGACGTCTCCAGAGGAGGACCCTCTACACTAATCAGATCTTCAACTGTGGTTGGGTTTAATGCAGATCTGATGTCCGACTTGATGCGCTTCTGTGTGGAGAACCGCACAGATTCACAGCTGCTCCATCAGCTCCCATGGCCACTGTCTTCTGGAGCCAGTCCTGGCATGACTCCCCAAGACCAGCAAATGCTGACTTGGTGGCTGCATAGATTCCTAAAATAATTCCCACAGGTTAAATATTGTTTAAACGGGGTTAACAACATTAATTATTTTAATTTAACAATTACAGCGCTGGTCCGTTTTTTTTGCAGGTAATCTATTACTTGTTACTATATAGCCTAATACTAAATATTTATTAAAAACATCCTCACCATCAGCATTGGCGTGTTCCACCTCCACATGTCCGACCAGGATGTTTGTGGGCTGTCCATCAACCAGGATGCGGACATACACGATCTCGCACTCTTTGACAGACACGTCGGTGTCTCCATCAATGATGAACGACATGTATTGAGCTGACGAAACTTTAGCAGTGGTGTGCTCGCGAATGGTATCCGCAATTACGCCGATGATGTTGGCACATGACTTGTCGTTGGCATAAGTCATGTTGATGCCGTTCTTTTTCATAAGAAGCAGCATTGGTTTAAATTTAGTGATGGCCAGCTCCTCTTTGGTAACATTAATAAATTGATAATAAACTTGACGCGTTAGCTCTCTGTCATGTGACAGTAGAGTGCGCGAAAGGGAGTGATTGAAGGCTTATCTTAACCCATCTAAAATCAGCATTAAAGGTAAGAACGTCAAGCTCACGTTTGATTGGTTAGAATGGTCACTGTCATTTCACAAGGCACATACTGAGTGTACTAACTAGCGAATGTACAGAGAAAGGGACGTTCGACTGGGGGGTAAAAAAAAGGTCGCACCAGAACAATTATTTGCACTCGCACAAATGCTCCCAATTATATTTCGAGGTCGCACAGATTACATTTCGGGAGCATGTGTGACCAAAACGGTCGCAATTTCGAGCCCTGGGCGGTGTTGGCACAACAACAGGGGAGCCTTGAGAAGGTGGTCGCCTATGCCAGTCACTCCCTCACAGCCGCTGAACGGCGCTGGTCTACGTATGACAGGGAGTTGTGGGCAATAGTTTGGGCCGTTTGTAATTTTAGGCATTACTTAGGCCTTCTCCCCTTTACTTTTGTCACAGTCACCAGCCATTGTTGAGCTTACGACGGCTGCCGATTGACAGGACGGGGCGTCGTAGTCGTTGGGCCCTTGAACTGGACCCATATGACTGGGTGATCGTGCACAAGATTGGAGCCCAGCACACTAATGCAGATGCCCTCTCACGCAGACCCAACACACACACAGGCAGTTCAGTCGGACGATGGTGTGCCTGGTGCCCCTGTCACTCACATGGATGCAGCAACGCAAACAGGTATCGACCATGACCCCGGTACTGTGTGCGCTGTTGACACGCACACTGTGGACCCCAGCCCTAGCACCCAGACTCCTGCAGATCAGGCCCTAATCTACACCCTGTCACATGGTGGCTCAGACATCAGGGAGCTCCAGCGGAACGATCCGGACATTGGGCACGTTCTGTCCTGGCTGGATGTTGGTCACTAGGGGTGGGAATCTCTTGGCACCTCACGATTCGATTCGATTCCGATTCAGAGGTCAACGATTCGATTCTAAACCGATTATCGATGCATCTCGATGCAACTCGATGCAACTATTTTTTTATGTACATTTCCATGCGTGATTTAAAAAAATATGTAAATACTTTGCTACTCAGAGGCCACCAGGGGCACACTATCAAGGAAGCGCAAGAGCGAGACAGACAGTTCGCGCCAGGTAACGAGAGCAAAACACGAGAGCGAGACAGATAGTAGGAGAGCGAGACAGATAGTAGGAGAGCAAGACAGATAGTAGGAGAGCGAGACAGTTTGCGCCAAGAAAGTGTTCATGCACACACCCTCATTATGGACCGACGAAGAGGACTTCGGTGGTTTCAGTACGCAGGAGGAAGACGATGACACGGGGTAATGGCTGACTTTTCTGGCATAACGGGCTTGTTGTTTTGATACAGTAAATGGCTGCGTTACTGCACCTTTACTGCTGTGTTGGCACTTTTCGGAAAAGATGCTGGTTATTTTTTTAAGCAGCCGTGTTACTGCACCTTTACTGCCGTGTTACAGGCAAGCACTTTTAAAAACGAATTAAATTTTGCCATTTAACATTTTTGCCTCGTCAAGTGCTGTAAGCTTTGTTTTTTGTTATACTGCACTACTACTATGACTACAGGACGTGCGCTGGGAGCGCACCGTTGTATTATTTGTGTACTGCCCGAATGCTGTTCGTCATGTCAAAGATGTGAAAGTTTGATTGTTTGATTGAAAGATTTATTGTGTTTCCCAAATGTTAATAAATGGGACGCTTTGCGTTACCAAACAGTCATCTCTGTCCCGACAATCCCCTCCGTGGTAGCAGGAACCCTTATATACGGCAATTAAACATTAAAACACCTGCGGCTTATAGTCGGGTGCGGCTTATATATGGAACAATCTGTATTTTCCCTCAAATTTAGCTGGTGCGGCTTATATTCAGATGCGTCTTATAGTCCGGAAATTACGGTATATAAACAACTCGCACATGTGTTTGGTGCGCATGCGTGTATAGCAGAGAACCGGCAGGCAGAAAGGAGAGTTTTCTGTAGCGCTCTGCAGCAAGCGAACAGAATGTTGCAGCAGGCAAACTAATTTAAATTTTTAAATTCCGATTATTAACTTATCTGAATCGATTCGGAATCGTTCTGGAGAGAATCGCGATGCATCGAAGAATCGATTATTATTCCCACCCCTATTGGTCACAGGCCTCCTCGGTGGAGGTTGAAAGGTGCCAGTCGGGGTCTGAGAAGACTGTGACAGGAATTTCCCTGATTAACCCTTATCGATGGACTGTTGTGCAGGGTGGTGCAGTTTTCGGATGCAGGCCAATCTGCACAAATCGTTGTACCCGCAGCCCTGGTCCCGGAGGTCCTGGGGCACTTACACGGGACTCCATTGACAGCTCATCTGGCGTATGACCGTGTCTTAGTGCGCGCTAGAAGTGTGTGTTATTGGCCCTGTATGCAGAGTGACATTCGGGTGTGGTGTGATTAGGGCTGGGCGATATGGACCAAAAGTCATATCCCGATATATTTAGGTTGAATATCGATATACGATATATATCCCGATATTTTTTCCGCAAAGTGAGAGCTGTGAAATGAAATGTTCAGTCAAAGCCAAATACGAGTAGTTTTACTGAAAACTCACTATAAAATGTAAACATAAACACTGTATAACAAATCTCCGTAAGGTGCACATTTAAATAAAAAATATATCTTAAAGAAAATTAGCCTATAAAATAGGTAAATCTTTTTCTGAGGGCAGCATTTATATATAAAGAGATAACAAAATAAAGTGCTCAGTTTAAAAGTAAAAATAGGTAAAAGTGACAAGTAAAGTAGTAATACTCCGGCTGTTGGTGCAAAAAATGTATTAAAGGTGTACACGTGCAGTACAGTAGTATTCTCATCCTAGCATAAAAATGGTAACTAGTAGATAGTAGCAGCAACATGTGATGATAAAGTACATCATGATAAGTACATCATGATAAATGACCAGTGCAGTACAGTACAGTGAGAGTGCCTGTATGCTATGTAGCCAAGTTTCCTGGTGTAATTGAAGATCTGCCCCTGTAAGTCTAATGCAATTGTAAAACGTACATCCAAAATACGTCGATCGCGATCGACCGGTCGATCGCAAAGGAAGTCCGGGTAGATCGCATGCCATTCAAAAAAAAATTGACGTTATCATTCATCCGATGAATGATAACAGAATGTAGTGGGGACGCTGGGGACATGTCCTCACCAATATCCAGCGATATCCATCCCCCCCCCCAGGTCAAAACAGCTCTCCTTATATCAGACCTCTCCCAGGTGTGTCCTACTGCGTTGATTGCACCTGGGACGGAACAAGAGAGAAAGAAAAAGGGCAACCGTAACAATTACCATGCTACATTACCTTTCATCATTATGTGCAATATTCTTAATATTATTTTTATCATGTGAGTTGTTAGGACTTTGTTAGGACTTTGTTAGGACTTGTGTAGGCTTTGGATTGAACGACTGTATTTGTAGTGTTCTGACGGGAGGTCGCAGGTGTGTGACGTATGAAGGAGGGCGACGTGTAGTTTTGTGGGGAGACACGTGTGGTAATAAACAGTCGGTTTACGGCGGCTCTCTGCAGGATCGTTCAACCACACAAGGTCTCTGACTTCGTAAGGGACATGTCTCAGTCTGTTGTCATTATGGCTGGGTATGGAAATTCTGTACTTTTTTGGTACTGACTGAATCACTGCAGTACTACCGAGCACCGGCAGAGGTCATAACATTCGGTGCCAAACTTCGGTACTTTTTTTTTTTTTCCCTCGTCTCTCATCCAATCACTATATTTGTTCTAAAATCTAACGTGACTGCTGGTTGGATGGAAAAAGAAACACGTCCTTGCATTACTATGTCATTACTAGGGGTGGCACGGTTCATGAAAAAAAACGAAAACCGTTCGGTTGGCTTGTCTCTGTTCGGAGCGTGTGTGCATTGCATGCGCAGCCTCATGACCGTATGTGACCTCAGACAGTGTTTCCCTTTTGCGCGAAAGAAGAGGTGTAGAGTGTGGAGTAGGGGTTGCACGACTTCTCATTTTTTCAAGTCGACTTTTCTATCAATAAAGTCGACGTAACGTTGACGCGTCGTTGATGACGTCATCACATACACACGCACAAAAAAACCAGACAGAACGGGCTGTCCAAAAAAAAAAAAAGCATGGGTATCCTCTGCGCAAACAGCCGCTCGAAATCGCTTAAAAATGACCAAGCCAAAATGATCTACCTACACTAAAAATGCTAAATATATCCCGAGTATACTTCATATAAGGGGGGGGGGCGGTGCTCCGTTCATTCGCGGTTCTGATGAGAGGGGGGGGGGTGCTCCGTTACTTCGGTTCTGATCCGGGAGGGGGGGGGGATATCGCTGGAT
>PIJE02000304.1:408748-442730 GCA_002895965.2 Coryphaenoides rupestris
ATGGTGAGGACATGTCGCCCAGGCGTCCCCACTACATTCTGGGTTTTGGGATCATATCAAGGCTAGCGGTTTCTTAATTGAACTCGCAGTGAAAAAATGCTATGAACTAGTTCATTTTTGGAACTGTGAACTTAGTTCAACATTTTTAATTATGAACTTTGAACTAGTTCATGTAGAAAGTGAACTTTCCCAACACTGAGTATTGTTAAGGTCAGGGTGAGGATCAGGCCAGTGCTACAGAGATTCTTACTCATACATCATGCCCAAGTAACAACTAAGAATTAATCTTGCCGAAATGCATCTTACCGCAACTGGAACTAGGGCAGCGTCTCCAATTAATATGCTGTTCAAACTTCACGCTTGGTAAATGGCAGAAATAAAACACCGGGTCCACCGGCCACGTGAGACCAGACTGAGCGGTCTCGAAAGCAACGGCCCCGCTGACCTCCTGCATCTCGTCCCAGCTGCAGTGTATTTACATTGATCCTGTTGTTGCTTTAAAAAGGGTCACAGGAAAGAAAGCATCTGCTCTTGATGCCGAGGCGTGTACTCTCACAGGAATCACACGGCTCAATTACAGCGACCGTGTCTGTAGCACCTCTTTCTCTCTCTCCAAAATAGTGCTGAGACAACAGCGTTCCCGGCAGAGCCATCAGCAGGGACCCGAGCGCAGGCCCCCGGGGACTGGGGGGGAAAATGAATACCACGCGTCCTGGCTGCATTTTGGAGCGTGGTGAATACAGGCTGAGAGTGCTCTATGCCCCATTAATATCTCATGTTCAGTCATTGGCAGAATGCATTGTCTGAACCATTGACTAAAATATGGAGCATTTAAAAAATTATTAACACGCAAAATGTCAATGTTTATTCCGAGAGGAAAATAATTAAATATGGACAAACGCTGCTCAGCCTACACATTAAACTCTGTGAATGTGTGGGTTGTGATGATCAATATCTAATATTTCAGTGATGGTAAGATTTTAGCATTTAGATTGGAATCCGAGCTTTGGAGCTGGTCCACAGTGACAGGACCTACATTAGACACTGCAAAACAACGGCAAGCTCCCTCAAGTAGTTGTTAGAAGTTGTTAAATGTTTCATAATGCGTGATCAACATGCACAAAAGTGTACTTCGGCATAAATGTACAATCCAAAAGCACACACAGCCTCCAGAGAAACTGAAGACAATAGTTAGGGATGCACCGATACCGATACCAGTATTCGGTATCGGTCCGATACTGTGCTCATGTACTCGCACTCGTACTCGTTAAACTACTCCGATACAACCGCACCGATACCACTTTGGCAACGCAACGTTAACCTTGCAACGTTAACCCCCCCCCCCCCCCCCATCAGAACCGCGAATTAACGGAGCACCACCCCGATGAGAACCACGAATTAATGGAGCGCACCCCCCCCCCCCCCCCCATCAGAACCACAAATTAACAGAGCACCACCCCCCCATCAGAACCGCGAATTAACGGAGCAGCCCCCCCCCCCCCCCATCAGAACCGCGAATTAACGGAGCACCCCCCCCCCCCATCAGAACCGCGAATTGACGGAGCACCCCCCCCCCCAGACAAAAAATAACATGTTTTCAAAGTCATTAGAACTGTAGGCCTAATGGTTTTATTAAGTACTCGTATCGGTATTCGGTATCGACAAGTACCCAAATGTAAGTACTTGTACTTGTACTCGGTCTGAAAAAAAGTGGTATCGGTGCATCCGTAGTTAGATCTTTCTAGTAGACTGGTTCCATGGAAGCTCCTACTCAATAGTACCCATCTCATGATAGCGCCCAGTGGCTCCACTCATCAGTGTAATGTGTAACATCTGGTCATTTGTTTGGGCAGAGTGAGGGAGCACTGACTTATTCAGTGTTGCCAACTCCTCAGTAAGGAAAGTAGCTATTGGCTGTCCTAAAAGTCGCTAGAAGTAGTTAAATGACGTCATCACCTAATTTTTGAGTTGTCATGTGTTTTTTTTACATCACTAAGTTTGGCGTAGAAATCAGCCTTACAATACATGCAGTATCCCCGTGTATAATCTCCAATAAACGGCTTCAACCAGCCGTTACCAAACAGGATTCAGGGTTTGATTCCCACTCCTTTCTGTATTTTTGAGTGTACAGTTTAGACTGAGACATGATGAGCGAACCAGCTAGATGTTTAGCTTATGTCACAGAGAGGCACACACACAGTGGACGAGGTGAGTACGTGACTGAAGCTGTGTGAGTCAAATGCAGTGATTTATTTTAGTGCAGTGATTTATTTTAGACAAAAACATTTTTACATTTACATCCCGCCCTGATCAGCCAGCGGCGGCTTCGCGCTGCGCGATTCATTTGCAGTCTGGACGCAGAGGGGTGAACGTCTCTTGCTCTGACTGCAGCTGGGAGGGACTGCTGCGCGAGGACACGACTGGGCCGCCTGTGAGTGCTTTGGGACGGGGGAGGGGCCCACGGCAGCACCGGCCCGCTGCTCATTAACGAGTAAGAACGATACGTGCTTTCACGTCAGTCGCCAAAAGTCTCCAATAACACCTGAAAAAGTCGCTAGATTTGTCGCTAGTCGCTTTTTTGAAAAAGTCGCTAGAGGGGTCTGAATACTCGCTAAATATAGCGACAAAGTCGCCAAGTTGGCAACACTGGACTTATTATGACAACAGTGTCAGTAGGTTATTGTTTGGTGCTGTCTATTGCGCTGTTTGGTAATTTTCAGCGTGTGGTTGGCACAGCTTAAAAACGTTGGCATTTGTGAATGCACGTTTGAGGCAGTCTTGTCACGTTAAGGATGTGCTTGAGGTGGCCACTGTAGGAGAGCAGAGGCTGCTGCTGTTGTCCCTCCACTGGAGCTGCTGCACGGTCCTCATTCCACCGCACCAGTCCATCCACCAAGAAGGCCTGAAAGTGCTTGGCACTAGCAGTTTTACCTTAAAAACAATGAGAAAAATATGAGTTCAACTAAAGAGAGGACAACAAGCAGTGGCACGGCAAAAAAGAAAGAAAAGTGTAATCACCTGGGATTAAAGGACTCCAGGGAAGTGGAGCCCCTCGCGCAGTGATAAACCGGCAGGCTGACTCTGCCCTTGTTTAGCCTGCCAGGCTCTGTGTACAGCTGCACACTGGGAGGGTCCTGGATGCAGCGGAGGTGATGCCTCTGCTCTCTCCAGACGTCCTGGATGCGGACAGAGTCCAGCAATGGGATGCCCAGGATGTCGTGCCCTTGTTCACCACCGAAGGTGTCGAGGTTGTGGACAAGCTGCTCCGTCTCCGCAGCTCCACGCGTGCTTCGACGGCAGTGCTTTGTCCACTCCTTCTTGGCGATCCTCTTCAACACCTCGGCATTGGTAAGGCCGACCATCCCGTGCTTCCCCTCCAGCTCAGACCGCTTTGCTTCAACAAGACGGCGGGCATCTCCGGCATCCACTGCAAAGATGCAGTGAGACAGCTGCTGCATGAAGGTACCGTACAGCTGGTGGCTCTCTGATGGGACGGCCGCCGCGAAGCGGCGCGTCAGGTGGCGTACCACCAGCTGCTCCCACTCTGCAAACATGGCAGCTGTCACCGACACGCCGTCTCTGTTGCAGCAGTCACGGTCCACGTACATGAGCTGGGGGACTGGCACCCCGGTGCGTCGGTGCCGCCGCATAAGCCCAGCCGCCATGTTGGACAGGCCCTCGACACAAGTGAGGACACGAATGAGGACCTGCCCGAACTCGTTACCTACGTTGGTAACCCAGGCGGCCGTGTCAGCGGCGGGACCGGCGAGCTTCCTTGCCAATTGAAGGGAGGGACAGCGAGAGAAAAAGTGGAGGGGGAAAAAACAGAACGTATGTGAGGAAAATAATAGCAATAGCGCAATATCCAGTTTAAAAAAAATCGAATGACTTCCTCACCTTCTTCGTCGAATCCAAATTGAGGATGGATCCGTACGAAGTGACCCTGGCCTAGTACTTGTCCAGTCGTGACAGGACGTCATAGCCGAACACTGTCAGCAGCCAGACGAGTGACGGAATGGGAGGTGGTGGTGGTGGAAACTGCCTCCCCAAGGCCAGGAAGTGCTCGCACTTGCCGAGGTACGCAATTGACTTCCGCATCCGGGTGTCGCTGTGCTGCTCCCGCAGCGTGTTCAACAGCTGAGTGGCACTGTTACCCAGAGTGCGCGACTTCAGCTGGGTGATGATTCACATGTCACAGGAGAGCCTAAGCAGAGGGGCAGGAACAAAGGCAGAAAAAAGCAGACGCTGATTTAGTATCATTTTAAAGTATTAATAAGACACGTGTATTACAGTACTTTACAGATGAAAGAATAAAATTGGAACCTGTATGAGAAGTAATCGACATCAACAAAACAAATATGACAGTTTGTCGGGCAGCAGTTAACTTAATTGTACGTGAGCACAGCAGGAAACCTGCAGCTGTAGTTGGGGCTCAGCTGCTCGTTGATCTCCTGTGACCACATAAGAGGATGTAGATCAGATGGTCCTTTTATTACATAAACAACAAACTGAAGAAATAAAAAAATTTTAATTAACAAAAACATCTGACTGTTGACGAAGAACTGACGGTGTTGACAAAAAATGTGTGTGCATTGCTGTTGGACCATGGGGATGCAGAAACTCCTCTTTCACATCTTGATGCTCAGTATCCACAGCAACGGTCTTGGCTAGCCACCAGTGGTCATCATATACTTCTGCTAGCCAGTCTCCATTATTAAGGCTGCTAACAGTCGTTACTGTAATAGTACTCTCAGGACCTTTCAGAGGCTCCACATCCAACTCCTCCTCCATCACATCTTCCATTTCCATATCCTCTTCCATTTCCCCTTCCATCTCCTCCATCAACATGGCCAAAGGTCTTTTCTTCCTTGCCCTCCTTGTATCACTCTGCTGTTCCTCTGGGTAGCCATGGAAATAGAAGGTAGCTGGGCAAACCAACATGGCTGTATCAAACATGGATTGCGGCCCCATGGATTGAAGCACTGGCAAACCAACATCTCGCTGCAAAACAGGATAGTTGTCTGTGGTGGATCCTGTTCTCATGTGCGATGACCTGGTGTATTTGTCTTGTTGAGGGAACCTGTTTGAGAGGTTGCATCAGAAGTGTATCGTATCTTTGCATGTCTTCTTCTGCAATGTAGTACAGCTGAACGCCCTTCAGACTGTTTGAGACCTTTTCAAAGAATGTGTTTCCATCCGTCATATCATTTCCTCTCAAGACCAGGTTGTCAGCTGTTCTTTTCACTGTTCCGCCAATGCTGTCTGGTGCACCCTTACCATGAGAAGTGGGGAAGAAGTTCCATGTTGCTCTTTTAAACCCCAGTGTAGGTGGGATACCAGACAGAAGAAAACAATTCTTCTTGTTCTTATATTGTTTACTTGGACCATCAGACCAAAAGTGCACAGTGTGGTAACCTGTGGATATTTCGTCTTGATATCTTTTAGGACTGGATCCATGTGTCCAGATTGCCGCAGCATCCTGTCTCTTTGACTCGGAAAGTGTGCAAAACCCTGCCTTTCCACCCTTAATGTAATACATTCCGGTATGTAGCGTTATCTGTGGCAGATTTTGTCCAAAATGGCAGGCCTGAACTTCAGATTGATACTTGCATCTCCAGGATTCCAAAAAGTCAACGTGGACAATTGCTGTACTTTCATCACAGGTCTCAATTGTGTTTCTGTATGCTTTTGACTAGTTTCGCACTAAACACACGTGTTGTGGTTTCATTTCTGAGTATTTGCTCATAGAGTTTGATGAGCTCTGAAAGACTGCCATTGTGTTGGACGTGCTTAGTGTTGATGTGGATTCCATTGACTGTGTCTTCTTCAACTCTCTCCCACTGCTTCCACTGAACATGGATTTTGTCTTGCTCTTGGGTTGGAACTGTACCTTTTTGTTTAGACATCGTGAGCAGGTGCGAAGAAGGCAGGCCTCACTTGCTGGAGAGCAACAAACTAATTGAAAACTGTCATCCAGTTTGTTTGACTTCACAACACCAGACGGTCGAAGGACCTTGAGCATTAAGCATGCATTTTCATGCATTTTACACAGACGTGTTCCGATCAGATGCTTTTGTTGCTGTAACATAGAATGGCTTCAGAGCACAGAATGAAGAATAGCTCAGCTTCACAGTGGGGTTCCTAATGAGGAAATCAGTGTGGAGGTTGATCATGGAGTCTGTCAGGATCATTCTCTGTTGCTTCATCTTGTTCCTAGTGATGGTGTCAGTCTTATCAGTTGTCACACGTGCAGAGTTCAGGAAGAAATCCTGAACAGTGTGTTATACCCTGTAGGAATGTTGGCTTTTTCTTTGTCTGTTTCTTTCCTCTCATTAACTTTGAGTCTTCCCCCGTGTTTGTGTGAATAAAATAAAGTAACTAGCGAATCGCGGGGTAGAGTAACTCGGCCCCAGCTGGTCTCGAACCCCGTCCTCCCGCGTGTTAACTGGCCGCGATAACCGAATGGCCAAAAGCCACAGTAGCCTACTTTACTAATAAATAAAATATATAGCAGCCTAATAGCTTAAAAAAAATACAATAAAAAAGTAAAGGCCAGTTTCAATTTAAAAGTCCAGCAATCCTCTTCCTTTTTCCTCAGCCACGCACAGCAATCAACGCTCGGGCCTGAGAAGAAAACACAATGATATCGGCTATGCGTGATTCAATTCATTGACAAAATCACAACTTGCCAAAACAGATACTTTGTTGCAAAATAAAAGCCTATTATAGGATAACGTTCTTACCCGTTTAATGTGATTTCTATATCTGAACGTCACTGCAGATCTTCTCGATATCCGGGCTGTACGATGTAACTTTCATCTTCACACAAGACTGCAGGCTCTCATCTGTGAGGCGGTAGCGATACTTGGACTTTATATAGTTCATGTTTGAGAAAATCTGCTCACACAAGTATGTTGATCCAAAGATGGACAGGACCCCAAATGCATATTTCTTCATGTTGATGTAATTGTCAGGAATAGCATTCCATGTTTCAAACACAAGTTTGTCTGGTTTTGGGAGGTTTTCAATGTCCTTCCATTTATGGTTTTGAGCGAGAATGGCCTTCTGACGCGTAACATCTTCGAGCTGGGCTGTCAGGGTTTTGAAATTGGACTGAATTGGAGCACACCCTCCGGTCCCCTTTTTTGAAAATGGGGACCACCACCCCGGTCTGCCATTCCACAGGTACTGTCCCCGACCTCCACGCTACATTGACTAGGCGTGTCAGCCACGACAGCCCGACAATGTCCAGAGCCTTCAGCATCTCAGGGTGAATCTCACATTTTAATCAAAATAGCAAATGCCAAAGCATCGACAGAGTTTCCAGCAGCAAGCGCAAATGGCGAAACATTTCCAGAGCTTCCAGAAGCAGCTGGAATGTGGGCTGGAGGACCATGGACTATTGGATCACGAGCCATTGAAGTGCAGGCATCTCCCTCAGGGCCGCAATCCATGTTTGATACAGCCATGTAGCCCCTCTTCAGGGTGTCGGAGCACAGCCTCTCTTGCTTGAGCTGCGTCTCAGCTCTGGCCAGCTTGCTCCTGTCACACAGCATCGCACAGGGTAACGTTTATTGGTATTAATATTGGTTATGTTCCGCCTTAATGACACTTTCAATTTCAAGAGGGTACTTTGGTTAAAAGGAAAAAAATAGTTTGAGAACCACTGTACTACAGAAAATGACCATCAAAGTAGAAAGGAATATTTCTCTCTCTCTCTCTCTCGTGTGTTTATCTACCTGAGGAATTCGTGGGCGTGCCTGTCTCTCTCCCGGGTGAGATTGCAGATGTCAATCTTGAGCATGCGGACGTCCTCCAAGTGCTGGACGCTGCAATTGTCCAGCATGGACTCCTGAGTCTTGATCATATCGTGCAGAGGCCTCATTTCCTTATTGAGGTGAAGCAGCTTAGACTCCAGGTTGTCTCTCTGGGTGTGAGGGGTTAGAGTGGTGTTTATTGAACGGACGGACGGAATCTTTAGGTTTTGTATGTACGGTTGTGACAAGTTTGCAACTGTCAACAGGAAAGACCTGGTCCAGTTCCTCCTACCCCCCCACACCCCTCCTCTCCACTGTACGTGGTCCAGTCTCTCCTGCCGGGCGGCCTCAGTGTCGGCCTCCTCTATGGCCTTGAGCAGCTGTCGCACCTTGGCCTGCTGGCCAACACTGTGCTGCTTGGTATCCAAAGCCTGCTGATCCACGCGCTCCATTCTCCTCTGTTACGGGGGGAGAGCCGGACACCTGCACCGTGCACATGCGTAGTAGAAGAAGCCTTTTTGTGTACATCAGCAGGAGGGGGGACTACTGAGTATTAGTCCCGCCCTCCCAGACACACAGTTAAATTCAATTCACAGTCGACTGCTTGGGGTTGGGGCGGGGGGGGTTAGGATGCACATGGTGAGCCAGGTGTACCTGGAGGATGTCTCTCGGCCACCGGGGCTCCTGCCCGGCCATGGCTGGCAGGATCTCCTCCAGCCGCTCAACGTCGTCGTTCTTCTCCTCCAGCATGGTCTTGTTCTGCCAAACATATAAATCCAACATGTTTTGGAGATGTTTATGAGATTATTTTCTTAACGGTGCTAGCATGCCACTGTGATCACCGGTAATGATGCTGCAGGTAATACGCCAAGCAGCTACTGTGATTGTTAATTGTTCCATATTTTAAACATATGAGTAGTAACATAAGACTTACGCTGAGGCGATCTTGGCCTGTATACCAGTGGCTGGGACTGATGTCCTGCTGGCTGCTGCACGGTGGGCCACACTGGTGGTGGCAGCTGGCCTGGTGGTGGAGGCAGCGGCAGTAGCAGTAGCAGTCCCCTCCTGGTCGCGGCGCACAATGTAATTTTTGCCGTCCTCCATTTTGGTCCCTGGGTGGCAGGTCGTGTTCCTCAGGTAGCTGACATAGCTATGCAAATGGCACGATTGATAAAGAAATGGATTTTGACGTCTGCTTGCCTAACAACACCTGTATCCACTACAATTCACTTAGTATGCAGTCAATGGTACCTGATTTTGTCCTTGGTTTTGGACTCGTACAGACCCTGCAGCGTCTCAAACCTATGCTTGCCAAAGCCAACAAGGGCCTGTCCCTCCTGGCCCGGCTGGAGGGACCTGACTTTGGCTTCCCCGGACACCCGGTTGAACCTGACTTCCTCCACAAAGTCAGGGTAGGTGCCCGAGTAGCGAGTCAAGGCATACTGAAGATAAAAACACACTTTCTATACCATTCATGTTTATCATGCCACAAAGTAATGATTACATTACATCATATATTACATTACATATTACATGGTTATCTACACCAGGGCACTGTACCTTGTTGGCCATCAGCGGAGACTGAGACGCAGTGCGCTCCCGCCAAGGTTATTATAGTTTTGCATTTTTCATTATTTCGTTTTGACTTTTTGTTTTCAATTTCAGTTTAGTTTTTATTATTCAATTTTCAGTGTTAGTTTTAGTCTTTACCGCGGAACGCAACAGACCAAGGGGGGGCCATTCAGGGAAGCTTTTCAAATGGACTTTTACATTTGTGGGATTTTTCCCCTTGATAAATGCTCCACATATTTTATCATCTTCCACTTAGGGTGGCCATTTCTATAACACCATAAAGGAGGACACTTTGCGGCATTTAGTGAAGCCAGAATAATCACAACATATAGAACTCTGGTATACTCCCCACTACAATACAATTTTGTCCATGATAATGATGGTATCATGATAGTGATTCTGAGATACTCTATTCATTTCAAGACAATTTAATCTATGATATATCATGATGTATGTGTAACAGAAGAGGAAAAAATATTCCTGAAAAGACGTATTTGTTCACAGTATTTATTTATTCAATACATTTCAAAAACTGCCAGAAAGCAGATCATTTCTGGACTTAAAAGGTGCAAAATAAGATTACATAAAAATAAATAAACAAATGAATGCAAAAGATACACATTTCAGTTCTTAACAGGCATGAAGAACTTGTTTTAGGTAAGCAACAAAATAGTGAATGCAACTGGTGAACATTCAACTGCTCAAATAGTCTTCTGGGGACTTGTCTGCACTGCAGTGTCTTCCTCTGTGTATGTGTGTGTGCAGCAGTTGTCTGTTGCTTCTATGTTTTTCTGTGCTGGCATGTCTGTCAATGGCGCCTTTTCCTTGGCTACTAACATCCACGTCACAACGATGCTCATCAATCCGTGCTCTTTATTCCATTCCGGATTAAACGAGCTCTTTGGTGTCGGCGTGTTGACTCATGTTCACGTTGTGTTAAGGTAACGATATGACGTAGCCAACACATGGATGCTTGTTTACGTTTTGGCCACTCTACTGGCCATCCTACTGGCCACCCTACTGGCCACCTTACTTCCACTGCAAGGCACCTGCTCTTATTTGCGACACATTCATATACAAAGTAATCCCTGTCGCTTTCTCCCGACTTTTGCCGCCCTGATACCAGGCGAGGGGCGTACTAAAAGTGGCACAGCGGAAGATAGACTGAGGCTATGTATGAAATAAATTGACAAAGACGAAAACTAAAGACATTTTCTCTATAATTTTATTTTAGTTAATTTTGTAAAGACACAATACAGTTTCAGTTAGTTATCGTTTTTTTGTAAAGCCTCGTTTTTATTTTTATTTCAGTTAACGAAAAGGTTTTTTCACACCTAGTTTTCGTTTTTTCGTTAGTTTTCGTTAACGATAATAAACTTGGCTCCCGCTCCTTCTGGTGGCTGGCCACCAGGTTGATGGAATAGCCCGTGTCGTTTTCCAGCAGCCACTTGAAGGTCTGACCCTGGTACTTGCCGAACTGAACCGTGCACTGGCTCAGAACGAGCATGCTACCAGGGTCTCCGCCCTCGGAGACGACGCGGGCCCGAGCTTCAGCCTCCACCTCAACTGGCTTCTTGGCCCTTACAGGAGGCCCTTCAGCTTGGCCGGCTTGGGGCCGCCGGCCAGCCACGTGGTTCAAAGCCTCCTGTGAGGCCTTGATCGCCAGCTCTCCCCTCGGGTTCCTACGAAAAGTAGGGTGCTCAATCTATGACACATAAATGAAAATAAATAGAAAACAATAGAAAACTAACGTGTCATTTATAACAGACATGTTAAAGAAAAGAGTATTTGCATTTCTACATGGTGTGCATTTGAACTTACAGATGTAAGTTCAGGATTCAGGACAGGATTTTGGTTTTTGAATCTGTATAAAAGGGAGAAGGAAGGAGGAAGGAATGGTACATATCAATACATATAGATATAATTGCAGCACAGGCAGACATATATTACGGGAGACAGCGGTGTCATAGACCGGGGACATCGGCACCTTAAGCCAAGGGCATATTTTTGTTTTGGACATTGGTGGGAACATCACAGATATTGCGCCAAGGATGCGCAATTACGCTCCCGTGAGGCGCGCGTCTGGCTCCGAGTCAGCGTCTCTGGGGTGTGTGTTTTACTGTTAAGCTAACAGTAAAACACCAGATTTCAACATGACAACATATTGGCTCTATAAAGTACAACAACGTTACACGGCTGCGTTAATTCCGTGACAAACTATTGCAAATTGAAGGATAAATTCAACATACCAAACTCTCCGGTAGACGGCAAAGTCAAAATGAGTTGAGTTTGAGTTGCGTGTCCCGCATGTCCCGCCCTACAGGTTCTGCTCCTTCCGATTGGTCTATTTTCCAGAAAGTTGACACAAGTTGACACAGAACGGGCAGATTCCATTGGACGGGAAAAGAGAGTTGACACATTCATTGGCCAGAGAGTTGACAGAGTTACAGAGAAGAATGCTCCGCTTGAAGCAGTGTGTGTTGACAGGTAAGGCTCAACAGGCCTATACTACTTTGACACCAGATGACAGTTCGGATTATGATTTGGTAAAAGCAGCGATTCTGCGTGCCTATGAACTTGTCCCAGAAGCATATAGACAACATTTTCGGAGTTACCGTATACTCGATAGACAGACCTATGTGGAATTTGCTAAAGAAAAGGAACATTTATTTGACAGGTGGTGTGCATCTCAACAAGTTACCACTCTAGAACAGCTTAGAGACCAAATGATTTTGGAAAAGTTTAAAAACTGTCTTCCTGAAACAGTTACCACTTATCTGAATGAACAGAAGGTCACGGAAGTCATGAAGGCAGCAGTTCTTGCTGATGAATTTAGTTTAACACACAAAACGTCATTTTCTGTTAACATTTCATCTCGCTTTGAGCGGTGCTTTCATGCTGACAGACATTCTAGAGATCAAGAACAAAAGACAACTTTCCTTTCCACGCCTGATAAGAGTTTACCATCTGCTCAGGGTGGAAGAAAGGAGGAAACTCGACCTGTGTTTAGATCTGACTAGTGTGTGTGCATACTGCCTGGTAGCCCTGGGGTTGAAGTCACTATTCTCCGTGATACAGTTGCTGCTCAGTACTTTCTCCTTGATAATGTGTTACCGTTGTCTGACAAAACCTCCCTCGGCACAAATGTTCTGGTGCAGGGGATGGAAATGGGTTTTATTGATGTCCCATTGCACAAGGTGAGTCTGACTTGTAAACTGGTAACTGGTGATGTTGTTGTTGGTGCCCGTCCGTTTCTGCCTGTTCAAGGTGTCACCTTCTTACTGGGGAACGATTTGGCTGGTGGCAAGGTTTTCGCTGTTCCTGAAGTTACTTCAAGCCCTATCTTGTCCAACACCCCTGATAGCCTTGAACAGAGTTTCCCAGAAGTGTTTCCCACATGTACTGTGCGTGGTCCCCTTACGCAACTGAATGACAACAGACTGAGACATGTCCCTTACGAAGTCGGAGACCTTGTGTGGTTGAACGATCCTGCAGAGAGCCGCCGTCAACCGACTCCGTTTATTACCACACGTCTCCCCACAAAACTACACGTCGCCCTCCTTCATACGTCACACACCTGCGACCTCCCGTCAGAACACTACAAATAAACTCCTAACAAAGTCCTAACAAGTCCTAACAAAGTACTAACAACGTCCTAACAAAGTCCTAACAACTCCTAACAAAGTACTAACATAGTAACAAAGTACTAACTACGTCCTAACAACTCACATGATAAAAATAATATTAAGAATATTGCACATAATGATGAAAGGTAATGTAGCATGGTACATTGTTACGGTTGCCATTTTTCTTTCTCTTGTTCCCTCCCAGGTGCAATCAATGCAGTAGGACACACCTGGGAGAGGTCTGATATAAGGAGAGCTGTTTTGACCTGTGGCTGCTGCATATGCCATTGGCACTTCTTGTTGGTTGCAGTCAGGCACAGGCACACCATTGTTGTTCTCAGCATTTGCTGTTCTTTTTCCATTATTCTAATTGTACATTCATGTTACTGACGCCTACATATCCACTTTTACATACACCTCACACATGACATGGACACTTAGGGTGTTTTCACACATACAGCATTTAGTGCGCACTAAACGAGTTTGGTCCCTTGGTTCGGTACGTTTGCGTTGGTGTGAATGCAATCACCGCACTTTGGTGCGCATCAAATCAGCCGGCCGAGACCTCCCTGAAGAGGTGGTCTCGATCCGCTCCATCTCCCTAAATTTGGTGCGGTTCCTCTCGTGTGAAAGCAACCGAAAAAAATTGGTCCACAACGATCTAGTTTTGATGCATTGTGGGTGTTGGGAGACCAAGGGCATACCTGATGGATCTGTAAGAATATCGCCGGGCAAATGATGAAATGGTCATTCAGGAGGAGGGCACGTCTCTTCTGTTTGAAGTGGCGTGCAATGCACGGTTGGCGACTCCAATGCATCATGACGTTGTTTTCGAGTCGCAGCCGCGACTCATTTTCAAACTGAATAGTTTGCAGAAAATTACCGACACATACATTGTAATAGGCGAGAATCAGCCCCAGGAGCGCAACGAAAAGCTGTCGCTCCATTTTAAGTTCTCGGAAGTGGCCCGTGAGTGGCGCGAAACTGGCGTAGTCTTCGCGGTCTATTTTGGTTCATTTAGAAATATGCATATGTGAAACCGAACCGTACCAACGTCTGTTTGCTACATTGTGAAAAATGTTTGCCTGGTGCGGATCAAAGCAATCGAACTATAGGTCTGAAAACGCCCTTAGAGTAGTCTTCCCACTCTTTAAAGGAGGTTCTGGCTCTGATCCTAACTGCTACAGGCCTATCTCCATCTTGCCCTGCCTGGCTAAGGTCTTGGAGAAGCTGGTTCACAAACAGCTCAGTTACTTCATGGCCTCAAACATCCTGTTTAATCTGCAGTCCGGTTTCCGGCCGGGCCACGGGTGCATCACAGCTACCCTTAAGGTCATGGATGACATCGCCTCCTTGGATTCTAAGCTGGTTTGCATCGCCGCCTTTATTGATTTAGCCAAAGCCTTTGATTCAGTCAACCATTCCATTCTCCTAGAGGCTTTCTAGTTGGTTTGCCAGCTACCTTGCTAATCGTGTTCAACAGGTGAAAACAGAAAACATCTTGTCCGATCCTCTCAACATCTTTAAAGGGGTGCCTCAAGGTTCCATCTTGGGTCCCTTGCTGTTTTCTATCTACATCAACGATGTAGCCAAGGTTGCTGGCAATTCACAGATCCATCTGTACGCTGACGACACCATCTTGTATTCAGCGGGCCCTTCACTCCACTCTGCGGCATCCACTCTACAAATTAGTCTTACCTCTATTGAACAGTCCTTTCATAGTCTCCATCTTCTTCTCAACTCGAAGAAGACAAAATGTATGCTCTTTGACAGAAAGCATGACATTGTTAGCACCCCTAAAATCATCTGTGCTGACGGCTCTGAGCTGGAGTTTGTTACTTCTTATAAATACCTTGGCCTCTGGCTAGACTCATCTCTCTCCTTCTCTACCCACATAAAACACCTGCAGGCCAAAGTCAAAGCTCGTCTGGGCTTCTTGTACCGTAACAAAGCTTCTTTCACCCGATCGGCCAAACACACTCTTGTCAAGATGACCATCCTCCCTATACTTGACTATGGAGACACTATCTACAGAATGGCATCCCGGTGTGCCCTCAGAAAACTGGACATACTCCATCATTCCGCCATCCGCTTCGCCACTAATGCACCTTTCTCCACTCACCACTGTGACCTTTATAATCTGGTGGACTGGTCATCGCTTCACACCAGAAGGCTTCCTCACTGGCTTCAAGTAATTTACAAATCCATACTTGGTAAAACACCTCTCTACCTCTCCTCCCTTCTGCACGTCTCCACTTCTGTTTATAGCCTAAGGTCCAGCAATTTCATCAAACTTACCATCCCCAAAGCCCGCACGGCTTTTGGCCGTGACGCCTTCCGATTTGCTGCTGCATCTGACTGGAACACCTTACAAAACACCCTCAAACTCACTGTTCTCACATCGCTCACTGCTTTTAAACTAAATCTGCATCAGATCATAACCGACTGTTGCACCTACTGATCGCCCCTCAACCGCATGCATCGCCCTCAGCCCCTTCTCTCCTCCCCCTAAGACCCCTTACCTACCTCCCTCCTTCCCCCCTTTTTCTCTCTCCCTCTGGCTCTCTCTCCTTCTTTCTCCCTTATTTATTGTAATTTTTCTTGTATGCTATTGTAAATTAGTATTTTATTTGTGTGTATGTATATAACCTTGTTTTGTCGCAGCCTCCCACCTCCCCCTTCCCTCAAAAGGCCTTTGCTTTTTGGTCAGGCTGCTTCTGTATATAAGAATTTGTTCTTAGTTGCTTGCCTGCATAAATAAAGGTTAAATAAAAATAAAAATAAAAACGTGTTCGCTATCTGGTACAGACGTGTTCATTAGTAGTTCCATAACAAGGAGGCATAAATAACAGACAATATTTTATTAGTGAAATTGCAACAACACTCCATTGAGGGCGCATACTGTGTCTTACACTCCTCTTGTCTTGGAGACGCAGGCCACCAGTCTGCCGGCGGCTCCGCACTCCGACACGCGTCTGGAAAACAACGCGACGCGCTGTCTGTCTCTGTCCGTTTCTTTTTGTGTCCATCTCTTTTATGTTATGGCTACATAACATAATTGGGGGCTCGTCCGGGATCTGGATGTTTTTCTTTTTTTGAGCCCTTTTTTGGGCAATCGCTTTGATGACCTTTTGGAGTCGCATTTGTTTGCTGTAGTGAGTTTTGGTGGATGTGTGCCATCTTGTTGTTGCACCCTCTCTGTCCCTCTCCTCTGTAAGCGATGCA
The DNA here is from genome assembly GCA_002895965.2 of Coryphaenoides rupestris. Taxonomy (NCBI): domain Eukaryota; kingdom Metazoa; phylum Chordata; class Actinopteri; order Gadiformes; family Macrouridae; genus Coryphaenoides; species Coryphaenoides rupestris. The sequence goes on from PIJE02000304.1 coordinate 424,929, forward strand.
CTGGTAAGTTGAGCCTGCTGGGTGTTTATCCTCTGTAGTTTGGAGATTGATTGTCAATCATCTTACCCTGGTTAGCTGTAGTTAGGCTTTATTATTTTTCCTTTTTTGTTTTTGGTGTTAATCCCGGGTGGGGGTACGCTTCGGAGTCCTATGGTGAGCTAATCAATTGGTTCTCCATCAGCGCTCACGAGTTCAGCGTTTAAAGTCTGCCTCGAGCCCGGTAGGGCACTGAAGACTTAGTTAGATCTTTCTAGTAGACTGGTTCCAGGGAAGCTCCTACTCAATAGTACCCATCTCATGGTAGCGCCCAGTGGCTCCACTCATCAGTGTAACATCTGGTCATTTGTTTGGGCAGAGTGAGGGAGCACTGACTTATTATGACGACAGTGTCAGTAGGTTATTGTTTGGTGCTGTCTATTGCGCTGTTTGTTTGTTAATTTTCAGCGTGTGGTTGGCACAGCTTAAAAACGTTGGCATTTGTGTATGCACGTTTGAGGCAGTTTTTTGTCCCTTGTTTTTCTATGACTTTACCTATTGTGTAGCCCAGGGGTGGGCAACCAGTCAGAGACGAAGAGCCAATTTTTTTACTGTGTTACTGCAACAAGCCAAAGCGGCCCCCCCCCCCCACATTCATACACACGGGCACACATGAACATTTCTTAGTCTTATCTAGTTAATTCGGGGGGTGCTCCGAATTAACGGACCCCCCCCCCCCCCCCAGAGACGCTGACTCGGAGCCCGTCGCGCGCCTCACGGTATCGTCATTGCGCATCCTTGGCGCAACATCTGTGATGACGCGTTAACTTTGACAGCCATAAAAAAAACCACTAAATTCGATATGAACGTAAGAGCCATGAAACCAGACAAAGAGCCGCATGCAGCTCGGGAGCCGCGGGTTGGCCAGGCCTGCAATAGATGCTACAGCTGCTAGAAGGGAAACAAACCTTCCTCCTGCTCCAGTCTCCAATCATTCAAACTGGAGACTTCTCCACCATCAGATTCCCCTTCACCAGTTCATCAAACAATGGCAAAGCCTCTTCTACATGTAGTAGTAGTATTAGTATTATTATTATTATATTATTATTATTATTATAATTATTAGTTTGGTCTCTTCATCTTCTCTCTGTTCGCCCTCTTGATCCTCAAACAGCAGCCATATAGCACACAATGTGGCGCAAATCTAATAGGCTAATAGGCCTAATAGGCTGTGTTTCAGACTGAGATTTTACACTATGAACAAATGGAATTATTGAAGAAAAACAACAAATATTGCAAAGTCACCTATGATGTGTGAAAACCGCTGCCAAAATGGAAAAACGTGGTAATATATGGTAATAATGTGGTATACAGACACAATGCAGTCAATCTGACCGCTATGGCACTTGAAGGTATAACTGTTCAGAAATATTTTGTCTTTTGATTTAGAACCTCCAAACCTTGTGAAAATAAAATTAACACATATCTAGGAAAAGTCATGGAGTGGAGGCCTCATACTCTTTATTTGAACAGAATATAATTTTATGTCATAGTATAGTAACCGTTGTGATCCACACTCCAATCCAGAACAATCCAACCGCCGTAACAACAAACAACAAAAACAACAACAAAAGAAGAAGCAAAGCGAATCTAACACCCCTATTAGACACTAGAATGGAACAGTCCGTTGGCCTGTGACAGCGGAAGCTACGGCAAAACCTTTGACATCTTTCGTGTCAACGACGTCAAAAAGTAACGTGTCAACACGACAAAAATCGACGTTAACACGTCGTTTTTGGACGTGTTAATGCGTTAATTACGTGTGGGTTTTTGCCTGGATGGCGTTCCATATCATTGCGCATCCTTGGCGCAACATCTGTGATGACGCGTAAACTTTGACGGCACAAAAAAACCCCACAAAATTCGACATGAACGTAAGAGTCGCATGAAACCAGACAAAGAGCCGCATGCGGCTCGGGAGCCGCGGGTTGGCCAGGCCTGGTGTAGCCAGTCACTGCTACTTTTATACCTTGACTCTGCATGTGTTTGTGCACTACTGTATTTGTTACCTTGGAGCATGTTATCCTTGTCTAGGATGTTTGGCTGTGTTTTCACAGCTTGTCTGGTGTACTGTCCAGGCGTTTTTTTTGCAAGCTGCTATTTCTGTGTGTTAGCTTTACGGCCGTGGGATTCGACTGCTTGCTCCAATGTGTGATATTTGGAAATTACCTTGTGCTACTTGTAGGTAACGTTAAAGGCTCAGGGGGTTTTTTGGGCCTTGAGTTTTGGTAGTGCATGTGTGTAGTGTTGAGTGTATTTTTCTTGGCTTGATAGCCTGTACGTCTTTGATAGGGACGTTTGTTGAACCGGAGTGGGAATCAAGTGGTAGTGTTGGGAAGTTTCTTTGACACCATAAGCTTTCTGGCATGTATCTTCTTGATCTTTCCTAGTTGCTCTGGGCTCATATTTCTTATAATGGCATCTGGGGTTGATATGTTTCTGGATATTTTCCTCATTTTGAAAGAGTGGCTACGTCTTTAAGATGGCCCTGAGAAGTTTGGACTTTGCTTCTGCAGTGAAAAACCTGAATGTTCTTCTCTGTCGCCCCTCGCGCCTTAGAGGCCAAAGAGCTCCTGACCCGAAGGTCCCCGGTTCGAGGCCAGGCCGTGGCGATTGTAGAAGCGGGCAAAAATTTACATCCAGGTGTCCTGTGAGCTAAAGATGTCACGTCTATGAAATAGAGTCTTGAAATAGCTTGCTGTTGGAATCATGCATATGCAATGTGATATTTGTGATAAATTGTAATTCATTGTATTACATGTTGACTGTTGATTGATATGCGAGTGTTTGAAATAGCTTTCTGTTCATCTTGGAATTATGTATATATATATGGAATGGTCGATCTAAACCGTCCCTCCCTACCCTGCACTGACTCTAACCACACCCACCCTTGCCATTTGTCCTGTACTGTAACAAAACCGGGAGACAAATAGACATAGACTTTACTTTCCTTCTTTGCATTTTTATTAAAAGGTAATGTCGAAGCAGCATCAACATGCCAAAAAAATGCCTCATAGTGTCTAGTGAACCAGTGCTGGTCCGGTGTGTCACAAGAACAGTGTGGTAAACTATGTACAGGGGTAAACGTACATGACCACCCAGCAAGCTGCTCAGTGTCATTTGTCACCTCGCTCCTCAGCGTCCCTCATCTCTGCCCGGAACTGCTCCACAGTCTTGCCACTGGTGGCGGTGCAGTGGGAGACCCCACCGATGCGCGTATGCCCAGTGTCCAACACTCTGGGCTTCCCACACTTGCTGCAACGATAGTGTGTTTGCACCTTACATGCCTTCTTTGGAGGCTCCTCCCCCAGTGCTGCGCGGGAGCGGGCCTTACTGGCTGGGTGGCCTGGCGTGATTGGTACTCCGGCACGGCAAAAGTGAAGGGCTGCCGGTTGCTCTCCTGTTGGTAGGAGAGGGTCTTGGGTGCAGGGAGTGGCTGGTCGGCAACCGCAGGTCAAGGGACGATCCCCAACCCCTGCTCCAAGATGGTCTTCTCCTTCTGCCGCTTGGAGAACCTTAAATGCAGATAAACACAAATATGTTGTCACCATCTACTCAGTTGACAAGAATTTATTATGCATACCTCAGATAGATGGATGATAGATACTTTATAGATCCCCAGAATATCTATCATCCATCTATCTGAAAATGTACGTGTCTTATAATGTCTTACCACTGGGACAAGGTCCTCTGGTTGAGCTGGAAAAGCTGAAGGTTGGTCTGAGCCATCAACCTCGTGCTGTTCAGTACTGCCTCTTGGATGGCCACGTAGTCGGCCAGGATGAGGGCCCAGCGGCGGCTCCTCATCCCACCGGCCCGTGTGGCCGTGGGGTGGAGACGGCAGAGCTGACTGCAAATGGCCTCCACCAGGCGGCTGGAGCTCGGCCAGTTTGCAGGGCCCGAGTTCAGGCCCAAAAAGCAACTAAATAACAAACGCAATATAAAAGGTTGACCAAAGGGACGCCAAGCACCCGTTGGCTCTTCAGGTTAAGGACGTGCTTGAGGTGGCCACTGTAGGAGAGCAGAGGCTGCTGCTGTTGTCCCTCCACTGGAGCTGCTGCACGGTCCTCATTCCACCGCACCAGTCCATCCACCAAGAAGGCCTGAAAGTGCTTGGCACTAGCAGTTTGACCTTAAAAACTATGAGAAAAATATGAGTTCAACTAAAGAGGGGACAACAAGCAGTGGCACGGCAAAAAAGAAAGAAAAGTGTAATCACCTGGGATGAACCGGTGGGAGTGGAAGGACTCCAGGGAAGTGGAGCCCCTCGCACAGCAATAAATCTCTGTGTACAGCTGCACACTGGGAGGGTCCTGGATGCAGCGGAGGTGATGCCTCTGCTCTCTCCAGACGTCCTGGATGCGGACAGAGTCCAGCAACGGAATGCCCAGAATGTCGCGCCCTTGTTCACCACCGAAGGTGTTGAGGAGGTTGTGGACAAGCTGCTCTGTCTCCGCAGCGCCACGCGTGCTTTGACGGCAGTGCTTTGTCCACTCCTTCTTGGCGATCCTCTTCAACACCTCGCCATTGGTAAGGCCGACCATCCCGTGCTTCCCCTCCAGCTCAGACCAATTTGCTTCAACAAGACGGCGGGCATCTCCGGCGTCCACCGCGAAGATGCAGTGAGACAGCTGCTGCATGAAGGTACCGTACAGCTGGTGGCTCTCTGATGTGACGGCCACCGCGAAGTGGTGCATCAGGTGGCGTACCACCAGCTGCTCCCACTCTGCAAACATGGCAGCTGTCACCGACACGCCGTCTTTGTTGCAGCAGTCACGGTCCACGTACATGAGCTGGGGGGCTGGCACCCTGGTGCGTCGGTACCGCCGCATAAGTCCAGCCGCCATGTTGGACAGGCCCTACTGGCCCTCGACACAAGTGAGGACACTAATGAGGACCTGCCCGAACTCGTTACCTACGTTGGTAACCCAGGCGGCCGTGTCAGCGGCGGGAGCGGCGAGCTTCCTTGCCAATTGAAGGGAGGGACAGCGAGAGAAAAAGTGGAGGGGGAAAAAACAACGTATGTGAGGAAAATAATAGCAATAGCACAATATCCAGTTTAAAAAAAATCGAATGACTTCCTCACTTTCTTCGTCGAATCCAACTTGAGGATGGATCCGTACGAAGAAGTGACCCTGGCCTTGTTCTCGTCCAGCCGTGACAGCACGTCATAGCCGTACACTGTCAGCAGCCAGACGGGTGACGGAATGGGAGGTGGTGTTGGTGGAAACTGCCTCCCCAAGGCCAGGAAGTGCTCGCACTTGCTGAGGTACGCAATTGACTTCCGCATCCAGGTGTCGCTGTGCTGCTCCCGCAGCGTGTTCAACAGCCGAGTGGCACTGTTCCCCAGAGTGCGCGACTTCAGCTGGGTGATGATCCGCATGTCACAGGAGAGCCCAAGCAGAGGAGCAGGAACAAAGGCAGAAAAAAGCAGACGCTGATTTAGTATCATTTTAAAGTATTAATAAGACACGTGTATTACAGTACTTTACAGATGAAAGAATAAAATTGGAACCTCTATGAGAAGTAATCGACATCAACAAAACAAATATGACAGTTTGTCGGGCAGCAGCAGTCTCACTTGTACGTGAGCACAGCAGGAAACCTGCAGCTGTAGTTGGGGCTCAGCTGCTCGTTGATCTCCTGTGACCACCCCGCGACCTTCTTCTTGCATCGATGGCATTCCAGGTACTCAGTGGCCATGAGGTTCCACCCATCGATGTCCAAGACCCTCTGGATGGTCTTGTACAGCCCAGCCTTGGTCAGGGACCTAGTACACCCGGGCTGGGGGCATGTCAGCCGGATACCCCAAATACGTTGGGGCATCCAGAGGAACAGCCGACATGCAAAGAAGCGGTTGGGGGATGCGGGCGGCTGATTGTAGACCGGCCGGGGCTGGGAAGGCATCCACCAAAGATTAAGCTCTTTGATCAGATGAGACCTCCCCGTGCTGCTCCTAGTAAACAGCAACCGACCTATCCACTGCTGCTGCTCAAAAGTGAGAGCTGCCTGCCAACTCTGCGGCAGGAGCTGGAGAGGCAAGGAGAGAAAGAAAGAAAGAACATTTATATAAACATTATGGAATCAAAACATTTTTATTAAACAATCTCCTTTTCTATAAAAAGAAAAGAAGAAAAAATGAAAATATTTGACAAAATAAACTGACCTCAGCACTACCAGCAGCTGGCTGTGGAGGCAGATCAGTTTGCCCCGGGGCTGGAGCCACAGCTGGGGCCTGGGCTTGGCCTGGAGGAGGGAGCAGGACCGGAGGAGGGATCTGGCTGTTGCTGGAGCTGGAGCTGGGGGCGGAGGGGGGAGGAGACACACAGTGACCTCGAAGGGGACGGGGGTGTCTTGTGGTTGGGACAGGTATAATGGGAACCATCTCCATTTGCTCCAGCACCTCAATCAGCTCCTGGTCATCTGCTCCCTCCTTTCTGGGCTTGGCTGTAGGACGCTGGAGGGGAGGCGGAGGCTGTCGGAGCGGAGCGGGGGTCTGCACATCACTGCACTTCAGAGGAAAATAAAATATACAATCACCAAATAAATCATGCTGCTAAAAATGAATTTTTAATGGGAAATGAGTGGAAAAAAGTAAAGGAATCATAAAACAAATTGATCAAAGCAATTAACCACACACACACTCCTTACCTTCCCACACTCATGCAGTCTCCTCTTCAGGGTGTCGGCGCACAGCCTCTCTTGCTTGAGCTGCGTCTCGGCTCTGGCCAGCTTGCTCCTGTCACACAGCATCGCAGAGGGTAACGTTTATTGGTATTAATATTGGTTATATTCCGCCTTAATGACACTTTCAATTTCAAGAGGGTACTTTGGTTTAGTGTTGTCACGATACCAAAATGATGAGTTCGATACCGATACCTGCCTAAATATCTCGATACTGAAACGATACCATGGTAAAAACCTAAAACATCAGGAAAAGTAGTGGAATAATGGATGACAGAACATTATTTTATTGATAATTCACTCTTTTGCAGGAATTCAGGTTACTTAGATTGTAACAAACATATTTTGCTTTTGCAGCTACTTTTTGGTAAGTGAACTAAGAGTTAACAGGAATGTGACCTGTTTAAACTTACAAATAATAATAGTAGTAATAATAATAATAATCTAAATAAATCAATAATATTAATATATTTTCACACAGCTGCTGAGCTATATAGCTATTTAAAATGTTTTTACAAAAATAAAGTTTATTCTGTTGCAGCTGCTGAGCTTTATGTTTAAAAATTATTGTAAATAATTAAATCAATGACAGTGTTATTAAAGCTTTTTTTTCTGATGTCCCCTATACTTGAGTTTATGTGATTTCTTTGATAGTTAACGTTATATTTGCAACCTGATATCCAGTGTTGGGCAGTGTTAGTAACTAACTACAATTCTCAGTAGCTTGACGGTAACGTCACTATTTCCTGAATCAAGTAACTTTTCAGTAGCTTAACTCTTTTATTGATCAAGTAGCGTGGTAACGACCACATAAGCTATTTTTTATATGGCTTAACACAGTGGAGAAGCAGTTCGTAAAATAAATTATATTATCCACAACACAAGCACTCAAGATTGTTCGGAACGGGGGCACACACACAGCCATCCAAAGCGTTCTGTTTACTGCCCTCAACTTCCATGTGACTTTGAACTCCAATCGGACCGTAGTGAGCATTGACATCCTCGTCTGCAGATGTCAGTCATGGGTTTAATCGTGCAGAGTCGTGAATTGAATGAAGAAAAGGATATCAAACTAAGGTTAATAGCAGGTGGACTTGAGATCTTTGTGACTGTGAGAAGTAGCGGGAACGTAATGGCAGAAGGAGGAGACGGAGAAGAATGTATTCAAACGCCCTGGCCATACCTGTCCTTGTGTGAGACCACGGATAAAAGCTATGTCTTTCGGTGCCTACTTTGCAACCCTAAGAAGAAGCTTCTCTCAACATCTAAGACTTCAAGTATGAACTTAAGAACACATATTCAGGTAAGGATGACGACTGAATGCTAGCTAATAGCTATAGCTAAGTTTCAATAGTGCAGCATATGGGTCCGTGTACTTTTGCATTCATTGGATTTCCGATTTTGAAACTAAATCCACAATTGAGAAAATATTAATTTTCTGTATGAAACAGAGTTTATTGGAAAAGCCTCAAAATTCTATTAATGTCATTTGCAATTGTCATTTTGGCTTGGGTAGGCTATGCTAGGCTAGATTTCGGCGCATAGTGCTAAAGTGACCACAAGACCAAGCAGCATGGGCTTTATGTGCGCGCAAAGATGAAAATAGATATAAATAGACAGATATACCAATGTTTTACAGACATATTGTTTGATCCACAGTGTGTCTACTGCAGCGTGAGTCTGATGCCTGAGCAAAAGTCACTAACGGGAGGCAAAATTTCAATGTAATATTATTTAGCAGACATGTTATAACCTCATCTGGCCTTGTCCATTTTAAAAGCAACATTGGTAGGCAACTCAACTCCTTTGGTGTTCCATTGTTAGTTAGACAATGTATGCTTCTGGTTCACCTGAAGAAAGAAACAAAATCAGCCCAATTTTACATCTAGATTATTGAGGTAGACTTATGATATGGAAGTCTATAATAAGGAAATATACAAAAACCTATTTTGAGGGTTAAATTAAAGTGTAGCCTATATAACAGGTTAACAACCATTTTAGACAAATTAAGGGGAATGAAGCAAGGTTTCTCTCTCTCTCCCTGTAATCCCAAAATGTTTAACATTTGAGTGGTCATTGGGGAATTATGGAGCACATTGGCACATCCTCTTTCAGGGGATGTGTTAATGAAACAGGGATGGTTTTTTATAAAGTCCTACTACTGGATGGTTTGACTTCTGTAGTTTTGTTTGTTAGGCATAGACCTTCCAGCCAGTGAAGAATAATGCCTGGAGTAATAGTACTCCAGGCATTATTCTTCACTGGCTGGAAGGTTCTAATAAAGAAATGGAATCCCAGCAATCTTTGGTCTTTGATTTAATTAATTATAGTGACTGGCATGTATATTGATAACCTAATGGATATTTTTTTATGTCATGTTACATTTTATGTTATGTTACATTTTCACTGTTTACAATGGCACATTTTCACTGTTTACAATGGCAGGGCCCGCCATATTGTCTTTTTGGCTAGCTGTTCCTGATTGCACTTTAACCCCAAGGGGGAAAATCAAAATAAAAGAAAGTACATTTTTTTTAGAACAATTTGTTTGTCATCTGCATGTTAATTTGTGTGTGTGTGTGGGGGGGGGGGGGGGGGCAGGTGGAGTGGAGAAAATCGATTTAAATCGTAAATCGGATTTTAGGCCCTCCTGGCTGCCTGCACACACATTGCTATGAAACATACTAGTGGTCACAGACATATTCCAATTTACACAGTTTTTATGAACATAATTTGGCTATTTATTTATATTCATTTGTATGTTGCCATTTATTGTGCAATCGCTGAGAAACTGTCCAGCGTCAGGAGGATGACTTTGAAGACTACTTGTCGGCTTGCATTTGTTGTGAGGTGGATGTGTGTCGCTTGGCGTGGCAAGGCTGTTGCTCCACTTTCTCCGTGTCGGTCGCCAGTAGCTCTGGTGAGAGGGTTCACACTTGTTTTCCCCTCACAGGCGGACAAATTATCTATGTGTTCTTCTCAACGGAAACTTCTATGGCTGGTATACTACAATACAATACTATTGTACTGTATTGCTATGTAACCTAATTTCCTTCGGGATTAATTAAGTTCTATACTATTCTATTCTATTCTACCAAAAGCAAAACCTGTGCTCCCTGTATTGGGATCCTTGGATCCATCGGTATATACTGGGACATATGATTTGTATAATGTTTGTAACTTTCTTCTTCAACCAAAACTGCGATATTTCCAAAACCTTTGTGTACCTGTATTTTTTCCAGAATATAGAGATCAATTGACACCGAGCCAGGGTGGTGTTACTTGTAACGGTACTGTAGGGATATATCTCTTCTGACTTAATGTCATGTCTCTAGCTACTTTCTCACTGCTCCATGCAAAACACTCCTGTTTGGCCCTTTCTCTCTCCAAACATGGGAGAATTTGTAGACAGATCCCATCACACCGCTGTAACCAATCCAGCAGAAATGCTGGATTGGTATGTATTATTAGAAGTTCTAATAAAGTGCTAATAATACATACCAAGACATACAAACATGCAGGTTAGTGCTAGGATTGTCAGAGGAGGGTAGGGGGGGGGGGGTTATGCAGAGTTCAGGTGAACTCTGAACAGGTGGGTCTTGAGTCTCTTGCGGAAGCTGGCGAGCGACTCGGCCGTCCTGACATGACCCGGGAGCTCATTCCACCGCTGCGGAGCCAGAACCGTGAAGAGTTGGAACTTGGAAGAGCGATGTTTGGCTGTTTTTAGTGAAGGTGGAAATTGTAGAGTGGAGCGCTTGGGCTGGGGTGTAGGGTCTGACTAATGTTTGGAGGTAGGTAGAGGCGGTTCCGTTGACAGCCATGAAGGTCAGTACCAGTGTCTTGAATCGAACGCGAGCGATTACCGGGAGCCAGTGGAGGTCACGGAAGAGAGGGGGGTTACATGGGAGAATTTTGGTAAGTTGAACACGAGGTGCGCTGCTGCATTCTGGATGCGTTGTAAGGGCTTGATTGCAGAGGCGGGGAGTCCAGCCAGGAGAGAGTTGCAGTAGTCGAGGCGAGTGATGAAGAGCGCTTGGACCAGGATCTGCCTTGCTTCACGGGTGAGGAAGGGCTGGATCTTGCGGATGTTCTAGAGAGCAATTCTACAAGATGTTCTATGAGCCCGCAGTTTCAGACAGCCAGGGAGGTGGAGATAGCCTTTTCCATTACCAAAATGTTTTCTTTTTCATGCATTTCATTATTTGATGCATTTATATATGTATTTAATTATGTAGGCCTATATATTTCTTCATTGATTCATATATTTTTGGTCCTTCATAGCCAGCTTGACTGGAAGCTCAAATTAATTAAGGTGGGTGTTGTGGATGTATGAATCTTGTGGGCCGCTAATTTTCCACTCTGCCGTTAGGCCCACGTGACTATTTAGCTTCACTCTTATCCGTTGGCCCTGGGAGGCCTCGGAGATGCACTCTGTCGACCGTGGGGACCGTGCTGTCCCTGCTTCCTAGGTTGGCAGCCTGGTAGATAGGGATGGGAGCGTCTCCATGTGGAGCCATATCTCTGCTTCCCAAGTTGAAAAGTTGTGTCTACATGTAAATGTAGACACTAACTTCTGACGTCTTTTCTCCCATCCCAAACTGTATATATGCTCTATGTATCTGAATAAACTTTGAATCATTCCGGGTGATACTGCCTTGTGTCACATTGATTCCCGAGCTAACTGCTTTGCTACAGACAATCCAGAACCTGAGCCTGAACCTGAACTTCAGCCACAGTAGATGACCGCTCTAAACTGCGCATAACAACTGAGTTGTTATGCGCAAACCTAAACAACCTAAACATTATACAAAGCTTGGAACTATGTAACTGGGTCAGCCCTACTTCAGTGCCCCCCACCCCTCCAAGTGAACTTACAGCGTTAAGTGGCTTTTCAGGGCTCTCCAACAGCAGGACATATATACATATATAATAATAATATGAATCAAATGGCTGGCATAAAATGCTGTTTAATGAAATGGTACCACAGCATTGTGGTACCATTGTGGCACAGCATTTATGGGTGCCACAGCACCCATAAATAACGCAGCAGTGAATACAATCTTTGAAACATTCTTATGATGTTAAGAATCCTCTGCAGTACCATGCAGAAATTTGTCACCCGTTGAAGAAGTCCATGCATCTGCCTGTACACACAAATGTAATCAATAACAATACAGCTATTTGGTCTCTGTCATAACATTTGTGTTGAAAGACATTTAGTTGTGCATGTACTAGTGTGTGGAGTGTGTGTGGTTGGTGGCTGGTTTAAGCAGCCTCATCCGTCCAAAGTTAGGTGCCCCATTCGAATTGTCCTAAGTCCTTTCGTAACTACTTCACCTTAACCCCGTCATGAGGTCAAGGAAAGATAGAAAGGAGAATTCATAAGGAGAACTGTGCTGGTTCCGCAGCATTGGAACCAGGACAAGCAGGTTCAAGAACAGTCAGTTCAAGAACAGTTCTACCCACAGACAGTGCGCCTACTGAACTGTTAGGTCAATTATTGGACTTTTTGGAAGAATACTGCAGGAGTGAATCATTCCATTGTACTTGTTACGTATGGCAATAAAGGAATCTTGAATGCTCACTCCGTGTCCAACATCTACACACAGCAACAGTAACAGTGTGGCCGATGAGCCTTATGACTGTGATTCATATTGTATCTTTTGGATGTGTTTATTGCAGCTTCTGGTTGTAATATATGAGCTGCCAGTGTCATGTCATTACCTGTGTGGAGCGACTGGGAGGATCCTGTCCTTTATTGTCCACAACCGGTGTCTCCCGGCCCCGATTCCTCTGTTGCATTTAAAGTCATAGAAAGTGCTCTAATTAGTCTATATGAGCTATATAGAGATTCAATAATAAAATGTATTAGCTGTTGGCATTCTGTGGATACAATTACTTTCCATGGGGAAATTCAGGTTTCCCAGCAGACAGTCACGAATACATAAACAAATGATCAAACAGTACACAAACTAAACATAAAAATACATGGATATATACACATCATATGAGAGGAAAGCTGTGGTGAAAGTACCTTGAGGAAGCGAACCCAGCGTGGCCAGCGCCGACGCACCGACCTCCTCTGCTCCTGCTGTCTGGTCACAGGCGGACTTGAGGTGGCCACAGAGTCTCTGTTGTTCTGGATGGAGTCACTGAAACAGGAAAACACATACATACCGTCTATTCTAGATACCCCCACATATTTCTGATATACATTTATATTGTTGTGAACTATGCTATCGTAACACTGTGGGCAACCTATTATAGGAGTTTTTGGCCTATTGGACTATTACTGGACTTACAATTACACTAGACTTACAGGGGGTAGACTTACAATTAGACTAGGAACTCGGCTACGTAGCATGCAGGCACTCTCACTGTGCTGTACTGCACTGGTCACTTATCATTATACTTTATCATTACATGTTGCTGCTACTATCTACTATTTACTATTTTTTTATGCTAGAAATATGACTGCACGCTACTTTTACGACATTTTTGCACCACCCACTATAGTATTGTTACTTGTCACTTTTTACTGTACTTATTAGGTACTACCTTACTAATTGTTTAGAGTTGTTTTAGAATGAACTTACAGCGTTAAGTGGCTTTTCAGGGCTCTCCAACAGCAGGACATATATACATATATAATAATAATATGAATCAAATGGCTGGCATAAAATGCTGTTTAATGAAATGGTACCGAGTGCCACAGCACCCATAAATAACACAGCAGTGAATACAATCTTTGAAACATTCTTATGATGTTAAGAATCCTCTGCAGTACCATGCAGAAATTTGTCACCCGTTGAAGAAGTCCATGCATCTGCCTGTACACACAAATGTAATCAATAACAATACAGCTATTTGGTCTCTGTCATAACATTTGTGTTTAAAGACATTTAGTTGTGTATGTACTAGTGTGTGGAGTGTGTGTGGTTGGTGGCTGGTTTAAGCAGCCTCATCCGTCCAAAGTTAGGTGCCCCATTTGAATTGTCTTAAGTCCTTTCGTAATTACTTCACCTTAACCCCGTCATGAGGTCAAGGAAAGATAGAAAGGAGAATTCATAAGGAGAACTGTGCTGGTTCCGCAGCATTGGAACCAGGACAAGCAGGTTCAAGAACAGTCAGTTCTACCCACAGACAGTGCGCCTACTGAACTGTTAGGTCAATTATTGGACTTTTTGGAGGAATACTGCAGGAGTGAAGCATTCCATTGTACTTGTTATGTATGGCAATCAAGGAATCTTGAATGGTCACTCCGTGTCCAACATCCACACACAGCAACAGTAACAGTGTGGCCGATGAGCCTTACGACTGTGATTGATATTGTATCTTTTGGATGTGTTTATTGCAGCTTCTGGTTGTAATATATGAGCTGCCAGTGTCATGTCATTACCTCTGTCCCGGAGTGGAGCGACTGGGAGGATCCTGTCCTGTCCCCACAACCGGTGGAGTCTGGATGGAGTCACTGAAACAGGAAAACATACATACTATACATAACATCCATAATATACATAATATACATAACATAGGGCTGGGCGATATGGCCTAAAAAAAAAATCCCCGATTTTTTTCAAAAATCCGATTTACGATTTAAATCGATTTTCTCCACTCCACCTGCCCCCCCCCCCCCACCACACACACAAATTAACATGCAGATGACAACAAATGATGATAACAAATTGTTCTAAAAAAAATGTACTTTCTTTTATTTCGATTTTCCCCCTTGGGGTTAAAGTGCAATCAGGAACAGCTAGCCAAAAAGACAATATGGCGGGCCCTGCCATTGTAAAGTGAAGTATTAAACATTGGTTAAATGTTCGACCCCAAGGTACGTGCTACCAGGCCGAAAGTACTTCTCCGAAGTTGCCTTGCCTCAGCTATATAATAGCCCGACAAACGGGTCGACAAAGGAGTGTGGAAGAGTGTCCTTTACTTCTGCCACCCTCAGATTATGTCAAGCCTCGGACGATGCAGCCATTATGGTCTTACTGTGCACTTTATAACGACTGGACTCTGCAGAGTATCTGCCTCAAACTGCATATTTCCGAGGACCAACAGGTGAAAATTATTGCCCAGCGGCTAAGAGACGCCCTGATCAGGAACCTTGACCGAAGACGGAACTTATTTTGCTGACTTACTGACAGCGGCTCCAACATGGTTACCTCTGAAAGACAATGGGCTGGCCCAACCTCAGCTGCTCTTTGGACACAGATTGCACAATGCTATCCGGTAAAGAGTCTAATGCAGTGCATTCAAGTGACATATTTTTTTTTAATGCATGATGTAATTAATGCATTGATATCAAGTACAAATATTTTCACAAAATATTTGTGATATGAAATAAGTCTTGAAATTCATCTATCATTCACTTCAGTTGTAGTCTACGTGATACGCAGGTATACGCCGTTACCACTTAGAAAGCTCCACGCATTTCGCGTTATTCCCACTTCGAAAATGCGCAATGACACTGTATTCAATTTTAGATAGTGACAGAAGAAGCTTCTGTTTATTTTCATGAATGAAAGTATGGACAGTTCTGTACAAGAACGTTCATACTTTTCATTCATAATTCACCTGTGCAGCTGTTCAACGCCAGCTCGACTTATATCATGAATCAAATCTCCTTACAATGGCGTGTAGGTTTGGTGGACAAGTCTGATGGCCTCCTCGCCCCTAAGTTATATTGGACAGGCAAAGCAATTGTTTTTTAGCATTTAGCTTCGGCGACCGGAGAGTACACCCGATATGTTAGCCATTAGCAAAGCACCTAGCTTCTACGGCTATAAACGGTGGTCCCCACAGACAAACGGCGAGTATATATAGCAATCATTATTTCATCGATTAATCCAGTTTTAGCGCACGTGTAAACAAGAATAAACCGCTTTTAAGCTTGACATTGGGTTTCTAGTTTAAATGTATTGACATTGTGTGCTCTGCGACGTCCGCAATTGGTTGCATTTGTGATCAGCCACGCTTGTAGCGGATCACGTGATTCCACTCTAGCCCAAAGCTAGCGCGGGTTGAAATTAAACCTGATTCTGAAAAAGAGTATTAATGATATTCGAAATTCTGTTCCAGTTGCCGAAAGTCTGAAGGGAGTTCCCAAGGTCATAGATCGGGTCCCATGATAATAATAATAATTAAATTACACTATACGTCTCCTAGAACAGTTGCTGATATGTTTTATTACTCTTAAATTTATTATTTTTATTTATCTTAATTTTAATTATTTTTGTATGGTGAACATATATGTTTTTATTTTGTAATTTTCAGCATTTATTGTTTCTTAATATAGGGTATTTTATTTTATTTTTAATGAGTGTAATTGTTTCTGAAAAATACAACTGGTTTTTCTTTCTCCCTATCGCACAAGTATTTATTTATTGTGCTTGTATTACTTTATTGATGCAGTGCCTAATAGTGATTTAAATTTGAACTGATTTAATGTCCTAGAAAAACCGATGACAATATCGAGGTGTTGAATAATGCAATTACTTATGGTGTTTAGGCTACTGTATCGACAGTGAGTGTGGCGGTGTTTATAGGACAGGTGTGGAAGAGGCTAGGAAGGAAATATCATCACAGCTAGTACCCACTACAAAAAAACTACATTACACACACTGTATCTATCTATCTCAATCATATAGTAAAAATGCCGTGTGTCTGTGTGTGTGGTGTGCGTGTGTCCTTTGTGCATGTGCATTAATTATTTTGCTAGAAGTGAAGAAAGTTTTGTAATTCTAGTGTATATGTTCCCACTAAAATGGTGCTTGAGTATAGTATTCCCACTTTACTACAGAGAATGGTGTGACAGACCCACGGAGTCGATGTGCTATTGGGGTACTGTAAAAAGGCTGTGTCAGCCTTTTCTTACAGCTGCGAAACGAAAGAAAAGGACATGATGAAGTAAGCAAGAGCTTGGTCTACCCACTCATTCAGCTGATAACGGAGTCCACCGACAGATGGGGTTTTCACGCCAAAAGATGATTGAGAGATTTCTCTACAGGAGAGGCTCTAGTCCGATGTCCTGGTTCGCGAAAGAGAAGTTCGCCATCTTGTGCCACATGGCAAGATCTGGACGTGCTTGGAGTCAACCAAATAAAGCTGTCAAAAACCACTCCCAAGAATTACTGATGCACTCTCCGGGAGTCTTATGTCATGTCTTCATTATCATATAAGCCAGTGCTCCATCTGTTCAAAAACCAGGTCTCACTACAGCCCAGAGGAGGAAGACACCAGAGCTTCACTAAAACAATCAAAGAGAAAAAATAAATGCGCGTACCTGATTGGGACAATACAAGCGACCCATGTAAAAGATTGCAACTCTTGGACTGTCCTAACTGGTTGACCCACAGGTTCCGCACAAACCACATTGACCCAGACAGGTGGAACAAGTTAAAAAAGAAGGCAGTTGCTGAGGCTGACTGTCTTACCTGCTCCCTGCCAACAAACAGTACACCACGACAGCCGGCCACGGGCTAGTGCAGGTGCGCCAAGAGAATGCACAGCCTGCTCCACCAAGAAAAAGATGACTTTAGCGCTTCTCAAAAAGGCCAGTGTTCACCAACGTCAGAGGCAGAACAAAGATAGGAAGGACTGAGCTGGAAATCTTACTTATTGACCCCTGAGGTAGACCCAGACACCGATCCTCCTTGAGTGGTGGAAAAACGGCCACCCAAAACCAAATTTTCTAGGCTAAGTGGCTGCAGCAAAAAAATACCTCTCAATCCCATCAACAAGTGCCCCCTCAGAGAGGTTTCAGGTGTGGGGGGGGGCATTTTACATGCGCACCGGGCATGTCTAAAGCCAGACGTTGGTAGACAGGCTTGTCTTCCTGGCTAAGAATGTATTAAGAAAAGAGGATGTTCAAACTAAAACAGCACACACAAAAAAGGCACCTTATGCTCTCATGCACTGATTATGCTGGTGAATGTTTTGTTTGCACTTTATCAAAAACTATCTCCTATCTAATAGCAAGTTGTTCATCTTGTGTTTAAAGAATACCATTTTTTTTATGTCATGTTACATTTTATTGTTATGTTACATTTTCACTGTTTACAATGGCACATTTCACTG
>PIJE02000305.1:0-98999 GCA_002895965.2 Coryphaenoides rupestris
TATCTTATACAGTTTTCTTTTGTTTTGATTTTTTATAACTTGTTAATATAGTTTTCTATTCTATTTCTATTTCTATTTGTATTCTTCTATAACTGCGGTCGGATGTCGGGCATTTTGCACGTAAGAATTTCACTCACTGCTTATACTTGTGAAGTGACAATAAAACACTTGAAACTTGAAACTGTCTCTCTCCCTCTCTCTCTCTCTCTCTCTCTCTGTCTCTCTGTGTCTCTATCTCTCTTTCTGCAGGAGGAGGGGGAGCCTCACCACTGTGACCATGGGAAGGTTCTGGAGATGTACCAGAAGGAGAAGAAACAACAAAACAACAACAACAACAACAACAAGAGAACAAGTCTACGTCCCAGTCGGACCTGGTGAGACACACGCGCACACGCACCCGTTCAGATTGACGAGCCATGACTCATAATAAAGCTGATCAGAAATAAAGACACTGTAGTTAAAACATGTAATGTAATTAAAAAAAGACACCATATATTTATATTTATATACGTAGTGTCTCCGTGTCTGGTTCTGTGTCAGCTGATGAGGACGCACAACTTCTGTGATGTCGTGACGTTATGCTGCTGTACTGCTAGACCTGAAATTGCAGCTCAAATGAACCGTTTAGCAGGATGCGCTGATGTGTGGTGTGTGCTCTCCAGGTCCCCATAGAGACGGAGGAGAAGACCTTCCCTCCACGCGGGCCCCGCTCCAGAGGTGAGAGAGCTAGAGGGTGGTCCGGTGAAACACCCCGTACCCCCCCCCCCCCCCCCCCCCCACCCTCCATCCTCCATCTCCATCACTGCCAACCACCGGAGGAGGTGCTAGGTGCTAGTGCTTAGCGTGATGAGGAACACTGAGGAATAATGCTGTCTTGTCTTGCCTTAATTTCTCTCTCTTTATCTATCTCTTTCTTTCTCTCTCTCTCTCCCCCTACCCCTGTCTCTCTCTCTCTCTCTCTTCCCTCTACTTCCCCCCTCTCTCTCTCTATCTCCTGCCCTACCCCCTCCCTCTCTCTCTCTATGCCCCTACCTCTTTCTCTCTGTCTCTCCCTCCCTCTCATTCTCTCTCCTCCCCTACCCCCTCTCTCTCTCTATCTCCTGCCCTACCCCCTCCCTCTTTCTCTCTTCCCCCTACCCCTCTACCTCTCCCCCCTCTCTCTCTCTGCCATTCTCTCACTCTGTCTCTCCCCTACCGCTCTCTCTCCCTCTCTCTCCCCTACCTCTCCCCCCTCTCTCTCTCTATGTCTCTCCCCTACCTCCCCCCCCCCCCTCTCTCCCCTACCTCTCTCTCTCCCCCCCCTACCCCTCTCTCTCGCTCTCGTTCTCTCTCTCTCCCCCCTCTCTCTCTCTCTCTGTCTCTCCCCTACCTCTCCCCCCCTCTCTGTCTCTCTGCCTCTCTCTCTCTCTCTCCCCTACCTCTTACCCCCTCTCTGTCTCTCTGCCTCTCTCTCTCTCTCTGTCCTTCCCCTACCTCTCTCCCCCCCCTACAGAGGATCGTATGCTGCCCTTACATGTCCCATGGCGGACGGGGATCCATCAACTGGTGCATGATGGTGCTGGGCCATCGGGAGCGGCCTTCTCTCTGTCCTGGAGGTCGGGGCTGTCGACCTCCGTAGCCATTCTCTGCCACGAGCTGCCCCACGAGCTGGGTGCGCACACGCCAACACACACACACACACACGCTCGCTCACACACACACACGCCACGCACAAACACACACACTCCACACACACCAACACACACACACTCACACATGCACGCACACATGCACGCAAGCACACACTAGGGCTTGCACAGAAAAGTTGAATAATCGACGTCGTCAACGTCACTACCACAAGTGGACGCCTACCGGGAGACGTCGACGCGTCGTTGACCACGTGATTTTACACTTTAAGAATATTTTAATTTGCTTTACACTTTAAGATATTTGCGGGACTTGGCGCAAATGCGGTGGCCAGTGGCCAGGGGTGCCAATATGTCGATCGCGATATCCATTCCCCCCCCCCCCCCTCCCCGGATCAGAACCACAAAGTAACGGAGCACCCCCCCCCCCCCCCCCCCCTTGTCAGAACCGCGGGATATATTCAGCATTTTTAGTGCAGGTAGATCATCTTGTCATTTTAAAGTAGCTCGCAAGTTGAAAAAGTGGTGGGCACCCCTGAATGAAGAGATTTTGAGACGGCTCGTGTTACTCTTTTTGGACAGCCCTTTCTGTCTCTGGGTTTTTTGCGTGCGTGTGTATGTGATGACGTCATCAACGACGCGTCGACTTTATTGATAGAAAAGTCGACTTGAAAAATCAGAAGTCGTCGCAACCCCCAGCACACACACCACACACGTACATTTAGCCAGACACACCACAGGCATCGCACAGCACACATGCCATCATCAGCACACGTACATTTAACCGACACACACAGGCACGCACCACACGACATGCCACAACACCTCACGAGCATGGCACAATTTAACTGCACCACACACACACACACTCACCACACACACATATTTAACCGACACACACACACACACATTTAACACACACACACACATGACTGTGTGTGGACCATAAGATAAGATAGAAACTGTATTCATCATTCCAAGGAAATTCTTGTGCCAGAGGTCACTCAAAAATAATTAACATAAGAATAAAAACAACTAGAATTATAATCTATGGACTAATGCCTAATAGAATAACAGACCTTGAAAGCACGTGACTCTGATCGGCTGGTTGGAACTGGAAAAAGACATTACTTGAAACAGGGTTCCCCTAGGTGTTTGAATCCTTTAAAGTTTTTTATTAAAATCTCTCTGGCCCTCATCGCCCCCCCTCTCCTTTCTCTGTCACTCTCTCTCCCCCTCCTCCCTCCACTCGGCCCTCCGCTCTGTCTGGATCTCTCTCTCTCTCTGTCCTATCTCCTGTCTTCTCTCCTCTCTCTCCTCTCTCTCCTCCTCCTCTCTCTCTCTGTCTTGTCCTGTCTCTGCTCTAGCGGGCACTTTGCCCATCCTGCCTCCACTGCGGGATGACGGTGCGTAACGCCCTGTTCCTGAACATCGGCAGCGCCATGACCTCCTTCGTGGGTCTCTACATCGGCCTCTCGGTGTCCTCCGACGCGGGGGCCCGGCAGTGGATCGCCACGTTCACCGCCGGCCTCTTCCTCTACGTGGGGCTGGTTGACATGGTGAGTGACACGTGTGTGTGTGGTGGTCCAGAGACACTGCTGATGTGGCAGTCTGTGAAAAAGGGCTTCGCCTTTTTGAGGCGGCAGTAGCTCAGGAGGTAATAAGAGCGGTTGTCTGGCAACAGGACGGTTGCTGGTTCGATCCCCGGGCTCCTCCTAGCTAAGTGTCGAGGTGTCCCTGAAGCAAGACACCACTGGGCATCGCCACTTTTCATTTCACTGCACATCCTGTATGTGTCTGTGACAATTAAACGTCTTGAATCTTGAAGCTTGTACAAACTCGTTTTGATTGGTCGATCAGTCGTTCACGTGAACAGCTTTTCGAATAACCCCACTGCTGTTTCCCCTTCTCCCTCCTCCTCCATTTACCTTTAAAAGGTAAATGGATTGCATTTGTACAGCGCTTTTATCCAAAGCACTTTACAGTTGCCTCACATTCACCCATTCATACACCGACAGCGGTGTCAACCATGCAAGGTAACAACCAACACGTCAGGAGCAGTTAGGGTTAGGTGGTGTCTTGCTAAGGCAGACGAGCATTATGCAACACATTTTAGCTTGTGCACATCATTTAACACCATTATAGGTTTTTTGCCAGAAACGCATCATATATTTCTTTATTTTGGCTGCGGCAATCGCCAATCGTAGCGAATGGGCGTGTCGAGACAAACACTGCAGACTGATTGGCTGTTGTCGCGTTTATTTCCGGTGCGTCATGACGCTGCTGTCAGATCTATCCAGATCGAAAAAAATCACGAAGGCTGATAGATCGAGATCGACAAAAAATGTATTCGCGATCTCAATTCGAGATCGATTAATCGCCCAGCCCTACCTAACCCTAACCCTAACCTAACCCTACCTTAAACCTAACCCTAACCTAACCCTAACGCACGGACACTGCACTGGTGGGTGTATTGTTAAGAATGCATTACGGGTGCATTTTATTAAGAGAACACAACAGGCAAACAACCTAGAAAGTAAACATTTATTTAGAAAAATTATTGCGTTTGCATTTGTCAACAAAAAAATCACTTGACTTGATCATTCCAAGTTAGTTTTTTTGTACATATATAAAAAAAAAGCAATAGTTTCTCTTTTTTTGATTTATAAAATGTTTTTAGCTCATTCAATCAAATGAAAACAGTTAACTGGTGTACAGTTCAGTGCATTTCTTTAAAAATAAAAGGCCCAACTCTTCATTAACCAAACATTGGTTTCAAAATAGCCGTCGTTTTAGGGGACGGGACCTTGCACTGAAGTCAACTCGGACCTTGATTACCGAGATGTCCTTTAAAAAAACTAGAACATATAACTTCAAGCATACCTTCAAATCAATAAATATTTAGGTATTCAACCGCAAAGTTTAGCAAGAGAACTGGTCATCACATGTTCACATTTTTATAAAACATCAAACATTGTCAGGCTTCTCTCTGATCTGTTCCAGTTATATTCCTACATTAACCAGAATCCTTATTTCGTGGGCTACAAAACCAATAGACAGAGTTGCATTCTGGGAGTATGAGGCTAATAGCTGGATTTGGTGTGGCATCCTGCAAAATTAACGATTTCTCCCAGTTGGAATATGGCAAAAATGTCCAGTTGTTAAAGACATACGCTAATGTTTAACTCTACAGTTCACATTGCAAAGTACAATTCCACATACACCAGTAAAAACAAGTCCTGGGATTTAAATCGTCCATCACTAATATGCATATTTTAGTGTCTATTCTGTGAAAAACCCAAAGAACCCTTTTTCCTGTAAAATGGATCTACGGAAAACTACAAAGGCAATAGATTGAGCCCTGAGTTTTTATAGAAATTCATTCAACATTCAAAACATCACCATGAATCGGACAAGCCAAGTCAGCGTCCACCACACAGTCGCTATCGTAGGGATCGTGTACATGTCAACATAATATAAATATTACAGTAGTACCGTACAGTAATATAGTACACTTCTGTAGTACAAAGCAGTTATTTCCAGTTGTTGACATTGTCTGTGCAGACATAGTTCCTCTTGTCTGATTGGCCAGCCACAGGACAGCCATTGCAGCTGCAACCCCACATTGAACATTTGGACGCTTACGTCCAAAACGACTTACAGTGGTGGCCAAAAGTTTAAGACCACCTTGCAAAAAAATATTTTTTTTCTCTTGAACCCAATGATTTCATCAGAAATTAAACTTATTGCATCATTCTTGCATCATCCTTGTGCCAGTCTATTACAGTCACTTTCCACCTTGTTAGGCCTCATTTTACTATTTTGTGCTGTTTTTGAAAATCTGCAAAAATAGGCAAAAAATCAGGTTCAGCGTGCTCAGATCGTGATTCTTCACAAGGAATGGTATTCTGAAGGAGTTATTAGTGAACGTGTAATGTGTAGCAAGACTGCAGTTCACAATGCAGTCGTGAAATTTCTGAATACAGGGACTTATTCAGATGCCAAGAGGTCTGGGCGTCCACGAAAAACCACACCCTGGGACGACCACGCCATTAGGAGGATAGCAGTCCGGTCTCCAATGAGTTCTGCATGCAAGATATGGGCAGCATTGCTAGCAAAAGGTGCGGACGTCAGTCGGAGAACCATAAGTCGACGATTGATCGATGATTTCGGCTTGAAATCCTGCAAACTGGCGAAAAAACCACGTCTAACACTAGCCATGAAAATTAAGCGTCTGGCCTTCGCCAAGAAACATGTGAATTGGACAATTCAGCAGTGGCAATATGTGTTTTTTTGTTCATGATTTGGGGTGGAATATCGGTGAACGGAACGGCTGGGCTGTTTTTCCTGACACCTGGAAAGACAATGAATGGCCAGATGTATGCTGATTTGCTGAAAGACAAGCTGGAACTACACATGACCATTCATAAATGCAATATTTTCATGCAAGATGGTGCGCCATGCCATCGGTCCAAGATTGCGATGCAATTCTTGAGGTCCAAGAACATCCAAGTCCTCGACTGGCCTGGCAACAGCCCCGATTTGAACCCAATTGAGAACTTATGGACTGTTCTGAAGAATAAAGTGGCTGAAAAACAGCCAAGTAGTGCCAAGGAACTGGAAAAAGCGATCAAAGAAGTTTGGGTACTAGAAATCACAGCTGAATATTGCCAAAGTCTTGTAGAGAGCATGCCGAAACGTCTGAGTGAGGTTATCAAATGCAAGGGAGGTCACAGAAAATATTGACTTTTCTGAATGTTTTGCATAATTATTTTTGTAAAAACATTTGTTACTATAATATTCACTCAATAAATTAAGTTCATGAAGTTTAGTTATGAGTCAACATGTGATTTATTGTCCAAAGGTGAATTTTGAGGGGTGGTCCTAAACTTTTGGCCTATCTGGTCTTGGTAGAGTGGGTCAGTGTGTGTGTGTGCGTGCATAAATGTGCGTGTGTATGTGTGTGCATGAATGCATGCCTGCGTACGTGCATGCCTGTTGTGTTGCATAATGAAGTGTTTACAGATTTCATTTAAGAGATGTAAAGCCAGTATATTACTTTTTTTATTATTATTACAGTTTCGTTTGATGCGTTCTGTGCTCATACGCTGTCTCTCTGCAACAAATAATAATTTGGATCTGAAAATCTGATGTTTTAACGTTGGTAGGGCGAACGCTTGAGGTGTAATGCATAAGAGATGTTACTAACTGAAGTGTGGATAAGTTGCATATAAGTTAGTTTCTAATTAACGTGTTCAATTCTCATTCTGTTCAGCCCTTACCGTAGGAAGGCCTTTATTAACACAGTAAATAACACATGTATGTATTTATCCTGCAAGTAACAGAAAATATAATCTATAATCTTGTTTCTCGAGTGTTTGTCGAAGCACTCGCATGAGGAATTGCAAACACACTAGAATTATATTAAAGTTCACGTTCGATGTAATATGAAATAACTAAGATATATGGAGCTCATATCAGAGTTTACAATTACGTTAAAATTGACGTAAAGAGCCCCCCCAAAGAATCGCCACCTTATCATGGTGGGGGGGTTTGGGTGCCCCCGTGACCCTGGGAGCTGTGTTGTCCGGGGCATTAGCCCCTGGTAGGGTCTCCCAAGGCAAAGTGGTCTCAGGGGAGGGGCCAGACTAAGAGCGATTCAAAGACCCCATGAAAAGACTCCCAAAGAACACAGTCACCTCGCCCGGACAAGGGAAACCGGGGCACCCTTCTGGAGCCAGACCTGGGAGGGGAGCTCGTCGGCGAGTGTCTGGTGGCTGGACCTGGATCCATGGGGCCCGGCCGGGCCAAGCCCGAAAAGACAACGTGGAGTCACCTCCCTGTGGGCTCACCACCTGCAGGGAGAGTCATTGGGGTCGGGTGCGTTGTATACCGGGCGGTAGGCAAAAGCGGGGTCCTGGGCGTGCGGATCCCCGTCATCGCCAACTGGTTCTAGGGACGTGGAACGTCACCTCACTGGCGGGGAAGGAGCCTGAGCTGGTCCGGGAGGTGGAGCGGTACCAACTAGATATGGTTGGGCTCACCTCCACGCACAGCACCGGGTCTGGAACCAAACTCCTGGAGAGGGGCTGGACCCTCTACTTCTCCGAAGTTGCCCAGGGTGTGAGGCGCCAGGCGGGTGTGGGGATACTCGCAAGTCCCCGGCTGAGCGCCGCTGTGTTGGAGTTCTCTCCGGTGAATGAGAGGGTCGCCTCCATGCGACTGCAAGTCGCTGGGGGGAAGGCTCTGACTGTTGTGTGTGCCTACGCACCAAACAGCAGTTCAGAGTATCCGGCCTTCTTGGAGTCCTCGGGTGACATCCTGGAAAGGGTTCCATCCGGGGACTCCATAGTTCTACTGGGGGACTTCAACGCACATGTGGGCAATGATGGAGAAACCTGGAGGGGAGTGATTGGGATGAACGGCCTGCCCGATCTGAACCAGAGTGGTGTTTTGTTATTGGACTTCTGTGCTAGTCATAGACTGGCCATAACAAACACCATGTTCGAACATAGGGTGGTCCACAAGTGTACCTGGTACCGGACCACCTTAGGCCAAAGGTCGCTGATCGACTTTGTAATCGTATCAGCAGATCTGCGGCTGCATGTTTTGGACACTCGGGTGAAGAGAGGAGCAGAGCTGTCAACTGATCACCACCTGGTGGTGAGTTGGATCAGATGGCGCGGGAGGCTGCCAGATAGACCTGGTAAACCCAAACGTGTAGTGAGGGTGAACTGGGAATGTCTGGTGGAAGCCCCTGTCCGGAAGGTCTTTAACTTCCACCTCCGGAAGAACTTCTCGTGCATCCCGGGGGAGGTTGGGGACATGGAACATGAGTGGGCCATGTTCAGAGCCTCCATTGTAGAGGCTGCAGCTCGGCGCTGTGGTCAAAAGGCTGTCGGTGCCTGTCGTGGCGGCAACCCAAGAACCCGTTGGTGGACACCAGCGGTGAAGGACGGTGGAAAGAACACTTTGAGGAGCTCCTGAACCCGACCAGTCCGTCCTCTGTGGAAGAGGCAGAGTCTGAAGACTCGGGGGAAGTCTCACCCATATCCTTGGTAGAGGTCACTGAAGTAGTCAAAAATCTTTTCAGTGGCAAGGCGCCAGGTGTGGATGAGATTCGCCCTGAGATGCTGAAGGCTCTGGACAGAGACACGCCTAGTCAATGTAGCGTGGAGGTCGGGGACAGTACCTGTGGAGTGGCAGACCGGGGTGGTGGTCCCCATTTTCAAAAAAGGGGACCGGAGGGTGTGCTCCAACTATCGGGGTATCACACTGCTCAGCCTCCCCGGGAAAGTTTATTCCAGGGTGCTGGAAAGGAGGCTCCAGCCGATTGTCGAACCTCAGCTTCAGGAGGAACAATGCGGATTCCGTCCTGGCCGTGGAACAGTGGACCAGCTCTTTACCCTCGCAGGGTTGTTGGGGGGGGCATGGGAGTTTGCCCATCCAGTCTACATGTGCTTTGTGGAGGGGTACTACGGGAGTATGGGGTACCGGGGCCGTTGGTACGTGCCATTCGGTCCCTGTACGAACAAAGTGCGAGCTGCGTCCGTATTCTCGGCACAAAGTCAAGCATGTTCTCAGTGGGTGTTGGACTCCGCCAAGGTTTCCCCTTGTCACCGGTTCTGTTCGTGATCTTCATGGACAGAATCTCAAGGCGCAGCCGAGGTGAGGAGAGTGTCCGCTTTGGGGACCTCAGAATTGCATCTCTGCTCTTTGCAGATGATGTGGTTCTGTTGGCTACATCAGACTGTGACCTCCAGCATGCACTGGGGCGGTTTGCAGCCGAGTGTGAAGCGGTCGGGATGAGAGTCAGCACCTCCAAGTCTGAGGCATGGTTCTCTGCCGGAAAACGGTGGAGTGTTCCCTCCGGGTTGGGGAGTGAGTTGCTGCCTCAAGCGAAGGAGTTCAAGAATCTCGGGGTCTTGTTTCACGAGTGAGGGCAAAATGGAGCAGGAGATGGACAGACGGATTGGTGCAGCGTCTGCAGTGATGCGGGCGCTGTACCGGTCCGTTGTGGTGAAGAGGGAGCTGAGCCGGAAGGCGAAGCTTTCGATTTACTGGTCCATCTACGTTCCAACCCTCACCTATGGTCACAAGCTTTGGGTAGTGACCGAAAGAATGAGATCGCGGATACAAGCGGCCGAAATGAGTTTCCTCCGCAGGGTGGCTGGGCTCAGCCTTAGAGATAGGGTGAGGAGCTCAGACATCCGGAGGGAGCTCGGAGTAGAGCCGCTGCTCCTCCGCATCGAAAGGAGTCAGCTGAGGTGGTTCGGGCATCTGATTAGGATGCCCCCCGGGCGCCTCCCTTTGGAGGTTTTCCGGGCACGTCCAACTGGGAGGAGACCCCGGGGGCAGACCCAGAACTCGCTGGAGGGAACGCCTGGGAATGCCTCGGGATCCCCCAGGAGGAACTAGAGAGTGTGGCTGGGGAGAAGGAAGCCTGGGGGGCCCTGCTTAGCCGGCTGCCACCGCGACCCGACCCCGGATAAGCGGACGATAATGGACGGATGGATGGACAGTTACCGTATTACTGTAAAGTTTATTCCTACCTCAGGGTTGTTTTATTGTACAGTGGCCATATTTTCCCTACGTGAGGCTGCGGTGCTGTTTTGTTACCATAAGTTATTTGCAGCTGAATCTTACTGTTTTGTTTGCTTTGTTTTTATGTGCCAATGTGTGCAATGTTTTGCAATAAAAGTCAGGAAATTAAGGGATTATGTCCATGAGAGTTTAATTTGAAGAAATAAAGGCCTGCCTCTAAAATAAGCCTGCCTCCAACAAAGGCCTGGTGCTCTTTGCGGCTCAGTAAATAAAGGCCCCGGCCAATTTCCACAGGATTTGAACCCAGGACTCTAGAGTTAAAGGTAAGAACTCTCGCCGCTGTGCCACCAAGACACCACACTATGAAGTGGTTGGAGGTGGCATTTGACATTACACTTATGCTGCATTGTTAAGTTGGAAAAGGACAAGAGATTTCTATCGTGACTGGAACACACGACCTTGGAGTTGATAACAATGCACTCTCCACTGCACCATCAGGACACGACAACACAATCAACAGGACTTAGGGTTAGGGTTAGTGTTAGGGCATTGACTTAAAAGTAACACTTCATAGTGTGCTGTCTCGGAGGCACAGCGGAGAGAGTTCTCACTTTCAACTCTGGGTTCAAATCCCACCAGTCCTGCTTCAAGCAGGACTTGAACACACGATCGCAGAACTGACAACCAAGAACTCCAGCTGTTGTGCCACCGAGACACCACACTATGAATTTGTTAAGTTGAGTCCTATTATAGGACTGTTGTTAATGTAAAAGCCAGACGGGCCAGATTAAACAACGCAACGGGCCGTATGTGGGCCGTAGTTTGCCCACCTCTGATTTAACCACTTCATAATTGATGTTTTGTACTTGTTTGCCACTTGTTTTTCTATTTTTGTCTTCCTCGAAAAAACATGAGATGTTTGCTGCCCAGCTTTCAGTTTTATTTACATTTAAATAATTTGAAAGGTGTGTTTTATTAAGACTATTACAGCATGTTGGCAGTGTTTAATATTTTGTTAAATGAACTGTTCTAAAGTTTAACAAATGAACCCTGTGGTGTCTTCATTTGTCATAATCAGAATACTCTGGCAGCATTATCAAATTATATATTGTTATAAAACAATCGGAAAAATTGATCAATATGGGAAATAAAATCATGATTATATTTTTGGCCAGATCACCCAGCCATCGGGTTAGGTTAGGGTTAGGGTAGGTTTAGGTTAGGGTTAGGGTTAGGTTAGGGTTAAGTTAGTGTTAGGGTTAGGGTTAAGGTTAGGGTTAGGGTTTCAGTTAGGTTAGGGTTAGGTTCGGGTTAGGGTAGGAAACAGCTTTCTAGCAGCTTTCTCTAGAACCACTCAGCCAAACACCTTCGACACTGCACGTCCATGGGTCCTCAGTAATAAACCCGCCAAATGTGAAGCTGATGACCAGATGGTTGTTAGGTCGGCCTTTTCCAGCGAGGCAGCACTTTCCTGGGGGAGATAATGAGATAATGAGGCAGCTAATCTATGTTGTGCAGGGCCTTGGACCGCCGACACCTCGTTACAACCGCGCTGGGAACTTTGAATGGCAATGCTTGTTCGATCAGGGTCAGTTGATTATTGATTCTCATCGTGATTGAATCTCAGCAACACAGAGAGAGAGAGAGAGAGAGAGAGAGAGAGAGAGAGAGAGAGAGAGAGAGAGAGAGAGAGAGAGGAGGATCTGGACGCATGTTGAATGTGGACAGTATATTCATATTCTCTTCCGTCGTCCTGTAACCTGTTGCTTGCGTCTGATTGGAATCTGCTTTATCTCAATCTGCCTTTTAGTCCACTGACAGTCAGAGTCCAACACACATACACACATGCGCGCACACACATACACACACACTCACAAACACACACACACACACACCAGGGCTGTCGTGGAAACAATGTGGATCGAGTCCCAAACAAAGGAGGGGGGGGATTGAGACCAACCTAGCAATTATGAAACCTTGCTGAATTATGAATGCTTGAAACCTGCTCTATTCTTATTTTTAGCTTTACCTTTAGCTTCAGCGATATATTGTCTCCTTCAACAAATGTAGTCTTTGTAAGTTGCTTTGGATAAAAGCGTCTGCCAAATGCCCTAAATGTAAATGTAAATGTAAATGTAAGACCCCAGAAATAGTGTTGAGCTACTCAAGTCCAAGAACATGCAGCTATCATTATATGTATATATTGCCTAGAATAGAACAGGAATGACAAAATGCATTGTAGATAGATTGGTTGTGTTCATAACATAGTTGGAGCACTACTTAACTAGAACTGCGTGCATATATTAAAATAAGAAAAGTGTAGTAAAAACAATATGTCATAGCTTAGCTATTGCAATTCCGGAACACAGCGAGTCTTTCGAGACTAATTAATCTGAGGCCGATTAAAGACTGGGTCACGTTGACTCTCCCAAGAGTCCAAGACCATAAAAATGGGACTTCCTGACTCGAGGACTCCAGCCCTGACACACATGAACACACACACACACACACACACACACAGACACAAGCACACACACACAGACACACACACACACACGGACACACATGTACAGTATGTACCCATGTTTACATGACCTGAAAACATGCTTTGTGGTTATTATCGACGGTCATGTGCCGACATCGCCACTAAAAGCTAACCTCCCGGCTTTAACGAGCTCCACCATCACGCTGTTCTGCTCCATGATAGCGGGATAGCGGCTCTCTCTCTTTATACGCAGCAGACGCTCGCGCACACACACACACACACACACACACACACACACACACACACACACACACACACACACACACACACACACAGCACCGCGGTCATTAAAGTAGACATTGATTATCGCGTGTTGCTGCTGACGCGGGCCTACCTCCGCTTCTCGCTAACTCCCGCTTCTCGTGACTCAGCAATTTAAGACTTGGTTGTTTTTTAGTTTTTTTCGTTTTTTCTCACGTTGACAGCAATGTGTTGTTTCTGACGTGTCGTTTTCTACCTGGGCGCCGTACGGATGTTAATTATCCTCCGATCTGAAACGGAATGCACGACTAAAGGGAATAATTACCCGATATGTACTGTAAAAAAAAATGCTTGAAATGTACGTTTATAAAAGCGACATGGTGTGAGCATCTGTTTGATCGTTTTGCTGTTCAATAACAGCAGGCGATAACAGACAGCGAAAGAGACAGATCGAGAGAGATAAAGAGACACAGACAGACAGAGAGATAATCACTCCGGATTTGGACCTTGAGACAAAAGGACAGTGCTGACAGAGGGAAGACACAAGCAGTTGACTCTTCTGTGACTCTTGTAAAATGTAAAATTACCGTTTAACAACTTCACAATGTTGGAAAGCAGGTCAATTTCAAAACTGAAGACTGCAGAAAATGAGAGGGGGGAGGGAAGAGAACTAGAGTAAAGGTAACACTCCCCCAACCCCAAACTCTTCGGAAAAAAACCCCAGCTATAGTTAGCGCCATTATGCTAACCAACTCTGATTGGC
This sequence comes from Coryphaenoides rupestris, assembly GCA_002895965.2. Classification (NCBI taxonomy): domain Eukaryota; kingdom Metazoa; phylum Chordata; class Actinopteri; order Gadiformes; family Macrouridae; genus Coryphaenoides; species Coryphaenoides rupestris. The sequence goes on from PIJE02000305.1 coordinate 13,679, forward strand.
TGTCAGTCTGGATAACTGAAGCGCACTGATTGGTCATTAGGACCACTCACACAAATAGGAAATGCACATGAGGTGTGCTGAAGTAATATGACCCCTCCCCCTCAAGAGATAAGATAAGATACAATAGAACTTCCCGAAGGAAATTCTTGTGCCAGGTTGCATAGCAATACAGAACAATACAACAATAGTGAAATCGACAGAATAATAAAAATAAGCTGACAGATTTACAAATATACAATGTACAATGTCAAAATATAAAAATATATAGGCAAGATAAGATATTCAGACGGCGAAAACGATTTGGCATAATTGAAGTGAAGAATATTGCACAAAATGTTGAAAGGTAATGTAGGAGAGGTATTGGACATGACATTAAGAATATTGGACATGATGATGAGAAACCCCTTGTTCTTCGGACTAATGCTGAGTTCCATTTACCTCGGAAGTCGGAGCTGGGAATGACGTCACCCGAGTTGACCTCATTCCAGTTACAAGTCGGAAAACCAAGACGGATGCCTCCAGGAAAACCTTTGTTGTGCTTGTTCTAGCCAGGTTAGCCATTGTTAGCAACACCAGTTGATGACAATGTATTACATGGCATTTTGCACTTACAAACACCGTAGCGATATGTCCACAGATAGAAGTTGGACAGTACTGTGTGTACGACTGATTTAATGAGACACAAATAGATAGAAGTGCTAAACCCAGGATATTACTACAGGTTTCACTACTGTTGATGCGCGGAACAACCATCTTGGATTTTGAAGTCAGGGTTGTGAGATTTTTCAGACTTTCCGAGTCGGAAATCCGACTTCAGGGGGCGTTCCCCCTGAAACTTCTGAGTACAAATGGAACACACCATAACACCAGCTTCATTCTCTGCAATCTTTAAAATGTTTTGGTTGTAACTACTTACGCTCGGTGTATTCATTGAAAGAACATGAGTTTGGACTCTTAAATTCACCCGTCACACACACACACTAGTATGACCTCTTCATACTTTACTGGCAGCACATCCATCTTGAAGGCCAGCCGGGTCAATATTTGCGATCTTCTGAAATGTTTAACCCGTTAATTCAACAGAAACCTGCCTAACCCACGACAGGTTAGTCGCTCATTTCACATTGTCTTTGTTCTAAACATCATAGACCACGCAGAGCTGAGTCCGAGAGTTCATGCATACCTGGCAACCTGGGACAATATTTCGGAGTAGCATCTTGACATGAGAGATGGGGTGCTATAAAGCCCACACCCTGCAGAGATAGACAACTCTTAACTCTGATTCCAAGCAAGGCTGGCTGAGATACCACCTGGATGACATAATTTTTCTCATTAACCGATAAGGCTAAGCTAGCTGATCGTATGCTGATGCCATCTATTTTATTAGTAAGCCCAGCAGCTATTTTCTCACAAGAGCAAATCATATTAACGAGTATGTCCGAAGAAAGTCACTTGTTCAGGTGTAGTATAAAAAAAGTACATTTAAAATTGCACATAATATGATGTTTATCAAACAGAAATCCAATTCACAGGAAATTGGATTAAGGGTCAGTGATTTCATTCTGCGCATTGACCAAGAAGTCAAAGGTTCAGAGACACATCCACCTGGACACTTGGATTTAGCGACCGACGCGGTTCTGTACCTGCAGTCCGATCGCCTTCTTTGGTCAGCAGCGGTTGCCAAGTTGGTTACCTGCCACATGCAATTGATTCTAGTTTCAATATAAATTCAGCCTGTGGTTTGTCTTGCAAAATCGGTATGATAGACCATTGTGACATTTACCTACACACATTGAAAAAAGTTCTTGTATAGGAAAAAGTACATTTATGACCAAGAATGCATGCAGGTTGGCAGGTATGGCTCATGACTCTAATATAGTATTTTCCTTCATATCTATTCCATTGTTATCATTATTTGTATGTATGTTAGTGACAGTACGCACAGCGATTGATAGTGAGGATTCGTTTTTAACTCCTTGAAACTCCTTGAACCTATAACACCGTGCTTAATGCTGTACTCAACAACATAACGGCACAGTTTGAAGTTTCATCGGATTTTGTCAAGAAAAGAAACCCTAATCACGTTTCCATGACTGATTGATTCCTAGGGATGGGTACCGAGAACCGGTACCACTATGGAACCGGTTCCCGTACAACCGGTACTAACCGTACCGAATCAAAACGCATATTCCGGTGCCTCATTTCGGTGCCAGTAGTTAAAATGCCATTTGAAATATCCACTGCATTTCAGCGCCCTCTAGTGGTCGAAACGAAATATCGCTGATGCTCACGTCACGCTGCCCAACCCACACCTAACTTTAGTAAACATTTCAATCAGACAGTGACAGTTAATCCGCGCCCGTGGGCATTTACATTACATGTCGCAGTTTTTTTTTCATTCTGCAATTAGACGCGCTGGACGCGCAACGGGCACCGGGTCAGTGTCTCCGGGAGGGGGGGGAGGGGGGGGGAGTGCTAGACGTGCGACGGGCGCCGAGTCAGTGTCTACCGGGGGGGGGCGCTGGACGCTGTGATCCTCATCTGCTGATGGCCCGGCCCGTCTGTCAGCTTTAAAAACCAAATGTGGCCCTTGAGCAAAAATAATTGCCCACCCCTGTGGTAGAGTGTGCACAGGACTGGAATTAATAAAATCAAGGTCCACCACCCAATCAAGGTACTTTGCCCGTTTATTGTCTTGTTCAGGGGAGAGGGGGGTAGAGGGGTGTCCTAGGGACCACGGCAAATTCACATGCAATAAGAATCGTCAAGGTCCATAAGCAGGGGTCGGTACACGGAGACGGGTCCTCAGGGAGAGCGGGGTTCGGCGATGGGTCGGGTAGTCAGCCAGGCGGGGTTCGTTCACGGGGCGGGTTCTCAGGCGGTCCAGGGGTTCAGCACACAGCAGGGTTCTCAGGCGGTTCAGGGGTTCAGCACACAGCAGGGTTCTCCTCCAGAAATGGGTCATACACATTACATACGTCAGCAACTTTCTCATAATCATATCTCCCATACTCCTCCCCTGTGTGTGGGTGACTTCCCTTTTTATCTCCCGTCAATCAACGCCTCGCTTCGTCTCCCGCTGCGCTGCGTTGACGAGGTCCCGGTGCTCTGCATTGCCTTGATTGGCATGACGTCACCGGACCTCCGTATTTGGGCATGCGCGTTTAGGATCGGGAAGGGTACATATATGTTATCCCTTACTTCTCCTCTCTGGTGCCTCTGCCGGCTGCCACACACCCTCCCCCTCAGCTCCGACCTGGAGGCCGGCGCGGCCCAGCCCCCTAGGGTGTCTCTTCTGGACAGGGGCGTCCGCGTTTCCATGCGCCGCCCCGGACCGGTGGACCACGGAGAAAGCGTAGGGTTGCAGGGACAGGAACCAGCAGGTGACCCTGGCATTGGTCTCCTTGTTTCTGGACATCCAAACTAGGGGGGCATGGTCCGTGACAAGGGTGAAATGCCGTCCTACCAGATAATATTTTAGTTCCTCTAGTGCCCATTTGATGGCCAGGCATTCCTTCTCTATCGTGGAATAGTTCTTTTTCTCTGGGTAGTAGTTCCTACTGAATATATGTGATGGGATGCTCCTCACCCCCTGGAGTTGTGACAGGACGGCTCCCACCCCTGCCTCGGATGCATCGGTTTGGACGATGAGAGGCTGTGTGAAGTCCGGGGTCACCAACACTGGTCCTGACAGAGGGTTTCCTTTAGCCCCTGGAAGGGCTTTCTCCGTCTCCTCGGTCCACCGGATCCGGTCGGGCAGCCGGCTCTTGGTGAGGTCAGTGAGGGGGGCTGAGAGGGAAGAGAAATGGGGGACAAAGCGGCGGTAATAGCTGGAGAGCCCCACAAATGTCCGTACCTGTTTCTTGGTTTGGGGGCGGGGCCAATCCCGGATCGCCTCGAACCTTGCTCCTGGGGTTTCACGCATCCCCGACCGATCGTATATCCTAAGTAGTCAGCTTCCAGGAGGCCGAGGCGACACTTCTTGGGGTTGGCGGTCAGCCCCGCCCCTCGTAGGGCCCTCAGCACGGCGGTAACCTGTTTGAGATGGGTCCCCCATTCCTCCCCATGTATCACGATATCATCCAAGTATGCGGCGGCATACTCACGGTGGGGCCGGAGGACCCGGTCCATCAGCCTCTGGAAGGTGGCCGGGGCTCCGTGGAGGCCGAACGGGAGCATGCGATATTGGAACAGCCCGTCGGGTGTGGCAAAGGCTGTCTTCGCTCGGGCTGCGGGCGCCAAGGGAACTTGCCAATACCCTTTGGTTAGGTCCAGGGTAGAAATGTAACGGGCTTTTCCTAGCCGTTCAATCAGCTCGTCCACTCGAGGCATGGGGTATGCATCGAACCTAGAGATTTCATTCAATTTCCTGAAGTCATTACAAAATCGAATAGTTCCATCGGGTTTGGGGACCATCACAATCGGGCTGCACCACTCGCTATGCGACTCCTCTATTATCCATTGCTTTCCTCGCTGTCGGATGGCCGTGCCATTTAGTGCCACGGAATTTTACAACTCGGATGTGGGTACCAAAACCATACTCATGTCTCCCGGGGCTGAAAGACTCGGAGCTGGCGCTCCTGTTATATACCCGTGCTTGGGCTGCCTGGAACGGCGGCCATATTTCTCCGTACCATAGGCCATAATACGAGCCATCCTCTCCTGCATCTCTTCACGTGGTCCACCAGGTCCGATGGGGTCTGAGGGCTTGTTGCTCCTCTAGGCCTCATTGGCCGGTCCAGGGAGTCCTCTGGGTTTCTCCCGTTTAAAGTAGTTCGAAATGGCGAAATCCGGTTGAACGCCCTGGGTACCTCGACGGATGGAAAACAACAGGTAAGGTACAGCTAGATCCCAAATTCCTTCCATCTGTCTAGTGTATTACCTTCCTCAACATCTGTTTGAGAGCTGGTTAAATCTTCTACCAGACCATCCGTTCTGGGGTGATATACGGAGGTTCTCAGCTGTGGATCTGCATCAGTCTACACAATCCTTCATTTATGCAGGGACATAAAGGGGGTCCTTGGTCTGTCAGGGACTATCTCGGTATGCCCACCCGAGAAAACATCATCATCAGTTCCCTGTGCAGATGCCTTTGGAACGCCATAGTGCGCAACGGAAAATCCTTCGGGGTACCTGGGTTGCTAATCCATAATCACAGGATATACTGATGCCCGGGCACTCCTCGGCAGCCGGGCCGGACCAGTTCCATCCCTATCATGACTGCGGTTGTGTGGGTAAAGTATTAAGGGGTTCGGGTGGTGAGGTTCTTGAGCGCCACCTGTTGGCACTCGGGGCAGCTGCGGCAAAAGTCCTCTACCATCTTCTTCACCCCGGGCCAGTAGAACCTCGCTTGATCCGCTCTAGCGTCTTCTCTACCCCGAGATGGGCCCCGAGCAGGTGAGAGTGGGCTAGGCGGAGCACAGATGGAATCACAGTTCGGGGTACTAAGAGTAATTCTGTATACACCGTCTTTATCGTACAACTTGATATAACAGTGTTCTTTTTATGGAAAAATGGGGATAAATCCATTGCCTTACCCCCTGGATGAGTTGTCCGTCGACCACGGTTACCTGCTGCAGGGCGCTGGTGAGATTGGCGTCCTCGAGCTGAGCAGCCCCAAACCTCCCTGCTAGGGGCTCGGCCAGGGGAGGTACGTCGTCTGCAGGGTCGAGGGGGAACATGTCCCCTAGGTTGTATTCCTCCTCGACCTGGGGAGGTTCTCCTTCCTCCCCGTGGGGCTCCTCACCAAGGTGGGTTCTCGTAACAACCCTCGCCCTGTCATAGCCCCCTTCTTCTTCCGCGGCGCTGGATTCCCCCTCGGAGAGGGGTTCCGTGGATCCTTGGGGGTCCACTTCCAACGTCACCATGCTCCCTGAATCCAAGAGCGCCGTGGTGTCGCGTCCATTTGCGGTGACGGGTGTTGAGGGGGACGCGTCTCCCTCCTCCGCCCAGCAGGTGGTCATCAGGCCGCATGGTCGTCCGGTGGGGTTCTCGCCAGGAGCCGTGGACATGGGTACCTCTCCCAGCTGAGGGCAGTTCCAGGAGAGGTGTCCCTCCTCCCCACACTCATAGCACCTCCGACGGTCCGGGTTGACCAGGGGCCGTCGCCTCTGGATGTCGGCCACTGGCCTTCTAGGCTCGGGGTGTCGTGGGTGGACCGGTTCCTCCTGCCGAGGGCGCTCCTTGGGGCGGGTAGTGGCCTCGGGTTTATTATGCCTTCCACTGCGAAGTATCCCCTGGGTGGCCTGATATCCCTCCAGTATCTCCACCAGCTGGTCCACGCTCTGGGGGTTAGTCTGGCATGCTAGTTTTTTCGCCTCGTAGGGTAGAGCCCTCATATATCGATCCATTACGATCCTTTCAATGATCGTCAGGGACTTTGGCTCGGAGGTCAGCCAGGCGTTGGTCAACCTCACTAGCTCATGCATTTGAGCTCTGGGGGAGGCCGCCTGATCGAACACCCACTCATGATACCGCTGGGCTCTAGTGATTAGGTTATACCCATAGCGTTTCAAGATCTCCTCTCTTAGAGTGGTGTACGAAACCCGGGGGTCAGTGGCTATATCCTGATAGGTGGTCTGGGCGATGCCCGCCAAAAAGGGCGCAATCAGTCCCACCCATTGGTCGGCTGGCCACTCTTCTCTTTCTGCTGTTCGTTCGAAGGTCAGCAGAAATGTCTCTATGTCGTCAGACGGCGTTTGCTTGGTCAAAAATCGAGCCGGGTTGGGCCGGCGCCCATGGTCGGGACAGGTACGATCTTCCTGGGAGTCGTGTCTCCCCTTACCTCCGGCCCTCAGGAGCTCCATTTGGTAGGCTTGGAGTTCCATCGCCTGTGTATGCTGGGTGCGCTGCTCTTCAGCACGGTGGTGCATCGCTTGCATGGCTTGCTCGTGTCGAGCCTGCTGATCTTGGTTATTGGCCATGAGCTGGGCCACCAGGGCTTGGAAATCGGTTGCTTCCATAGGTTCGGGTGCGGCCAATTTATTAATTCCAGTCTGCATGCGTTGCCCGCATTCTCCACCATATGTGACACACTCCCGAGGTGGTAGAGTGTGCACAGGACTGGAATTAATAAAATCAAGGTCCACCACCCAATCAAGGTACTTTGCCCGTTTATTGTCTTGTTCAGGGGAGAGGGGGGTAGAGGGGTGTCCTAGGGACCACGGCAAATTCACATGCAATAAGAATCGTCGAGGTCCATAAGCAGGGGTCGGTACACGGAGACGGGTCCTCAGGGAGAGCGGGGTTCGGCGATGGGTCGGGTAGTCAGCCAGGCGGGGTTCGTTCACGGGGCGGGTTCTCAGGCGGTCCAGGGGTTCAGCACACAGCAGGGTTCTCAGGCGGTTCAGGGGTTCAGCACACAGCAGGGTTCTCCTCCAGAAATGGGTCATACACATTACATACGTCAGCAACTTTCTCATAATCATATCTCCCATACTCCTTCCCTGTGTGTGGGTGACTTCCCTTTTTATATCCCGTCAATCAACGCGTCGCTTGTCTCCCGCTGCGCTGTGTTGACGAGGTCCCGGTGCTCTGCATTGCCTTGATTGGCATGACGTCACCGGACCTCCGTATTTGGGCATGCGCGTTTAGGATCGGGAAGGGTACATATATGTTATTCCTTACTTCTCCTCTCTGGTGCCTCTGCCGGCTGCCACAATATATTATTAATGGTGTGTGTGCGCATGTGTTTCACTACAGCTGTGTGACTGGGAGGATCAGATCAGGGCAGACATCAGGAGCTTTCTGTCCAACCGAAGTGACGAGAAGTTCTCTGGCAGAGCTGTGGCCAGAATCCTTCACGGTATAGGTGAGAACACACACACACACACACACACACACACACACACACACACACACACACACACACACACACACACACACACACAATCTTCTTTTGGTGACTTGTGGGGACTCTGCACTAGCGGGTGGTGGTTTACACATTTTGGACTGGGACACTATCACTATATTGGTCTGATTCATAGTCTTATCACTTATCTTCCAAGGTCATTTGAGTTTGCATCATCCTATCTCTGCTTTTAAACGCATACATAACATCATATTATACACATATTATTCTATAATACAAATAAGTTCCTGCCGCTTTTATTATTATTATTATTTACAGTTTAATCTTTTCTCCCAGGAAGTCAAAATCAAGTTTCTGAACATATGAAGAGTGTCCTTCCTGTTGTCTCTCAGGCAGCCCTTGTTACCCCGCCCAGACCTACGGCAGGGACCGACGCTATTGGAGGAAGTACATCAAGTTTGACTTCAACCAGCTCATCCGATTGGCCACACAGGAGATCATTCGCTTCAAGTGACCAGTGCTGTGGTGTCGACTAACCAGTGAGGTTTTGCATGGAAACAAGAAAGATAAAATATTATTCTTAAATATCGAATACACACGGACCTGAACATGATTTCTCATATTACTTTGAAATCATGAACAAACATGAATGTATTTCAACATGTAAAAAAAGAAGAACAATGTGTGTTGTCTAAGGAAAAGTAGGTATACTCTGTGTATAAATGTGTAATCTGTTAAATAAAAGTTATATTTTTATATTTATATTTTATATTTTAAGTATGGAAACTTATGAAGTCAGCATGTTTGTTCTCTATTAGTTCAAAAATAAGAATATCGGATAGCATCCGTTGTGGAATCAATAGGGTTGGGTATCGTTTAGATTTATCCGATACCGGTGCCAAACCGATACTTTTAAAACGATACCGGTGCCAAAACGGTGCCAGAACCGATACCTTCTTTAAAAAGAGCAAACAACAACCAGTGTTAATTTCGTTAACGAAATGTTTGACGAAAAATATGCGTTAACGACCTTTTTCCCATGACTAAGACGTGACGTTGACGTGACGAAAACGGATCTTTGAAAATAAAAACTGTGACTAAATCTATTTTTACTTTCGTTGACGAGACGAGACGAGACGAAAATGTTAGTGGTGGACGAACGGACATTCAAAATTGAATTAATTATTAAAGAGTTTGATTCCAAAACGCGATAAGCGCCATTAAAAAAAAAAAAAAAGAATCGTTTCCGCAAAACGCGACAACCGGCTAGTTTTCTCTGCATTATATTATTATAATTATTATATTATTATATTATTCCCTTTCTTTCCAAACTGTGATAAACGCCACGACAGATTTCACGCAGACTCAGATATATCCGCTCGGCCAATCACAGCGGCGCCATTCCCGTGACTTAACTAGCCTAGTGACAGCTGTCAAAGTCCTGTCAGAGACAACACACACATATCGTAAGAGATTTTAAGCGAAATTATTCATTGAATGAATAATGAATAACTTTGATGGAACAGAGGAGCCGGTGGTTGTTTCTACAGTGGGAAAAAAACAAACCATCAAAAGATCATCATAGACGGGAGAATGTGAAGAAAATGCGACATTCCTGGCGGTGGTCGCTAGACCTTATTAAGACTCAGAAGCGCCTGGTCCTGTTCAACTTTAGTTGAATGAGCGTAGAAACACTGAGACGTTTGATCAAGATCACCAACAATGAGCTGATCAGCGTGACTACAGTCCGTCTTCTTGGTGTGTGTGTTGCCGGCGATTTCTTACACACACACACACACACACCAATAAGACGGACTGTAGTCACACTTATCAACTCATTGCTGGTGATCTTGATCAAAACGTCCAGTCTTTCTACGCTCATTCAAGTAAAGTTGAACAGGACCAGGCGCTTCTGCGTCTTATAACAGTTAATAAGGTCCAGCGAGGGGGGGGGCAGGCGCGCATTGTCGGGTTTTTATCAATCAGATGAATGCATCAAATCTTCGCGCAGTATGACGATCTATGCAATCACTAGAAGGATACCCGGTCTGTTGTTCACAGCAGTTCCGGTCATCTTGTTTTTTAAATGTGACTAAAACTAGACTAACATTTTATGAGTTTTCGTCGAAGAAAACTAGACTAAAATGTTCTGAGTTTCCGTCGACGAAAACTAGACTAAAACTAAGAAGGTTTTTAAACATTTGTTGCAGGTACTATTGTTCGCGTTTTTTGGGGTAAAATGCAGCCAGACTTTCGACCGTCGTGGTTTCGGCATTTTGCGGGTACTTGCTGTTGCCCGACGGGCCGGATTAAACAACGCAACGGGCCGTATGTGGCCCGCGGGCCGTAGTTTGCCCAGGTCTGCTCTACCACCTCGGGAGTGTGTCACAATATATACACACACACACACCATTAAGAACATGGACGCACAATATTAATAATAAACACACACACACACAACTACACCATTAATAGCACACACACAATGTTAAATACAATATTAAACACACACACAGGGGTGGGGCTGGCATCGCCACGGTTACCTTGAGCTGGCTGAGCTCGTGGGGGTCGTCGAGGTCGGGCAGGCGGTCGGCGTCCAGCTTCTGCTCGAAGTACTGCGCCAGGAGGGCTTTCAGCTGCAGGCTGCGGCCCTCGGCCATCGCGTCCAGACAGGGGGTCACGCTGCGGTAGCCCACGCTGGGGGGGAGGGGGGAGCGCGTGCGCGCACACACACACACACACACACACACCACACACACCACACACACACACACACACACGTTACATTAACGCACAACTTTTCTCTAAACTGCATCTTTTAATTGTTTTTTCTTTAATATATTTTGTATATTTCTTTTATTATTTAGAATGTCTATATTATTAACCTGTTTAATGTTCAATGTTTGGCACCAATTGCACATTCCTTGTTTGTAAAAACTAAGGCAATAAAGCTGATTCTGACACAGACCGACAGTAAGATAGAAAGACAGACACACAATTCTGTATTATTCTTTTGCACATTCCGCTGGGCATCGCCACTTTTTCATTTCACTGGTATCCTGTATGTGTGACAAATAAAGTTCTTGGATCTTGAATCTTGAATCTTGAACAGACAGTAAGATAGGAGTACAGACAGACAGTAAAGATAGAAGGACAGACAGACAGTAAGTAAGATAGAAGTACAGACAGACAGTAAGACAGACAGCCAGCCTGCTGTGCGTACCTCTGGAAGGCCTTGAAGCAGGCAGACAGCTGGTAGAGCTGGGTCCTCTCCTGGCTCTGGACCCGCCGGTGGAGGAAGTCGCACACGCTGTCCATCTCGTCGTCGTTCAGGTCGCCATAGGAACGGAAGTAGAAGGAGATGCTGGAGAACTCCACCATGGTACCACTGCGACCGCCTGGGACACATTCACACACACGCATGCAAACGCACACACACACACACACACACTTTATTCAGCTCATACGGCCAGCTGAAAGAACAACACAATGTCTTTAAACGTGTTTATGTTGTTGTCTTTAAATTAGTTTATTTATGTTTATGTATGCGTTTAAGTGCAAAACAAATTCCAGCAGGCAAGTGAACACCTTCTCACACACACACACACACACACACACACACACACCACACACACACGCACCCCAACCCCCACCTCTCTGGGTGCTCCACTGCAGCTGCCTGAGCCCCCTCTTGACGAGGGCCAGTTGCCAGCCCATGGTGTCGGCCACCTCCACCACGTCAAACTGCAGCGCGTCACATGACTCCACTGCCTCACGCCAAGCCGCAAGCCGCTTCCTGGCCAGCACCACGGCAACCGGGGGGCAGCTGTCGCCACGACGACACACGTTGACACACACTTTAGATGACCGAGTGCGGACACATTACACATCATCTTACATGTCAGTGATTTATAAAATAACATTTATGTAAAGTAGAAAGAGAGACATACAGTAAGAGAGACAGACAGCAAGATAGACAGAGGAACAGACAGATAGACGGCAAGGTAGACAGAGGAACAGACAGATAGACAGACAGACAGCAAGGTAGACAGAGGAACAGACAGACAGACAGGTGATCAGAGCGTACATCTTGGTGAGCCTGTGCAGCTGGCGGGGTCCATCGTAGCAGCTGACCCTGCACACGGAGAGGGTCGGGTGGAGCAGCTCCACGAAGCGCTGAGGGTGGAGCTCCAGGTAGCAGAGAAGGGTCTCCACCCCTGGGAGGGGGAGGGAGAGAGACAGAGACAGAGAGAGACAGAGACAGACAGAGAGACACACAGAGAGACACAGAGACACAACTTAGATTCCATAATCAAAAACTAGAGTAACAATAATAATCTAAACCAAATAACCCCTTCTGATTGGTCCAGATCGTGTCTCTCTCCTCCCTCACCCTCTTCTGTGATGTCCAGGGTCTCCACCGTCTCCTGGATGGGGATCGCCCTCTCGTGGGTGTGGCACAGCCTCTCCACGGGCCAATCGCTGCTCTCGCTCAACCCCACTTCCTGAGCCTTCGACGAATCGCCTTCGGGCACGGCTGTGCCGGTGTCGGTGTCCGAGCGCGTGATTGGACTGTTGTATCCTAATGAGTCGTTTACCTCCTCCTTCCCTCCTTTCTTCTCCTCCTCCTCTTTCTCCTTCTCCTCCTCCTCCTCCTCTCCTCCTTTCTTCTCCTCTTCAACATGGGGAGTGGAATCCATCTTGAGACAAAAACAGAAGACCTTTAATCTTTTTTTCCTACCACTTCTTGCCACTACTTACCAAATTAAAAGACTTTTAATTTAAGATTTAATTACAAATATCTGATCATTTATGTGCCGTTCATTTATGCATGTAGTTTTGTAGTTTTTATTCATTATTCATCTAATTACCTCTGCAGAAGACAGTGATGGTACTTCCCCATGGTGAACAGGTTCAGTGGACTGTACCAAGTCAGGCTGCGTGGGGGGGTCCAAGCTGCTCTCCTGCTCACAGATGTCCATCATCTCCAGCAGCTCGTTGTCCTCAATGGCCTCCATACGCTGGACAGAGAGGTTACAATCACAACAACAGGGAGTCAGTTACAATCACAACAACAGGGAGTCAGTTACAATCACAACAACAGGGAGTCAGTTACAATCACAACAGAGTCAGTTACAATCACAACAACAGGGAGTCAGTTACAATCACAACAACAGGGAGTCAGTTACAATCACAACAACAGAGAGTCAGTTACAATCACAACAGAGAGTCAGTTACAATCACAACAGCGAGTCACACTTTCTCTCTCCATTCTTTTCTTTCTTCTTTTTCTTTCTTTTTTTCTTTCTTTCTTCTTTCTTTCTGTCTTTCTCTCTTTCTGACTTTCTCTCTTTCTCTTTCTCTTTCTTTCTTTCTTTCTCTCTTTCTTCCATTATTTCTCTCTCTCTTTCTCTCTCTCTCTCTTTCTTTGTTTCCTTCTCTCTTTCCTTCTTGCCTTCCCCTGCCCGCCCCTTGTCCTCAATGGCCTCTACAATCACAACAACAGGGAGTCAGTTACAATCACAACAACAGGGAGTCAGTTACAATCACAACAACAGGGAGTCAGTTACAATCACAACAACAGGAGTCAGTTACAATCACAACAGAGTCAGTTACAATCACAACAACAGGGAGTCAGTTACAATCACAACAACAGGGAGTCAGTTACAATCACAACAACAGGGAGTCAGTTACAATCACAACAACAGAGAGTCAGTTACAATCACAACAAGAGAGTCAGTTACAATCACAACAGCGAGTCAGTTACAATCACAACAACAGAGAGTCAGTTACAATCACAACAGAGAGTCAGTTACAATCACAACAAGAGATTCAGTTACAATCACAACAGAGAGTCAGTTACAATCACAACAACAGAGAGTCAGTTACAATCACAACAACCGAGTCAGTTACAGTCACGACAACAGAGAGTTGTGTTAAAGCTAGATTTGTGTTCTTATCATTGACAAGCAGAAACCATTTCTCCAATAACTGAACAAGAGACAGACTTGGTGTAATGATGTAATGATAGAGAGACAGAGAGAGAGACAGAGACAGCGAGGACAGAGCGAGAGAGAGGACAGAGAAAGAGACAGCACAGAGAGAGAGACAGAGAGAGAAACATAGAGAAATTATGCAACTCTGTAACCCACCCACACCGCACAACAAAATGTCACAGTTTCCCCGATTTCGACGAGCTGGCAGCCATGTTGGATCTACCTGTGTTGAGGTGAGAGGAGAGGGAAGGAAGGAGGAGACGGGGATCACTCTGGTGAACTGACCTCAGCCAGGTCCAGCTGCTTCTGGTGGATCTGCCGGCACTTGCAGGCCGGGAACACCTTCTGGACCAGCCTCTTCACCGTGTAGTAGTCCACCGTGTCGGCGTAGATGTGGCGCCGCAGCTCATGCAGGTCGCCGCCCTGGAGAGAGAGGAGGGAACCACATCTTTGCACCTTAGCACCGCCATTTTGTTTTGCGGGACTGTCCACTACTGTCCACTGGGCATCTAGGATCTTTAGAGGACATATTTATTCAACCTTTATCAACCATTAATTATCAAGGAGGAAACTTTGGGGGATCCCTCCTTGCAGGGATGGTTAGGAGCAGTGCAATACGTGCCATTATGGACATGCACAGCAGTATTACAAGCTAAACATGGGAAGCACAATGTACAGCTGTTTGTCTCTGGAGGGTGTAGCAGAGGGATGGTGGGTGGCTGACCTCAGGGTCCAGGAAAAGGTGACAGTGTGCAGGCAAGCCGTCTCTCCCGGCCCTCCCGATCTCCTGGACGTAGCTCTCAAAGCTCTGCAGAGATTATAATAATTGGAATAATCAGAGATTTTCCTGTAAACAAATGTCTGTGAACTCACTATCTACCACCGAACAAGTTAACACAATGGTGACTGAGCCTGTGGTCCACTGATGAAAGCCCTTGCATTTGCAGTATTTTTTTATATTACGGACTGGGTGGCGAGTCGCCAAGATTTAAAACGCGGCGCACAGTCAGTGACACATTGTCCATCACTCAGCAGGGATCCGTGTCTGCCAGAGAGCATAAGTGGAAATGACGTACTGTGTTTTCGGTCTCTGCAAGCGTAAACGAAGTATCCGCCATTAAACAACTGCCAGAGAACTGACGCCACCTATGTGACACTGTTTGGATGCAATTACCACTTTTCGCCAAAGAGCACAAAATTGAAATCTTTGAGATTACACTTTAATGTTCTAACAGTCTAACAGTAAAGTCACTTTGGACAAAAGCCGTCTGCCAAATGGTCCTAAATGTTACTGTAAATGTAAGAGAATCTTCGGGAACCTTGGGCATGTTGTAGTGCACGATGCCGCGCACGTCCGACTTGTCCAGGCCCATGCCGAAGGCCACCGTCGCCACGGTGACCCGCAGCTCGCCGCACATGAAGTTGTTCTGCACGCGGCGGCGCTCCGAGGCGGAGAGGCCTGCGTGGTACGCCTCCGCCTGCCAACGCAGAGGCTTCCGGATCTTCTTCCTGGCTGGGGGGGAGGGGGGAGGGAAGGAAGGTGGATGTGGGGGGGGGGGGTGGAGGGGGATGGGGAGAAGGGGAGGAGTCACTATACTACACGTTATATCAACGTTTATCCCCACTTGACTCCCACCCCCCATGGACACTATTGCGTTACATGGACACACATCTTTTCTTTAAATTGCACCTTTTTGTTGCTTATTTTTTATATATTTTTTTTTAGTTTCTACATTCTATATTATCACTCTCTGTTTTAATGTTCAGTGTTAGGCACCAATATCACAAAAGCACAAACTAAGGTAATAAAGCTGAATACATTCTGATTTGGGAAGTAAAACAGTTTGTATTCTTGGCTCTATTCTGATTTTATCTAAAATATATCCCTCGTTGTGTCTCTACAAATATGAAATGAAAGTTAGGGGAAATGAAAGCTGCAGAATAAAATGCATGTCTGCCTGTCAGTATGTTCATTAATACAAAGGGGGTATTGGGGGATTAAACTCCCATCAATACAAACATCCAATAAAGGTTAAGTGACAAGCAAACAAAAATGTAAAAGTTTGAAGGGTCTATAGCGAGGGGAGGTCACATAAACACAATAAAGTGTAATATAATAAGGTATTTACCCAGGTCCTTCTTCTTCTGTGCGGCAGGGTTGCTCTGGGCCTGGCTGCTGCTGCTGCAGTCGGGGTTTTCCCTCACTACCACCCCCTGCAGGCAGGTCCGCAGCAGTGCTGAGTGCGCTAACCCATTTTGTTTTTGAGGTTTTTTTTGTAGCAGAACATGGATCAGCTGATAAATGTAGCAAAATGGCACTTTGATGTTTTGGTTTCTTGAAGACTCGTATGAGCCGGGCGGGCGAGCAAGACGCCTCGCTCTCCCTCTCTCTATTTTTTATTTTATTTTTTGTCGGAAAAACGAAAAAATATCGGACTTGGACGTGAGAAACTATGATCGGGACGAGATGAAATGGAAAAAATATTAATTTATGTACATAAAAGGACTCGTGCAAAGTGATATTACCTAGCGTACCATACCAAAAAAAAAAAAGTAAGAGATAGTTCTCGTTTCGTCGTTATCGGATCTGCTATGCAATTCTATATCGCCTCTCTCAAAACTGTCTATTTTTCTTCTGTTGCAAACCAACGACATAAGCTTTTTACCTGCTCGAAATAATCTCTTTTCCTGTGTAATTCTAAAAGGATATTTTGTCAAAAAAATGCCAAGATGGAGAGAGAGAGGAAAACGAAAAAAGGACAACTTGGATTTGTTCGGGAAAAAAACAACGTATACTTTATCGCAGACGACTTTATCGACCGGTACGCAGATGGACCGATGAATTATTTTGCTACGTCCCGTCGCTTTCGGAACCGACCGCTCCTCATGGCAGAGCGTTGTGTCGAGTGTTGGAGCCGCTTCATCACTCACCGTGACCTTCTTAACGTAGCCACGCCCACTTCTGGTGTCCTTTGGGCAGGAAAAAAAACGCTCAAAGAGTCAGAGTTTTGGGTGTGTTTGTGTGTGTATCTGTGTGTGTGTGTGTGTGTGTGTGTGCGTGCGGGGGAGGGGACCGGGCGACGTTCTGCGCCCCGATAGAAACACCCGGAATCCTCCCCCTTCCGCATAAGAGACAGTCGTGTGTGCGCGGGCGGGGGAGGGGACGGGGCGACGTTCTGCGCCGACCGATGCAAGCAGCGCTTTTTTCCACCATCTTCCTCGAACACGATAAAGATTTATTTTGTTATAAAAACCGCAAAAAGATATCAAAGCAGAACTGTTTTAAAAAACCATAGCTATTGTAATTATAAGATTCAACCGGGGAGGTTTTTAGCCTCCCTGATAATATACGTTGTCGACTTAGTATTTTTTTCTGTATCAGAAAAGCATTAAGTGTTTACATGGGTGCATCGACTCATTTCAAAATAGTCTGTGATTTCCTTATTTTCATAACGCATTATTGTCATGCCAGTGCTGGTGGTGGGCTTTGTTTTGAAGACGGTACTAAATCATGTGTTACACGTGTGGAGCCAGATTACGGAAAGTACAAATTTAAACTCCATTTGGTCGGTCACTTTTCGGGCCGTTTTCAACGTTGACCTAAACGTTAGAATTGGCACGTGACGTGAAATGCAGCACGTTTTGGAATTCTATGAGATGTAAAAAAGAACAATAATAATAATTATTAATAATAATAATAATAATAATCATTTGACCACCACTATAATAGAATTGGCTGCCGTTCTTGGTCAGATATTTTTCTTTTGGAATACTGCAATTATATACTCTCCTTAAAAAGCATACTTAGATATGGCCCTAACCCCCCCACCCCCACAAAATGTACTTGTGTCGGTTTAGCTGACAACACTTATTGTTTCCTATGTTTATAAATGACATTAACCTGATAAGTAGCGTGATCATTAACCCATTTTTAATTTGTTTTCTTACCTTTCCCATGACGACGATTTCCTTTTCTGAAAACCTATCGGTACTTTCGTAGTTTTGTCATGGGAACGGTCTGTGTGTGTAACTTCAGGTGTAACGCTGTCATTAAACCACCTCGAATAATTATGTCAAAGTTAGAACTGGGGTCAAAATTATTATTTCGAGTTTATTGGGAAGGAGTGACCACAGGAACAATGAATGTGTGTGTGCTGCAGAATTAATGACCTGCTTCCCGTTTCCTGTAATCTACAAACTATTTTGAACTCGGTGGGGGCAGAGTTTACCATTGCATTGCTATAACATTCGTAATTATTACTAAATTGGTGTAAGAAAAAAAAAAAAGTGACATTTGTGTGATTCTCCTGTCTCGGACGGGAAAAATGATTCGATCTCCGGGCTGTTGTTGGCATTGTGATCTGTCGATTTATCATAGTTTTTTGTTCTTCTTCTATGAACAGCTCTTGGCATCTCCAAAGATGCGCCACTTAAGTTTTTAAGGATTTTTTTTTTTTTCTTTTCTCCCTTTCTGTGTTCTGTGTACGACTTCAACTCATGTCTCCGTCTCGTGTTCGGTGTGTCGCCGAGAGAGAGAGAATGGGGGAAGTCGAGACCTCATTCAAATTGTTCTTTTTTTTTTTAAAATAATGATGATAACCCCTCTTATTGTTTGTTATTCTTGAGGTTCAGAGGTTCAGCAACTGATTGACAGCTAGCTTACTTAGTTACAGCTAGCTTACTGCGCACAGGTCAACAACAACAACAACAACAACAGGTTGCGAGGCGGTCACCTGGTCCTTGTCCCGGTCCATGGAGACAGACAGCTGCAGGTTGGGCGGCACGGCGGCTGAACGCACAGCAATGCCGTCCCGGTCGGGGATGTCCAGGTGGCGGGCGATGTCCAGCGCCGTGGACGTGGTAGCGGTGGCTGTCAGGCCCAGCAGGCAGCGCACGCCTAGGCGCTCCCGCAGAACCTGGTGGAACCGGCAATGGAATCGGCCCGGGTCACTTTCCACAATGGCAGCGAAAGGGCCTCTCCAGTATCTATCTAATTATTTGTAAATTACTTTCTTTTAATTTCTCTTACTTCCTACTTTCTTTCTTTTTCTTTATTTTCATAGTTTATTGTACTTTCTGTTTAATGTTAAATTGTATGCACCAAATTCACAAAAGCACATCCCTTGTCTATGAAAACTACTTGGCAATACACCTGATTCTGATTCTGATTTCAAGCAGTTTCAGAATTGTCATGTGACCCACCCCCGAGTGACATCACAAACGGGAGTGTCCAACCCAGATGTGTGAGAATAGATCGGTCTCCCAGCCTACCCCCGGTGGACTGTAGCATCTATCATACATCTGGGTGGACACTCCCACTTGTGATGTCACTAGGGAGTAGTCACATAATCGCTTTGAAACGGCTTGTGATGGCCCCTAATCACAAAATAGGGGCCCTTTAAAAACACAATAAACATGTCAACTGACAATTTTGTGGAAGCCATTTTGGACCCACCCACCCACCCACCCACCCCACACACCTTGCAGAGCCGCAGGTAGCAGGGCCTGAAGTTGTGGGACCACTCGGACACGCAGTGGGCCTCGTCGATGCAGGCGAACGCTACCGGGGGGAGCTGGTGAGCCGGGGGCAGGCAGCCGCTGCCCGAGCCACCGCCGCCCACCAGCGCCTCGGGGGACAGCAGCAGCACACACACCTGGCCCGCCTTCACCTGGGTGGTGGAGAGAGGTAGAGATGGAGAGATGGAGAGAAAGAGAGAGAGAGAGCCAGTGAGAGAAAGCCAGTGAGAGAATCCTCAGAATAAAACCTAAACACGAAATGTACCTGTTAAACCACCATCCATGACACATGCTAGCATGTACATTAACACAACACTGTCACCGTTACCAGACTGGTAGCATGGTGTATTGACTCAGGTT
Source organism: Coryphaenoides rupestris (assembly GCA_002895965.2). Taxonomy (NCBI): domain Eukaryota; kingdom Metazoa; phylum Chordata; class Actinopteri; order Gadiformes; family Macrouridae; genus Coryphaenoides; species Coryphaenoides rupestris. Next base: position 33,362 of record PIJE02000305.1, read on the forward strand.
CTTCTACAGCCATCCCCAGTCTGAAGTGATATTAGATACATTGTTTGTGTAGTTCCCACTTGCCGCCACAGTGAGTGCTGTGGAGTTACCTTTTCGATGGCCGCCTCCCTCGGCTTCATGGACATGTTGGAGTGGATGCAGGCCGCCTTCAACTTGGCTGGGATACCTGACAGCAGAAGGAAGGGTGAAAAAGGGGGAGGAGGAGGAGGGAGAGGGGGAGGAGGAGGAGGAGAGCACGAAAGCAAAAGCACCTGAAAAGGTAAGATGGTTGTGTTGGTGTTGGGGGGTGTGTATGAAACTTTTCCTTCATCCACACTTGTTTAATTACAACACTATGGTACTATGCGATGGTGGTGTGTGAACTGTCTGTTGCTCCTGGTGGTTCAGGACCCCCAGGAGAACCTACTGGGGGAGGTGGAGGAGGGACCAGGGCCTACCGGGCCTACAAGACCCAGGTCCCAGGTGAGAGACCAGACCACAGAACACACACAGAGTAGACACAGACACACTCTCAAGCTCTGAGAAACACCTGTGGAGTTTGTGTGTCAAATCCTCAGGTGTGTGCTGTCCACTGTGTTATTCAGAATCTTTATTCCCTTAGTTTTTGCAAACAAAGAATGTGCTTTTGTGCAATTGGTGACAAACATTGAGCATTAAACATTAAACCTTAAACGAAGTAAAATAAATCAAATTACATATTAAATAAGCAATAAAAAGGTGTAATTTTAAAGAAAAGGGGGGTGGGAGTTAGTGGGGTTAAATGTTAGTATAATGTGTAGTATTGATCCACTATTAGAACTAACAACCCTGGGTTGAACTTTTGGTTCAACCCATTGATTTTGGTATTTCAGCCAAGGTAGTAAAGTCTCGGATGGGAACTTTATCAAGATCAACCTGAAGAAGAAGTCTCACGTCAAAGGATATGCCCTGAGAGGAGCTGGTCTACGCAAGCAGGTGAGGTTGTGTGTGTGTGCGTGGTGTGGCGTGTGTGTTGTGCGTGCTGTGTGCGTGTGTTTTGTAGCCACAGGAGAAGAATATACATTTGAACAGCTAATCTAATATAAATTGAACAACTTGATTAATTCAACAATTAACAGTTGTACTGGCTGAAGAAGCCCGGTATACATACATGTACATAAACATGTGTGCCTGTGTGTGTGCGTGTGTTCCAGATGTACATGCAGAAGTTCCAGCTGAAAGGCGAGCGGTTCGGGGGTGGGGCCGGCAGGGGGTTCTCAGGGGGGGGGAGAAGGGGCAGCTTCAGAGGGGGGTTCAGTCGCCAAGGAGACACCTGCTACAAGTGTGGGGGACGGGTCACTGGGCCATGGACTGCAAGGGCCAGGTGAGAGAACGAATGCAACGCGCACACACACAGTTCTCTAATAAAGTTTGAGTATGGTAATGTGATTTAATTTAAATTTTTTACAACATTTACACTGGAGCTGATGATGTGAACACACACATTTTTACTATATCATTCTTCACTGTAAGAGTTTTAAACTTAATTTGAAAAAACACATTTTTGTGGGAATGCTTTTGTGTTTTGTTTAATGTTTAATGCGGTCACACATCCTTCATATAAAGCACTTGAGACTGACAGGCAAACTAATATCAGTACTGCTCTGTAGCTCCGCGCCACTCCTGTGTCCTGACGACAAACCAGACAAACCAGCTGTAGAGGAACCGTTTGAACTGCCCACTCTGGAGGATGTTGCCAAGAGCCACAGGAACTTTGAAATGCCAACCACTGGGTAAGGTTTTCTTTTGTGTATTTATTTTTTTTGGCCTGCTCTGACAACTGCCAATGTTCAGTCTGCTGCTGTTTACCTGGGTGAGCTTGTTTTTACTGAGAATACCGGTTACCTGTCTTTGTTTTGTTATCTTGTCATTTATTTTCTGGGTGACATACCTCACTTTCTATTGAGGATGTTTTTTTGTGCATGCAGGTAAGTCTTTGTGTGTGTGGGGAAACAGTTTGGAAAAGGGCCTGGCAACTTTCCAAAATATCCCTTGGCAGGTGATTGGATGAACAATTCTGAATGTGAACTAATGGGTGGCAGTACCTCAGGAGGGTTGAGAGCGGTTGTCTGGCAACAGGAAGGTTACTGGTTCGATCCCCGGCCTCCGCTAGCTAAGTGTGGAGGTGTCACTGAGCAAGACACCACCTAACCCTAACTGCTCCTGACATGTTGGTTGTTACCTTGCATGGTTGGCACCGCCGTCGGTGTATGAATGGGTGAATGTGAGGCAATACTGTAAAGCTCTGGATAAAAGCGATGTATAAATGCAATCCATTTACCATTTACCATCAGAAGACAACAGAACTTTCTCGAGAACACAGTGCAGGTTTAAATGTATTTGTTGACGTTCTCCAGACATTCGGCCCATGGCTCAGGAAGAGGAGGGGGAGGATGGGGAGGTGCCTGGGAAGTCGGACGCTAAACGTCAGAGCGACGAGGTGCTCCTGAACGTGATTCGCCCGGACTACGAGCGTCCAGTGGCTCCGCCCCCCATGGAGCCACTGTACCGGCCAGGAGACGACGGGAAAGTCCAGGGTAACGCTTGGCTATACTATGCACACACACACACACAACACACCAGGTTCATAATTTACATGCTGTGTGACAGCGGACTGTATGTACTACACTGAATATTGTGTGTCTTATCTTGTCTTGTCTTGTGTGTGTGCAGCAACACCAGACGAGGTTGGTGATGCTCTCAGAGAGCTGGGCTATCAGTCGTTCAGACCGGGACAGGAGGACGCCATCATGAGGATACTGTCAGGTACACACACCACACGCACACGCACACACACATATATGCCTGTACACGTGCTCTCTCTCTCATTCTCTCTCCCATTCTCTATCTCATTCTCTATCTCACTCTCCCTCTGTCTCTTTCTCTCTCTTTTAAACAAATGGAAAACAAAGCAATAAAGAATGCCTCTCTGTCTGTGTCTGTCTGTGTCTGTGTGGCGGTGTAGGTCTCTCTACCCTAGTGGTGTTATCCACAGGGATGGGTAAGTCTCTGTGCTACCAGCTGCCAGCCTATCTGTACGCCCAGAGGTCAAAGTGCATCACGCTGGTCATCTCTCCTCTCGTGTCCCTGATGGACGACCAGGTATGAGGCACTCACTCACTCACGATTCAACACTCAAACACCTTTTTTGTTGGGTTTAAATGTGTGTGTTTGTGTGTCTGTCTGTGTGTGAGCGTGTCTGTGTCTGTCTGTCTTTCTGCGTGTGTGCTGTGTGTGTGTGTGTGTGTGTGTGTGTGTGTGTGTGTGTGTGTGTGTGTGTGTGTGTGTGTGTGTGTGTGTGTGTGGTTGTGTGTGTGTGTGTGTGTGTGTGTGTGTGTGTGTGTGTGTGTGTTTGTGTGTTGTGTTTGTGTGGGCTGTCTTGGCTCTGGCAGTGACCTCCTCTTCCTCGCCAATGTCGCCATCGTCCAGAGTCTCGTTTTTCTTCTTGCCCCTCCCCCCCTTGGCTTTAGCGATGCGCCGCGCCGCGGGTTTAGCGTTAGCGGTAGCCTCCGCGGCGTCGAGAGTAGCGCCCTCTGACTCCTTGCCCGGTCCCCTGGTCGGTCTCTTCTTCTTCACCGCCTTCTCCACTTCCATCCTGTTCTCCTTTACATCCCTTTCCATCCCATCCTCTCCTCCTCCCTCTATCTCTCCTTTCCCGCCGCTCTCCCCGGCCCCCGGTTTCTGCGGCAACGGCGGAGGCACCTGAGGCATCTCCGTGTTGCCAGCGACGGGCTTGTCCCCGCCCTCCACCTCCCCGAACACCTGGCAGCGCTCCAGCCAGCCGCGGTCCACCGAGCCCAGCCGGGTGAGGAGCGCCGGCCTTCCTCGGAAACCCCCGCGTTGCCCGCCACCACCGCCGAAACCCATCGCGGAGCCAGCAGCAGCATCTTCCTCTTCCTCCTCCTTCCTCCCTCCTTCTGCCAGACCTGGAGATCCCACGATCCCGTTTAACCGCCCCAAAACTCCAGCAGTCTTTCCTGTCTGTGTTTTATGAGGAGGAGGTGGCGTTTGGGCGGGCCTGGGGGACCTGAACTCGAAACCGGAGGAGTAGCAGTAGCTTTTCCCGCCGCTAATACTATGGTTAGCATCATCACTGCTATGTTTGTCAGTGACGGCGGCGGTGCCACCGTTAGCATCGTAGCTATTGTCGCTCCTGGTGTCGGTCGACTCGTCGCCCAGGTGCCCGGGTGTACGGTGGTGGGACAGCGGTGTGAAGGCGGCAAACGGTTCCTCAGGCTCCCGGGGAGCCGGTGAGCCCACAAAGGGGTTGCCGGTGTGTCTGCAGGGGAAGCCAGGAAGGTCAAAGGTCAGAGGTCGAAGGTCAAATGTAACCAAGCTAGCTTAACACAAAATGTCCCACTCAAAACATAGAAATGGCTTTTTCTGGGTATAGTTAGTGGTGGGTGGGGAATACATTTTCTACTGGGGTTATGACAAGGGAATTGCTATTGTAGATTAGTTTGATAGCAGTGCAAAACAAACACATGTATTGACCATGTGAATGATTATTTTAAAGGGGACATATTATTCCACCAGGTGTGAGTGTGATTAGCCATTGCAAGCTGTTTCATAATTGCCATGTGACTACCGTCTAGTGACATCACAAGTGGGAATGTCCACCTAGATGTATGCTGACTAGATCAGTTTACCTGTCGGTACAGTCCAGTGGGGAGGCTGGTAGACTGATCTAGTAATCATACATCTAGGCAATAGCTAATCAAACTCAAATCTGGTGTCATAATACTGTATGTCCCCTTTAAGTTTCAAGGGAACACACACGCATGTTTCCACACCGTCTCCACGGACGTACCGTGGGGTGAAGGGGCTACCAGTGTGGCCTGGGGTGCCTAGGGAGGGGGAGGTCACTGCTCAAGCCAAGAAGCCCAACAAGAGAGGGAGGAAGAGGCAGCGAGAGCAAGAGGAGGGGGCCGGAGAAGAAGGTACGGGGGAGGAGGGTGAGGAGGGGCGCCCACGAAGAGGAAGAGGGGACCTAGAAAGAAGAAGAAGGAGGAGGAGGGGGGAGGGAGGAGGGTGGCGATGGAGACACCACACCGGCCCAAAAAGGCGGAAGAGGAAGAAGAGGGTGAAAAAGGGGGAGGAGGAGGAGGAGAGCACGAAAGCAAAAGCACCTGAAAAGGTAAGATGGTTGTGTTGGTGTTGGGGGGTGTGTATGAAACTTTTCCTTCATCCACACTTGTTTAATTACAACACTATGGTACTATGCGATGGTGGTGTGTGAAGTTGTCTGTTGCTCCTGGTGGTCAGGACCCCAGGAGAACCTACTGGGGGAGGTGGAGGAGGGGACCAGGGCCTACCGGGCCTACAAGACCCAGGCTCCCAGGTGAGAGACCAGACCACAGACACACACAGAGTAGACACAGACACACTCTCAAGCTCTGAGAAACACCTGTGGAGTTTGTGTGTCAAATCCTCAGGTGTGTGCTGTCCACTGTGTTATTCAGAATCTTTATTCCCTTAGTTTTTGCAAACAAAGAATGTGCTTTTGTGCAATTGGTGACAAACATTGAGCATTAAACATTAAACCTTAAACGAAGTAAAAATATAGAAATAAGCAATAAAAAGGTGTAATTTAAAGAAAAGGGGGGTGGGAGTTAGTGGGGTTAAATGTTAGTATAACGTGTAGTATTGATCCACTATTAGAACTAACAACCCTGGGTTGAACTTTTGGTTCAACCCATTGATTTTGGTATTTCAGCCAAGGTAGTAAAGTCTCGGATGGGAACTTTATCAAGATCAACCTGAAGAAGAAGTCTCACGTCAAAGGATATGCCCTGAGAGGAGCTGGTCTACGCAAGCAGGTGAGGTGTGTGTGTGTGTGTGTGTGCGTGTGTGTGTGCGTGCGTGTGCGTGTGTTTTGTAGCCACAGGAGAAGAATATACATTTGAACAGCTAATCTAATATACAATTGAACAACTTGATTAATTCAACAATTAACAGTTGTACTGCTGAAGAAGCCCGGTATACATACATGTACATAAACGTGTGTGCGTGTGTTCCAGATGTACATGCAGAAGTTCCAGCTGAAAGGCGAGCGGTTCGGGGGTGGGGCCGGCAGGGGGTTCTTCAGGGGGGGAGAAGGGGCAGCTTCAGAGGGGGGTTCAGTCGCCAAGGAGACACCTGCTACAAGTGTGGGGGGACGGGTCACTGGGCCATGGACTGCAAGGGGCCAGGTGAGAGAACGAATGCACGCGCACACACACAGTTCTCTAATAAAGTTTGAGTATGGTAATGTGATTTAATTTTCATTTTTTACAACATTTACACTGGAGCTGATGATGTGAACACATACATTTTTTTACTATATCATTCTTCACTGTAAGAGTTTTAACTTAATTTGAAAAAACACACTTTTTGTGGGAATGCTTTTGTGTTTTGTTTAATGTTTAATGCGGTCACACATCCTTCATATAAAGCACTTGAGACTGACAGGCAAACTAATATCAGTACTGCTCTGTAGCTCCGCCCACTCCTGTGTCTGACGACAAACCAGACAAACCAGCTGTAGAGGAAACCGTTTGAACTGCCCACTCTGGAGGGATGTTGCCAGAGCCACAGGAACTTTTGAAATGCCAACCACTGGGTAGGTTTTCTTTTGTGTATTTATTTTTTTTGGCCTGCTCTGACAACTGCCAATGTTTCAGTCTGCTGCTGTTTACCTGGGTGAGCTTGTTTTTTACTGAGAATACCGGTTACCTGTCTTTGTTTTGTTATCTTGTCATTTATTTCTGGGTGACATACCTCACTTCTATTGAGGATGTTTTTTTGTTGCATGCAGGTAAGTCTTTGTGTGTGTGGGGAAACAGTTTGGAAAAGGGCCTGGCACTTTCCAAAATAATCCTTGGCAGGTGATTGGCATGAACAATTCTGAATGTGAACTAATGGGTGGCAGTACCTCAGGAGGGTTGAGAAGCGGTTGTCTGGCAACAGGAAGGTTACTGGTTCGATCCCCGGCCTCCGCCTAGCTAAGTGTGGAGGTGTCACTGAGCAAGACACCACCTAACCCTAACTGCTCCTGACATGTTGGTTGTTACCTTGCATGGTTGGCACCGCCGTCGGTGTATGAATGAGTGAATGTGAGGCAATACTGTAAGCTCTGGATAAAAGCGAATATATAAATGCAATCCATTTACCATTTACCATTCAGAAGACAACAGAACTTTCTCTGAGAACACAGTGCAGGTTTAAATGTATTTGTTGACGTTCTCCAGACATTCGGCCCATGGCTCAGGAAGAGGAGGGGAGGATGGGGAGGTGCCTGGGAAGTCGGACGCTAACAGTCAGAGCGACGAGGTGCTCCTGAACGTTGATTTCGCCCGGGACTACGAGCGTCCAGTGGCTCCGCCCCCCATGGAAGCCACTGTACCGGCCGGAGACGACGGGAAAGTCCGCAGGGTAACGCTTGGCTATACTATGCACACACACAACACACACACACACACAGGTTCATAATTTACATGCTGTGTGACAGCGGACTGTATGTACTACACTGAATATTGTGTGTCTTATCTTGTCTTGTCTTGTGTGTGTGCAGCAACACCAGACGAGGTTGGTGATGCTCTCAGAGAGCTGGGCTATCAGTCGTTCAGACCGGGACAGGAGGACGCCATCATGAGGATACTGTCAGGTACACACACGCACACGCACACACACACACACACATATATGCCTGTACACGTGCTCTCTCTCTCATTCTCTCTCCCATTCTCTATCTCATTCTCTATCTCATTCTCTATCTCACACTCCCTCTGTCTCTTTCTCTCTCTTTTAAACAAATGGAAAACAAAGCAATAAAGAATGCCTCTCTGTCTGTGTCTGTGTCTGTGTCTGTGTGGTGGTGTAGGTCTCTCTACCCTAGTGGTGTTATCCACAGGGATGGGTAAGTCTCTGTGCTACCAGCTGCCAGCCTATCTGTACGCCCAGAGGTCAAAGTGCATCACGCTGGTCATCTCTCCTCTCGTGTCCCTGATGGACGACCAGGTATGAGGCACTCACTCACTCACGATTCAACACTCAAACACCTTTTTTGTTGGGTTTAAATGTGTGTGTTTGTGTGTCTGTCTGTGTGTGAGCGTGTCTGTCTGTCTGTCTGTCTTTCTGCGTGTGTGTGTGTGTGTGTGTGTGTGTGTGTGTGTGTGTGTGTGTGTGTGTGTGTGTGTGTCTGTGTGTGTGAGCAGTGACCTCCTCTTCCTCGCCAATGTCGCCATCGTCCAGAGTCTCGTTTTTCTTCTTGCCCCTCCCCCCCTTGGCTTTAGCGATGCGCCGCACCGCGGGTTTAGCGTTAGCGGTAGCCTCCGCGGCGTCGAGAGTAGCGCCCTCTGACTCCTTGCCCGGTCCCCTGGTCGGTCTCTTCTTCTTCACCGCCTTCTCCACTTCCATCCTGTTCTCCTTTACATCCCTTTCCATCCCATCCTCTCCTCCTCCCTCTATCTCTCCTTTCCCGCCGCTCTCCCCGACCCCCGGTTTCTGCGGCAACGGCGGAGGCACCTGAGGCATCTCCGTGTTGCCAGCGACGGGCTTGTCCCCGCCCTCCACCTCCCCGAACACCTGGCAGCGCTCCAGCCAGCCGCGGTCCACCGAGCCCAGCCGGGTGAGGAGCGCCGGCCTTCCTCGGAAACCCCCGCGTTGCCCGCCACCACCGCCGAAACCCATCGCGGAGCCAGCAGCAGCATCTTCCTCTTCCTCCTCCTTCCTCCCTCCTTCTGCCAGACCTGGAGATCCCACGATCCCGTTTAACCGCCCCAAAACTCCAGCAGTCTTTCCTGGCGTTCCCGTCTGTGTTTTATGAGGAGGAGGTGGCGTTTGGGCGGGCCTGGGGGACCTGAACTCGAAACCGGAGGAGTAGCAGTAGCTTTTCCCACCGCTAATACTATGGTTAGCATCATCACTGCTATGTTTGTCAGTGACGGCGGCGGTGCCACCGTTAGCATCGTAGCTATTGTCGCTCCTGGTGTCGGTCGACTCGTCGCCCAGGTGCCCGGGTGTACGGTGGTGGGACAGCGGTGTGAAGGCGGCAAACGGTTCCTCAGGCTCCCGGGGAGCCGGTGAGCCCACAAAGGGGTTGCCGGTGTGTCTGCAGGGAAGCCAGGAAGGTCAAAGGTCAGAGGTCGAAGGTCAAATGTAACCAAGCTAGCTTAACACAAAATGTCCCACTCAAAACATAGAAATGGCTTTTTCTGGGTATAGTTAGTGGTGGGTGGGGAATACATTTTCTACTGGGGTTATGACAAGGGAATTGCTATTGTAGATTAGTTTGATAGCAGTGCAAAACAAACACATGTATTGACCATGTGAATGATTATTTTAAAGGGGACATATTATTCCACCAGGTGTGAGTGTGATTAGCCATTGCAAGCTGTTTCATAATTGCCATGTGACTACCGTCTAGTGACATCACAAGTGGGAATGTCCACCTAGATGTATGCTGACTAGATCAGTTTACCTGTCGGTACAGTCCAGTGGGGAGGCTGGTAGACTGATCTAGTAATCATACATCTAGGCAATAGCTAATCAAACTCAAATCTGGTGTCATAATACTGTATGTCCCCTTTAAGTTTCAAAGGAACACAGTGGCTCCATGGGGGGCGGAGCCACTGGACGCTCGTAGTCCGGGCGAATCACGTTCAGGAGCACCTCGTCGCTCTGACGTTTAGCGTCCGACTTCCCAGGCACCTCCCCATCCTCCCCCTCCTCTTCCTGAGCCATGGGCCGAATGTCTGGAGAACGTCAACAAATACATTTAAACCTGCACTGTGTTCTCGAGAAAGTTCTGTTGTCTTCTGATGGTAAATGGTAAATGGATTGCATTTATATATCGCTTTTATCCAGAGCTTTACAGTATTGCCTCACATTCACCCATTCATACACCGACGGCGGTGCCAACCATGCAAGGTAACAACCAACATGTCAGGAGCAGTTAGGGTTAGGTGGTGTCTTGCTCAGTGACACCTCCACACTTAGCTAGGCGGAGGCCGGGGATCGAACCAGTAACCTTCCTGTTGCCAGACAACCGCTCTCAACCCTCCTGAGGTACTGCCACCCATTAGTTCACTTTCAGAATTGTTCATCCAATCAACTGCCAAGGATTATTTTGGAAAGTGCCAGGCCCTTTTCCAAACTGTTTCCCCACACACACAAAGACTTACCTGCATGCACAAAAAAACATCCTCAATAGAAGTGAGGTATGTCACCCAGAAAATAAATGACAAGATAACAAAACAAAGACAGGTAACCGGTATTCTCAGTAAAAACAAGCTCACCCAGGTAAACAGCAGCAGACTGAACATTGGCAGTTGTCAGAGCAGGCCAAAAAAAATAAATACACAAAAGAAAACCTACCCAGTGGTTGGCATTTCAAAGTTCCTGTGGCTCTGGCAACATCCTCCAGAGTGGGCAGTTCAAACGGTTCCTCTACAGCTGGTTTGTCTGGTTTGTCGTCAGACACAGGAGTGGGCGGAGCTACAGAGCAGTACTGATATTAGTTTGCCTGTCAGTCTCAAGTGCTTTATATGAAGGATGTGTGACCGCATTAAACATTAAACAAAACACAAAAGCATTCCCACAAAAAGTGTGTTTTTTCAAATTAAGTTAAAACTCTTACAGTGAAGAATGATATAGTAAAAAAATGTATGTGTTCACATCATCAGCTCCAGTGTAAATGTTGTAAAAAATGAAAATTAAATCACATTACCATACTCAAACTTTATTAGAGAACTGTGTGTGTGCGCGTGCATTCGTTCTCTCACCTGGCCCCTTGCAGTCCATGGCCCAGTGACCCGTCCCCCCACACTTGTAGCAGGTGTCTCCTTGGCGACTGAACCCCCCTCTGAAGCTGCCCCTTCTCCCCCCCCTGAAGAACCCCCTGCCGGCCCCACCCCCGAACCGCTCGCCTTTCAGCTGGAACTTCTGCATGTACATCTGGAACACACGCACACACGTTTACGGTGTGGAAACATGCGTGTGTGTTCCTTTGAAACTTAAAGGGGACATACAGTATTATGACACCAGATTTGAGTTTGATTAGCTATTGCCTAGATGTATGATTACTAGATCAGTCTACCAGCCTCCCCACTGGACTGTACCGACAGGTAAACTGATCTAGTCAGCATACATCTAGGTGGACATTCCCACTTGTGATGTCACTAGACGGTAGTCACATGGCAATTATGAAACAGCTTGCAATGGCTAATCACACTCACACCTGGTGGAATAATATGTCCCCTTACTCACTGCTTATAATCATGTCTAAACTGTGTACAAGTGACAATAAAGATACTTGAACTTGAACCTTTCTTCTGGGATGTCTGCTTACAAGTAGCTGGCGGACATTGGGGATTCAAACCCAGAACCTTTATGGTCCTTTATGTCACCCCGTCCCCCCCCGTCCCCTCCCCCAGGCTCACTGTTGGACAAGAGGGGGAGGATCCAGGTGCCCGGTATGTACGAGGACGTCGCCGCGTGACGGACGAGGAGAAGCAGCTGTACGAGCAGATCGACTTCGACCTCGGGGAGTACTGCAAGGACGTGGGCGTCTGCAAGCTGCTGCACGCCACCAAGGCAAGAATCAGAATGGATCAGAATCAGGATCTGAATTTGGCCCAACAGGGATTACACACACAAGGAGTTTGACTCTGGTTTCAAGGCCGGTTTTAAAGGCACTCAATATAAATGCAGTGACATTGACCGGTATAAAAATATTGTAGCGATCACCACGGAGGAGCTAAAGAGAAGAGTCGGACGTGTAGTATAGTGGTAGTGTTGCTCTGTGCCCCTCCACCGCACGACCCAGAGTCAACCTTTTATTGTGCACATACATAACAACCTGCCCGATGGGCATCACCCCCTTTTATACTCCCGTGACAGACATGACATTTCCCATAATCCCTCGGGCCCCCTACGTCATCTGCGCGGCCATGTGGTAGCCCGGCGCCCCCTCCCCCCTGGCCCGCTACCAATGTTTTATAGAACCAAATATAACAGCAATTAAAAAAGATATAAAGGATAAATGAAAATAAAAATAGCATTTGATGAAAGAATGTATTTAGCATTTATATATTTATGGAAATTATGAACAGGCTTAGATTAGCGATAATTGTTACTGCCCTGGGCGAAGGATGCATCGTCTAGTAAAGTTTGGTTTAATTATCTTTAATATGATTATTGTTGTTGTTTTTATTTTATTTAGGAAGCAAATCCTCATGCACCGCTGGAGGGTATCCGTGGTCCTCTCTTCCACGGCATCGAGGGGGCGTTCTCCGAGGGGGGGCTCCCAATACGGTTATTCCCCCGCAAAGTCATCGGAAGTTCTCCATCCGCCTTGTGCCCGACATGGACCCCAACGTGGTGGAGAAGCCAGGTAGCTTTCGGATCCGTAACGACAGTCCTTTATCCACTACCACTACCAATATAGGACACTTAGCCTGGTAGCGGCCCAGGTTTGAGGCGAACATGCTCGGCTAGGCTACGCTATGCTATATGGCGTTGATTTCCTCACTCTTTCAATCCACATCCTTGTCTGTCTTCACTCTACTGTCCACAAAGGCACACGCGCCCTTACAGATATCTTTAAATAAAATATTTATTGAACATATTTTAAGACTAATTTAAATTACAAAAAAAAAATGCCAAAGTAAGATTGATGATGCAATGGTTTCAAATGATGTAGATTTACATTTAGATTCCGAGTTAAATGACTCATCGGTGCACCAACTATTTTCACTCGCTGTTTTCCATGCTACAATCGTCCTCCATGTTTGGTGTCCAGGTGAAGGATTACCTGCAGAAGAAGTTCTCTGAGCTGGACAGTCCCAACAAGATGGTGGTCAGCATGGGCCACGGGGCCAAGGCCTGGGTCTCGGACTTCAACCACCCTCACTACATGGCCGGGCGCAAGGCTATGAAGACAGGTACACCCACAGACCAAGAGATGACTTCATTTGTATTTCATCTTTGGGATCTATTCATGAACTCAGCTGTTAATTCTCTGTTGCTTTGGATAAAAGCATCTGCCAAATGCCAATGTATTATATTTTAGTGTGTAGAGAAGTTTAAAATCCACTCAAACAAACTACCAGGGTTCTCTTATTTTGTAGGGAGTGGTTTTGCAGCCATTTCTTTCCCTCTCTAAGTGTGTGGTGTTTGCTGGCTTAACCTGCGGTGCGTTGGCAAATCACATTAACCAACGCACCGCAGGTGTGCAGCCTGCCTCACCTCAGCCCCAGACTCTAACTCGGGGCCAGGTGAGGCTACTTAAACCAGCCACCAAACACAAACACACACTCCTTCACACCTATGATCGGCAGTAGCTCAGGAGGTAAGAGTGGTTGTTTTGTCTGGCAACCGGAAGGTCGCTGGTTTGATCCTTGGGTTCTACCTAGCTAAGTGTCGGGGTGTCCCTGATCAAGACACCACCTAACCCTAAATGCTCCTGACGTGTTGGTTGTTACCTTGCATGGTGGGTGACTGTGAGGCAACTACAATCCATTTACCATTTCTCTCTGTCTGTCTCTCTCTCTCTGGTTTAGTCTTTGGCGTGGAGCCGGACCTGACACGTGAGGGCGGCAGCATCCCCGTCACGCTGACTTTCCAGGAGGCCACGGGACGCAACGTCATGCTGCTCCCCCTCGGGTCCTCAGATGACGGGGCGCACTCTCAGAACGAGAAGCTCAACAGGTGAGTTTTATTTAAAAACAGGTGAGAGGTTTAGTTAAAAACAGGTGAGAGACTTGGTGAAAAACTGGTGAGATTTAGTTATAGAGAGAATGTAATGTGAATATAGTAGCCTACATGACCTGGATAACCTTGGTTCTCTCTCTCTCCCTCCGTTGTCCAGGACCAACTACATCCAGGGCACCAAGATGCTGGGAGCCTACTTCCACGAGGTTTCCCAGCTACAATAAAGAATGTACAACAGCAGCAACACTGCTATCAACAATGTTTCACAAACCCCTTCTCTTCATTCTACTGGCTTTTCTACAGCCCCCAAGGCTTCAGTATAACACAGTATTGATCATCCTTGACTAGTATTAGACAACATTGTTTGTCCTTTACGAGTATTGGACAATAGAATAGAATAGAATAGAACTTTATTAATCCCGAAGGAAATTCTTGTGCCAGGTTGCATAGCGATACAGTACAAAACCACAGATTGATAAATAATTAACGTATATATGATTGAACAATATTGATTGTCCTTTACGAACCACTCCAGTGTCTTAACAATAAAGTCTTTTTTTTTCCTTTGTATGAATTGTTGAATCGTGTGCTTTCTTTTGATTGTTATGTATGACGTCACAGGTTTCATGATTATATCTATGAAGTAATGTCTACCTGAATAAATTCCAGGGCAGACAGGCCAACTGAATTCAGATTACACAACATAACAACAGATATTTCTGCCCACTGTGTCTGCAACAAAGTGAAATGTAGCCTACACCATAATACCTGGTAAGACCTTCTCTAAAACTCAATATATTGTGCCAATGCCAGTTAGTATCTATATATTCTACTGACAAAATGGATTGAGGCGATGATGACAAAGGACTCTAGTGCCATGTAAACACTTCCCTAGATAATTATCTGATTTTAGGTGTAGATTAATAAGTATTTCAAGTAGCCAAACATTAATTAATAGACATTGAAGCCTTCACATTGCTCAGTTCCCATGTCTATGCCATTGACTGAATACAATACCAGTCTGCACTGCCTGATGCAACAGTAGGCAAATTAATTTAATTATATGTAAACCTTTCCATCGTGCAATGTTTCGTCATATGATCCGGGTCATCCAAATCCATTATGAAGTATCCATCATACTTTTTTTAATCAAGAGCAAACTTTCTTATATGAATGCTATTTATTAAAAAAAAGTACACACCCACAAACATTTATTTATTTTATTATTTTTAATTTTTTTATTTTTTTGGTACATACCATAAAATACAACGTGACTGATGATAGATTACTTGCAATAGTTTAGGGAGTTTAGATTGCGGCGTCACAGTACACAGTACATTACATTGTTCCGGAAAGGGGGATAGTCTTGGACCAGACCTGGCAACCTACCCAGACAGTCATTCTAGCGCGGGAAAATCATAAACAACAGAAACGACTGCGGAAACACGTCTATGATCGCACAATAAAGTAGTTAGAAATGGCTGTTTCATTCAACAAAACACGTTAACAAGACAACACGTGGAATTGCGATACATTTGAGTTTTATTCGAGCAGCAGATCGGATCAGATCTGGCAACAAATGGATCGATACAACGACGTGAAGGTTCTGCTGAAGACGTGGGAGCAGCAGTTTGTCCAGCAGCAGCACAGGAAACCCAACAAGGTGATCGATAAGTGATCAATAAGTGTTATAGATCACAAGGGGAATGACGAGGGTCTTTGTGATTAAAGTCCTTGTTTTGTTTTTGTATTCCTAGTCCAGAGTGTCTATGAATTAAGTCTTAACCTGCCTCAATAATGTCATAATAACAACAATAATGTGTTAATTTTAGATACATGATCAATAAAACAATGTTGTCTCATGTTGTGCTACAGGAGGACATTGACAATGCCCCTGAAGATACAAAAAGTGAGTTCATACTTTTGTATTTGTCCCGATATAAATATATCTATGGTTTGGTTTGTTGTTGTTGATGGATAAATCACCAGTATGAATTGTTTTAACCCACCAAACTAACTGTATTATTGTATTAAATGGTCTGACATGAGGCATGGATTGGTTTGCAGAACTCTATAAGGAGTATCGTAATCTGAAACAAGCCAAGGAGAATGGTGACAGGACCAGTGTGCCCAGTGGACAACACACACCTACAGTGGAGGTCAATGCTAATCCACAGGTAGTCACATAACAAAGAATATCAAGTCATGTTTTGGGCGTCTATGATCTGCACCAATCACAATCACACGACCGTGCTTGTCGACCGTAACCTGATGATGACATTCACCATGAGTTCATTGGTCATCACTTCATCCACAGAGGATGTAGTAGTAGTAGTAGTCAGAAGATGGAGATAGTAGATATCCTAGAGTAGATATATTGCTGTGTCTCTTTCTGCAAATGTACTGATTGTAAGTCGCTTTGGATAAAAGTGTCTGCCAAATGCCCTAAATGTAAATGTAGATGGAGATATTTTGTAGAAAAGTTACCATGCATTGAATTTCCATATAATTACGTTCTGTTTAATGTTCAATGTTATGCACCAATCCACAAAAGCACATTCATTTTCTGTGAAAACAACTTCTCAGCCTCATTTGTGAGTCGCTTTGGATAAAAGCGTCTAAAACCCTTAAGGAAGCTCTCTACTCTCCTTGTCTCCCCCCCCCCCCCAGGACTCTGACTGCTGGGGTACCCATCTGAACCGCAGCCAGATGCCGGTGCCCTCACCCAGCCTCACCGTCCAGGACCGGGAGAACCTGCGGGCCTCGGCCCAGTACTACGGCACCAAGCTGAAGAACAACCTGGGCACCCTCGGCAAGGTGAGCAAGGCAGGCAAGGCAACGTAGCCTGGTGGGTTTGAACCCCAGACCAAATTGCCCATACAATGAGATGTACAGGAAATTGACTTGGTTAAAGTGCAGATTTGAAATATAGAAACAGAAAATTCTGTGTATGTATTGATCCCCATCGCTTTGCTGGTCACTCCCCAGGAGAGACCGGTCTCTCTGAGGAAGTCTCTGACTCCTGGACGCATGCCCCTCAAGTCCTGGAAAGACCGGCTGAGCGAGCAGACAATACACAGCCAAGTGGGCGGCGCTGGTGCAGCCTCCCCCCTCAGACCCGCCTCCCCCGCCCCCTCCCTAGGCACCCCAGGCCACACTGGTAGCCCCTTCACCCCACGGTACGTCCGTGGAGACGGTGTGGAAACATGCGTGTGTGTTCCTTTGAAACTTAAAGGGGACATACAGTATTATGACACCAGATTTGAGTTTGATTAGCTATTGCCTAGATGTATGATTACTAGATCAGTCTACCAGCCTCCCCACTGGACTGTACCGACAGGTAAACTGATCTAGTCAGCATACATCTAGGTGGACATTCCCACTTGTGATGTCACTAGACGGTAGTCACATGGCAATTATGAAACAGCTTGCAATGGCTAATCACACTCACACCTGGTGGAATAATATGTCCCCTTTAAAATAATCATTCACATGGTCAATACATGTGTTTGTTTTGCACTGCTATCAAACTAATCTACAATAGCAATTCCCTTGTCATAACCCCAGTAGAAAATGTATTCCCCACCCACCACTAACTATACCCAGAAAAAGCCATTTCTATGTTTTGAGTGGGACATTTTGTGTTAAGCTAGCTTGGTTACATTTGACCTTCGACCTCTGACCTTTGACCTTCCTGGCTTCCCTGCAGACACACCGGCAACCCCTTTGTGGGCTCACCGGCTCCCCGGGAGCCTGAGGAACCGTTTGCCGCCTTCACACCGCTGTCCCACCACCGTACACCCGGGCACCTGGGCGACGAGTCGACCGACACCAGGAGCGACAATAGCTACGATGCTAACGGTGGCACCGCCGCCGTCACTGACAAACATAGCAGTGATGATGCTAACCATAGTATTAGCGGTGGGAAAAGCTACTGCTACTCCTCCGGTTTCGAGTTCAGGTCCCCCAGGCCCGCCCAAACGCCACCTCCTCCTCATAAAACACAGACGGGAACGCCAGGAAAGACTGCTGGAGTTTTGGGGCGGTTAAACGGGATCGTGGGATCTCCAGGTCTGGCAGAAGGAGGGAGGAAGGAGGAGGAAGAGGAAGATGCTGCTGCTGGCTCCGCGATGGGTTTCGGCGGTGGTGGCGGGCAACGCGGGGGTTTCCGAGGAAGGCCGGCGCTCCTCACCCGGCTGGGCTCGGTGGACCGCGGCTGGCTGGAGCGCTGCCAGGTGTTCGGGGAGGTGGAGGGCGGGGACAAGCCCGTCGCTGGCAACACGGAGATGCCTCAGGTGCCTCCGCCGTTGCCGCAGAAACCGGGGGCCGGGGAGAGCGGCGGGAAAGGAGAGATAGAGGGAGGAGGAGAGGATGGGATGGAAAGGGATGTAAAGGAGAACAGGATGGAAGTGGAGAAGGCGGTGAAGAAGAAGAGACCGACCAGGGGACCGGGCAAGGAGTCAGAGGGCGCTACTCTCGACGCCGCGGAGGCTACCGCTAACGCTAAACCCGCGGCGCGGCGCATCGCTAAAGCCAAGGGGGGGAGGGGCAAGAAGAAAAACGAGACTCTGGACGATGGCGACATTGGCGAGGAAGAGGAGGTCACTGCTCAAGCCAAGAAGCCCAGCAAGAGAGGGAGGAAGAGGCAGCGAGAGCAAGAGGAGGGGGCCGGAGAGGAAGGTACGGGGGAGGAGGGTGAGGAGGGGGCGCCCACGAAGAGGAAGAGGGGCCCTAGAAAGAAGAAGAAGGAGGAGGAGGGGGGAGGGGGAGGAGGAGGTGGCGATGGAGACACCACACCGGCCCAAAAAGGCGGGAAGAGGAAGAAGAGGGTGAAAAAGGGGGAGGAGGAGGAGGGAGAGGGGGAGGAGGAGGAGGAGAGCACGAAAGCAAAAGCACCTGAAAAGGTAAGATGGTTGTGTTGGTGTTGGGGGGTGTGTACGAAACGTTTCCTTCATCCACACTTGTTTAATTACAACACTATGGTACTATGCGATGGTGGTGTGTGAACTGTCTGTTGCTCCTGGTGGTTCAGGACCCCCAGGAGAACCTACTGGGGGAGGTGGAGGAGGGGACCAGGGCCTACCGGGCCTACAAGACCCAGGCTCCCAGGTGAGAGACCAGACCACAGACACACACAGAGTAGACACAGACACACTCTCAAGCTCTGAGAAACACCTGTGGAGTTTGTGTGTCAAATCCTCAGGTGTGTGCTGTCCACTGTGTTATTCAGAATCTTTATTCCCTTAGTTTTTGCAAACAAAGAATGTGCTTTTGTGCAATTGGTGACAAACATTGAGCATTAAACATTAAACCTTAAACGAAGTAAAAATATAGAAATTCAAAAAATTACATATCTTAAAAATAAGCAATAAAAAGGTGTAATTTAAAGAAAAGGGGGGTGGGAGTTAGTGGGGTTAAATGTTAGTATAATGTGTAGTATTGATCCACTATTAGAACTAACAACCCTGGGTTGAACTTTTGGTTCAACCCATTGATTTTGGTATTTCAGCCAAGGTAGTAAAGTCTCGGATGGGAACTTTATCAAGATCAACCTGAAGAAGAAGTCTCACGTCAAAGGATATGCCCTGAGAGGAGCTGGTCTACGCAAGCAGGTGAGGTGTGTGTGTGTGTCCGTGTGTGTGCGTGTGTGTGTGCGTGCGTGTGCGTGTGTTTTGTAGCCACAGGAGAAGAATATACATTTGAACAGCTAATCTAATCTACAATTGAACAACTTGATTAATTCAACAATTAACAGTTGTACTGCTGAAGAAGCCCGGTATACATACATGTACATAAACATGTGTGCCTGTGTGTGTGCGTGTGTTCCAGATGTACCGTGGGGTGAAGGGGCTACCAGTGTGGCCTGGGGTGCCTAGGGAGGGGGCGGGGGAGGCGGGTCTGAGGGGGGAGGCTGCACCAGCGCCGCCCACTTGGCTGTGTATTGTCTGCTCGCTCAGCCGGTCTTTCCAGGACTTGAGGGGCATGCGTCCAGGAGTCAGAGACTTCCTCAGAGAGACCGGTCTCTCCTGGGGAGTGACCAGCAAAGCGATGGGGATCAATACATACACAGAATTTTCTGTTTCAATATTTCAAATCTGCACTTTAACCAAGTCAATTTCCTGTACATCTCATTGTATGGGCAATTTGGTCTGGGGTTCAAACCCACCAGGCTACGTTGCCTTGCCTGCCTTGCTCACCTTGCCGAGGGTGCCCAGGTTGTTCTTCAGCTTGGTGCCGTAGTACTGGGCCGAGGCCCGCAGGTTCTCCCGGTCCTGGACGGTGAGGCTGGGTGAGGGCACCGGCATCTGGCTGCGGTTCAGATGGGTACCCCAGCAGTCAGAGTCCTGGGGGGGGGAGACAAGGAGAGTAGAGAGCTTCCTTAAGGGTTTTAGACGCTTTTATCCAAAGCGACTCACAAATGAGGCTGAGAAGTTGTTTTCACAGAAAATGAATGTGCTTTTGTGGATTGGTGCATAACATTGAACATTAAACAGAACGTAATTATATGGAAATTCAATGCATGGTAACTTTTCTACAAAAACCAAAAATGGAGACTGCTAAAAACCCCAAAAACAAAGATATTTCACCCGTCTTTCTGTCTGCTAAAACAGAGCGATTGCTGTACTGTTCATCAAGATATCTCCATCTACATCTACATTTACATTTAGGGCATTTGGCAGACACTTTTATCCAAAGCGACTTACAATCAGTACATTTGCAGAAAGAGACACAGCAATATATCTACTCTAGGATATCTACTATCTCCATCTTCTGACTACTACTACTACTACATCCTCTGTGGATGAAATGATGACCAATGAACTCATGGTGAATGTCATCATCAGGTTACGGTCGACAAGCACGGTTGTGTGATTGTGATTGTGATTGGTGCAGATCATAGACACCCAAAACATGACTTGATATTCTTTGTTATGTGACTACCTGTGGATTAGCATTGACCTCCACTGTAGGTGTGTGTTGTCCACTGGGCACACTGGTCCTGTCACCATTCTCCTTGGCTTGTTTCAGATTACGATACTCCTTATAGAGTTCTGCAAACCAATCCATGCCTCATGTCAGACCATTTAATACAATAATACAGTTAGTTTGGTGGGTTAAAACAATTCATACTGGTGATTTATCCATCAACAACAACAAACCAAACCATAGATATATTTATATCGGGACAAATACAAAAGTATGAACTCACTTTTTGTATCTTCAGGGGCATTGTCAATGTCCTCCTGTAGCACAACATGAGACAACATTGTTTTATTGATCATGTATCTAAAATTAACACATTATTGTTGTTATTATGACATTATTGAGGCAGGTTAAGACTTAATTCATAGACACTCTGGACTAGGAATACAAAAACAAAACAAGGACTTTAATCACAAAGACCCTCGTCATTCCCCTTGTGATCTATAACACTTATTGATCACTTATCGATCACCTTGTTGGGTTTCCTGTGCTGCTGCTGGACAAACTGCTGCTCCCACGTCTTCAGCAGAACCTTCACGTCGTTGTATCGATCCATTTGTTGCCAGATCTGATCCGATCTGCTGCTCGAATAAAACTCAAATGTATCGCAATTCCACGTGTTGTCTTGTTAACGTGTTTTGTTGAATGAAACAGCCATTTCTAACTACTTTATTGTGCGATCATAGACGTGTTTCCGCAGTCGTTTCTGTTGTTTATGATTTTCCCGCGCTAGAATGACTGTCTGGGTAGGTTGCCAGGTCTGGTCCAAGACTATCCCCCTTTCCGGAACAATGTAATGTACTGTGTACTGTGACGCCGCAATCTAAACTCCCTAAACTATTGCAAGTAATCTATCATCAGTCACGTTGTATTTTATGGTATGTACCAAAAAATAAAAAAATAATAAAATAATAATAAAATTAATAAATGTGTGTGTGTGTACCTTTTTTTTAAATAAATAGCATTCATATAAGAAAGTTTGCTCTTGATTAAAAAAAGTATGATGGATACTTCATAATGGATTTGGATGACCCGGATCATATGACGAAACATTGCACGATGGAAAGGTTTACATATAATTAAATTAATTTGCCTACTGTTGCATCAGGCAGTGCAGACTGGTATTGTATTCAGTCAATGGCATAGACATGGGAACTGAGCAATGTGAAGGCTTCAATGTCTATTAATTAATGTTTGGCTACTTGAAATACTTATTAATCTACACCTAAAATCAGATAATTATCTAGGGAAGTGTTTACATGGCACTAGAGTCCTTTGTCATCATCGCCTCAATCCATTTTGTCAGTAGAATATATAGATACTAACTGGCATTGGCACAATATATTGAGTTTTAGAGAAGGTCTTACCAGGTATTATGGTGTAGGCTACATTTCACTTTGTTGCAGACACAGTGGGCAGAAATATCTGTTGTTATGTTGTGTAATCTGAATTCAGTTGGCCTGTCTGCCCTGGAATTTATTCAGGTAGACATTACTTCATAGATATAATCATGAAACCTGTGACGTCATACATAACAATCAAAAGAAAGCACACGATTCAACAATTCATACAAAGGAAAAAAAAAGACTTTATTGTTAAGACACTGGAGTGGTTCGTAAAGGACAATCAATATTGTTCAATCATATATACGTTAATTATTTATCAATCTGTGGTTTTGTACTGTATCGCTATGCAACCTGGCACAAGAATTTCCTTCGGGATTAATAAAGTTCTATTCTATTCTATTCTATTGTCCAATACTCGTAAAGGACAAACAATGTTGTCTAATACTAGTCAAGGATGATCAATACTGTGTTATACTGAAGCCTTGGGGGCTGTAGAAAAGCCAGTAGAATGAAGAGAAGGGGTTTGTGAAACATTGTTGACAGCGGTGTTGATAGTGTTGCTGCTGTTGTACATTCTTTATTGTAGCTGGGAAACCTCGTGGAAGTAGGCTCCCAGCATCTTGGTGCCCTGGATGTAGTTGGTCCTGGACAACGGAGAGAGAGAGAGAGAGAGAGAGAGAGAGAACCAAGGTTATCCAGGTCATGTAGGCTACTATATTCACATTACATTCTCTCTTTAACTAAATCTCACCAGTTTTTCACCAAGTCTCTCACCTGTTTTTAACTAAACCTCTCACCTGTTTTTAAATAAAACTCACCTGTTGAGCTTCTCGTTCTGAGAGTGCGCCCCGTCATCTGAGGACCCGAGGGGGAGCAGCATGACGTTGCGTCCCGTGGCCTCCTGGAAAGTCAGCGTGACGGGGATGCTGCCGCCCTCACGTGTCAGGTCCGGCTCCACGCCAAAGACTAAACCAGAGAGAGAGAGACAGACAGAGAGAAATGGTAAATGGATTGTAGTTGCCTCACAGTCACCCACGACGGCAGTGTCAACCATGCAAGGTAACAACCAACACGTCAGGAGCATTTAGGGTTAGGTGGTGTCTTGATCAGGGACACCCCGACACTTAGCTAGGTAGAACCCAAGGATCAAACCAGCGACCTTCCGGTTGCCAGACAAGACAACCACTCTTACCTCCTGAGCTACTGCCGATCATAGGTGTGAAGGAGTGTGTGTTTGTGTTTGGTGGCTGGTTTAAGTAGCCTCACCTGGCCCCGAGTTAGAGTCTGGGGCTGAGGTGAGGCAGGCTGCACACCTGCGGTGCGTTGGTTAATGTGATTTGCCAACGCACCACAGGTTAAGCCAGCAAACACCACACACTTAGAGAGGGAAAGAAATGGCTGCAAAACCACTCCCTACAAAATAAGAGAACCCTGGTAGTTTGTTTGAGTGGATTTTAACTTCTCTACACACTAAAATATAATACATTGGCATTTGGCAGATGCTTTTATCCAAAGCAACTTACAATAGGAATTAAAATGAATATAAAAAGGTAGATTGATGGAGACAGAGAATTAACAGCTGAGTTCATGAATAGATCCCAAAGATGAAATACAAATGAAGTCATCTCTTGGTCTGTGGGTGTACCTGTCTTCATAGCCTTGCGCCCGGCCATGTAGTGAGGGTGGTTGAAGTCCGAGACCCAGGCCTTGGCCCCGTGGCCCATGCTGACCACCATCTTGTTGGGACTGTCCAGCTCAGAGAACTTCTTCTGCAGGTAATCCTTCACCTGGACACCAAACATGGAGGACGATTGTAGCATGGAAAACAGCGAGTGAAAATAGTTGGTGCACCGATGAGTCATTTAACTCGGAATCTAAATGTAAATCTACATCATTTGAAACCATTGCATCATCAATCTTACTTTGGCATTTTTTTTTGTAATTTAAATTAGTCTTAAAATATGTTCAATAAATATTTTATTTAAAGATATCTGTAAGGGCGCGTGTGCCTTTGTGGACAGTAGAGTGAAGACAGACAAGGATGTGGATTGAAAGAGTGAGGAAATCAACGCCATATAGCATAGCGTAGCCTAGCCGAGCATGTTCGCCTCAAACCTGGGCCGCTACCAGGCTAAGTGTCTATATTGGTAGTGTAGTGGATAAAGACTGTCGTTACGGAGCCGAAGCTACCTGCTTCTCCACCACGTTGGGGTCCATGTCGGGCACAAGGCGGATGGAGAACTTTCCGATGACTTTGCGGGGAATAACCGTCTTGGAGCCCCCCTCGGAGAACGCCCCCTCGATGCCGTGGAGAGAGAGACACGGATACCTCCAGCGGTGCATGAGGATTTGCTCCTAAATAAAATAAAAAACAACAACAATAATCATATTAAGATAATTAAACAAACTTTACTAGACGATGATCCTTCGCCCAGCAGTACAATTATCGCTAATCTAGCCTGTTCATATTTCATAAATATTGAAATATATAAATGCTAAATACAATTCTTTCATCAAATGCTATTTTTATTTTCATTTATATCTTTTTTATATTGCTGTTATATTGGTTCTATAAAAATATAACGACAATATAACCAAGATATTTTGTAACATCGCCGGTCCCCCTCCCCGCGCCGGTGGTGTACCGGCGCGTCTACTGCATCCCCCGGGCTCCCTAATACCCTTTACAGTACAGACAGTGCCCTCATATTTTCCCCCACTACGGGTAGCCCGTCCAACAATACATACACGTGTTATTTTCCAACTGAGACCCAGCACGCCACCTCCCCGTGTCTCGTTGTGATGGTGATATGATGTGCAGGCTGAGAAGAGAAATCGAGGAGGCACCACTAGCGATGTTATAAAAATATGGCCAGTTACAGTGACGTAAATATAACTCACGGAAATTTTGGCCGGAACTTTGGTCTCAGTTTGAGGAACACACACATTAGGGACAACCCGGTTTAAGTCTAGGACTAAGACTAGGTAAGACTAAGAACGGAACCACCGCACGTCGTCGAACGTCTGCGGGTGCAGGAACGTCATGAGGGGCTCCAGCTTCAGCTAGACGAGCATGTCGACGAAGAGGAGCAGGCAGTGGCGCCGCTGCAGGAGCATGTATGGCCCGTGGACCTAGGAGGGGGAGAACAGGTTGTCACTCGGACCCCCTCCCCTGCCCCCCCCTGCCCCACTGTATTTCCTGGTATTTCCAAGACCCAAACTTAGGGGTTACAGGCGGTCGATGAACATTCGTCTGTAGGGTCTTCTTTCCAAGTTCAAGTTCATAGAAATAACAGTGAACATGTGTCAAATGTGTACTAATATTCGTCACTCACTTTAAGAACACACGTTTTGTGTGCTGTCGGCTGTCATCAATATTTCCTTATGTTTTATCTTTTATCTTTATCTTGATCCTATCTTTTTCCACATCGTTACATCGTTAAATCGTATAATTATATTCGTATAACGCATACAATGTTACCGAAATACTCAACTACAACTGGTCTTGATTTTACATAAGTTTTGTGTACACCCAACGGTCTCACCATTGAGGGGGGGGGAGTTTAATCTTTGATGAAAACCGACTCACTACCGATGTCACCCCTTGATAGTTCAGTAAATCACCTGCGACAATAGGTTTTTTTGTCTTACTACAATCCAGAACGCTACAACCTGTACTCCTGTGCAAAAATTCCGTTTGAGTGGGTACTCGCACTACTCCAGTCAGTAGCGAGTATGTTGTGATTGGAGATTCGATTGTGGATTTGGAATCATTTTTGATTCGAGAATCGACTTTCCCCAATCACGATGACCCCAAGAATCGAAATCGACTTGTGAGATACCGAAAGATTCACTCGACTGTAGAAGAATGTATTGCATATGTTCATTGTGTTTCTGGACCCCATGTAGACCAGCCTTCAGTTAAATAATTTGTTGGTTCTATTTGTGTATATTGTGTCTATTAACGTGAAATTTCTATTGCAGGTTCTGAAGTGCAATAGAAAACCAAAAACAGAAAAGTAAATGGAGACATCAGGGTTAATTTCCGTGACAACGTGAACACACATGTGAATTATTATTATTATGTCTTTCTCCATGCCAGGTGGAGTGTGGAGACAAGGACCTCCACTCTGGGGTGTTCGGGGGCTCCGTTCACGAAGCGATGACTGACCTCATCACGCTCATGGGTGAGTTTGCCTTAAAAACGTGTCCTCATGTCCAACATCGCAAGACCTAACATCATTCTGTTTTTTTGGATAACAGCGTCCACTAAATGACTTGATAGTTCCCCACTGTAGCCATCACTCAGCCAAAAGTAGTTTCTAATTTGAGGGGGGGGGGGTTACCACTCTGGCAACCCACATGTGTTTTGAATACATTTTAGTTCTGGTCAACATCAACTCATAAAGCCATTGTAACATACGCAATATGCTTATATTAATATGCTAAATTGCTACATTGCTACACCTTTTTCTATCCTAGTTCTATTTCTATTTTCTATTTTGTATTCCTTTATAACTACTGTCGGCTGTCGTGTGTTTTGCACACAAGAATTTCACTCACATGCAATACATTCTTCTACAGTCGAGTGAATCTTTCGGTATCTCACAAGTCGATTTCGATTCTTGGGGTCATCGTGATTGGGGAAAGTCGATTCTCGAATCAAAAATGATTCCAAATCCACAATCGAATCTCCAATCACAACATACTACAGGCGTACTGCATTCAGCATCTGCTCCAATCCACTGTGCGCAAAGCAAAGGCAGTGTGGCGAATGAAGCCATCGATTTTCGGAAGTTGTGATTCGAAAAGGCGGGAAAACCAACCTCCAAGAAGAAGTAGCAGATCCCCCGCAGGCCGTAGGTGATGCAGGGCTTGGTCTTGCCCAGCCAGTAGTTGTCGGAGATGCACACGTAGTCCACGTCCTTCAGGAAGGTGTCCTTGCGCGCAAAGATGAGCTCGTCCAGGCCCTCGGAGTCGGACTCCTCCATCCCCTCAAAGCAGAACTTGATGTTGATGGGGAGCTCCTGGAGAACCCGGAAGAACCGATTAGACCCGGGACCCCCGACTGATCCCCACCGATTGTTGTAAACATCCCACCGTGGCATGTGACCAAGATCATGATCATGTGACCATGATCATGGCCGCCACCACCATCTTTACCTGCTGCAGCTTCTGGTGGGCCTCGATGCAGTTGAACCAGGCGAGCACGGGACCCTTGTCGTCCGTTGAGCCCCTGCCAACATCTTACCTATCGGCAAGAAAAACTTTTTTTTTGTGAAATATACACACATCACTTTAACCCCATCTTTAAAAAGGGAGTTTGATTAGCCATTAAGATAAGAGAAGAGATAGAACTTGTGACGACTCCACCCAGTCTGCGTGTTGTTAATGTTGTTCTCATCAAATGCTCACAGCAGAGCTGAGTGGCCTCGTTAAGGACAACGAGTGGCACCTGTGGGCTTGCCAGAGACAAAGGGCCCAGGCTTCTGGAAATCTGGGCCACAAACATCCAGGAGAGCAGCCATGACCACCTCTCTCTTTCTCTTCTGTTAAAACCTTTCTTGCCCCATACAACACCCCACACGACACCTTTTCACACACTTACATACATGCACGACACTACTGATTTAACATACCTTCACACACACCATGTTTTTGCTGAGTTAGTCTTGTTTTAGTTAGTAATAAATTCATTTTTTATTGCAACATACTGTGTGGACCTCCTTCATTTGTTGCACCTCTGAGCCAGGTGTAACAAACTATTAATCCCGCAGGAAAATCTTGCCAGAGGTTGCTCAAAAATAACATAAGAATAAAATCAATAGAATAATAAATGTTAATCCCAATTATTCAGGGAGTTAGTGTATTTAGGGATGGCCAGGAAAAGCTGGGGCTCCACATGGGCAACTGGACCCCTCTGGTTGCCCCAATACCACAGCAACGCTAACTGGTTACCTAAACAGTTAGGGTTGCTGTGGTAATGGGGCAAGGAGGGAGGGAGAGGGAGGGAGGAAGAAAGGAAGAGAATCCAGCTGACAGGATGGACGGATGAAATGCCAAAAATTACCTTTTCTCACCACTGGCAGTCGAGTAATGAAGCAGCGAGGGAACTGAAACACTGTGGTCTAGTGGAAAGGAATCGTGTGTTCTAGGGCTTGCACAGAAAAGTCGACTTATCGAAGCGTCAACGTCACTACCACAAGTCGACGCCTACCGGGAGACGTCGACACGTCTTTTTTTATTGTATTTTTTACACTTTAATATATTTGGCGGGACCGCAAATGCGGTGGCCGGTGGGGGAAAACTTAAGCGATTTCACATTCACACACAAGACGACAACAATTATGGCGGTCAGCAGGTGATGAGTTGCCGGAGGAGCAAAGACAGACTTTTTTTTTTTTTTCTCCGCATGTAATCGCTGACACCCAGTTTGAATTTTGCAAGATATATTTTTGTTACATAATATAATAGGCATGTTACTGTATTTTCTGTAGACAGGCCTGAACCTGCACTAAACTAAGTGAAATCTTGTCAATGCAAGTTGCTATTTTTTGGACAGCCCATTCTGTCTGTTTTTTGCGTGCGTGCGCTCACATTCCACATGCTACAGACTTGCCCTAAATGTATCACTGGATTATAAAAAGCAGGTAGAGTTAAGCTAGCGCTACTATATGACAAATGAAATGCCTTAAGAAGTCGATTAAATGTGTTTCAGATGGACTTTGAGCAGTCAAGCTGCAGTCTAACATGGTTACACATTTCCAAAGTAGTTCAGACACTGACTGAGGTGACTACTATGTAGGGATGGGTACCGAGAACCGGTACCACTATGGAACCGGTTCCCGTACAACCGGTACTAACCGCACCGAATCAAAACGCATATTTCGGTGCCTCATTTCGGTGCCAGTAGTTAAAATGCCATTTGAAATATCCACTGCATTTTAGCGCCCTCTAGTGCTCGAAACGAAATATCGCTGATGCTCACATCACGCTGCCCAACCCACACCTAACTTTAGTAAACATTTCAATCAGACAGTGACAGCAAGTACCCGCAAAATGCCGAAACCACGACGGTCGAAAGTGTGGCTGCATTTTACCCCCAAAAACGCGAACAATAGTACCTGCAACAAATGTTTAAAAACCATTGCATGCAAAGGGGGGAACACCTCCAATTTGATGAAGCACCTTTTGGCGAGTCACGTATGAACCTGAAGGCCGAAGCATGCAGTGTTCGACCCTTGAAATCGTCAAGCCCAGTACCAAGCACCTCAGCCCAGTACCAAGCAACTCAGCCCAGTACCAAGCAACTCAGCCGGTGGTGTGGGAGACCCCGACGACGAGACGATTGACGAGGATTCCAGCCGCATTTCTTCATGTTAGTAACGTAACGTTAACGATGCAAATCTTTAATTTATAAATCAACGTTTTTACGTGTTACATACGTTAATAATAAATAAATAAATTAACAAATTAATGAATGAACATAATATATATTATTATTGCAGTAGTGACCCCATTCACCTTGGCCAAGAAGGGAACCTTGCATTCTTTTTCCACTGTGGAATCTCC
This sequence comes from Coryphaenoides rupestris, assembly GCA_002895965.2. Taxonomy (NCBI): domain Eukaryota; kingdom Metazoa; phylum Chordata; class Actinopteri; order Gadiformes; family Macrouridae; genus Coryphaenoides; species Coryphaenoides rupestris. The sequence goes on from PIJE02000305.1 coordinate 62,974, forward strand.
ATGGTTCAGGTAAATAAATACCATATCATTGTTTTAGGTAATTGCATTATGTGAAAATAATGTTTATTTAGCGTGTATAATCTAGTTATGTGCCATTAAGACTAATACACATCCTTAAATTTCTTTAATACAGAGAGATGACCAGTGCCCTTAATCCTCGCTACCGCCCCCCGTCCAGGGATACTCTGATGAATACCCTCAGTCCTGCATGGTTCTCTGTTGAAAAGCAGAATGTTGTTCAGGCATTGGCACAAGTGAGCGCTGCTATTACCTGTGATGGGTGGACCAGTGTGGCACAGGACCATTATTTGACAGTCACTGTGCACTACTTTTCACTTGCTTTGTTTGCTGTTATTTGCTCTTATTTATTATTAGTAGTTGTACTGTTTTACTTATTTATTGTTCAATTGTTTTGCCTTTGCAATAAAAAAAGACATTCTTTAACGTTGTTGTTGTTTGCTCTTTATTTTAAAGAAGGTATCGGTTCTGGCACCGTTTTGGCACCGGTATCGTTTTAAAAGTATCGGTTTGGCACCGGTATCGGATAAATCTAAACGATACCCAACCCTACTACTATGGCACACGAAAACAACCCGAGTACAGTACATACATAGTACACATAGGACAGCTGTTGAATCAAACACATTCTCACTGTTTGTTCTCACTGTTGTAGTTTTTAGTGTGTACAGAAGTAAAACAAACAAAAACAGATCAGTAGCAGCGCATGGATTGCAAACTTGTCCAGCAAGTTTTAAACCACAGCGAGAACAGCTTGTGACGCAAACAGTAGGAGGCTGGGGATGAACAGCACGGGAGAACTCTGCCCCCGTCTCCACGTCAAACCCCTAGTCATCCATAGAATTGGACTCCGCCTTATTCTTCATAATTTATTCTTTAACCCTTTAAACGCGATGGAGCGATTTATGTTGTATATTAAAGCATTGAATTTCCACGTCAGACGACTCCTTCTTCTTGGAAGAACGCGAACAAGCCACTTCAGTAGCATTGTGGCTCAGGAGGTAAGAGCGGTTGTCTGGCAACAGGAAGGTTGCTGGTTCGATCCCCTGGCTCCGCCTAGCTAAGTGTTGAGGTGTCCCTGAGCAAGACACCACCTAACCCTAACTGCTCCTGATGTGTTGGTTGTTACCTTGCATGGTTGACACCGCCGTCGGTGTATGAATGGGTGAATGTGAGGCAATATTGTAAAGCACTTTGGATAAATATATATATAAATGCAATCCATTTACCATTGTGGCATAGACTTTGCTACAATAATATGTTGTATAATAAATGGGTGCTGACTGACCGTCCTTCTCCACCAGCGTGAATGGCTCAGTGTCCCAGCCGTCATCCAGGTGGGCGGGCTGGACGTCCAGGTGTCCATAGATACACACAGTCTTTTTGGCCGGGTCTGAGCCCAGCTGGCCCAGCACGATGGGGGGCAGCGGGATCTCCTCCCCGGATGGGAGCTGCATCGAGGGGGGGGGGGGTCAAACACCACCATCAACACCACCATGAGGGTTTACAAGCAAAGAAAATGTATGATAGAGGTACTTATTCAATGACAAATAGGCCTACAAATATCAGGTAGAAGCTGCCAGAACACTTCATAATTCATCAATGGCCACACTATGTTTAATTCTGTTTAGAAGAATACTTTCATAATACTTTTATATAAGAGTACTTTTCAGGTTGTTTAGAGTTGCTTTAGAATTTATGCTTTTCGAAGAATACTGCAGGAGTGAATGGGGAGTAAGCATTTACATTTACAGTCTTGAACTGTAAATCTTGAACCCAATATCCTTGTACAGTGCTGCTTAATTCCACATTTCTTTTTCTAAGTGAACAGATAAGTGAACCTTATCAGAACAAAAACCTAAGCACGCAACTTCTGCAATAATCTGCAATAACCAAGGACGAACCACCATCATTAAGATAATCAATAATCAGGCCTCCCCCATCATCAAGACTGAAGCAATAAACTAAAACAACCCTGGGCTATTATTAATTAACAGAAGATGTTTTAGTAGGTCAGTGAGGCCTATTTTAAATCAACACACACACAAGACTGTGCATGCATGTAAAACTGTGGCATCATATGCCGACCTTCTGCTTGCCGACGTCCACCATCTCCACTGTGCCGCCCAGTCTCTCAATGTCTTTGGCTGCCATCTCCATCATCTTCTTGATCTCCCCGCGCTTCTCTGGCCAGGCGGACACACTCTGCACGGCCACCCAGTCGGCCAGGCGCTTGGGAGGGGGGAGAAGATGTTTTAAAACAAATCTGTAGCAGGACACAGCAGGACAGGGATAATAGAGCTACACCTCCTCCTCACCTCCACATAGAGGTCCTGGTGCTCGTCCAGGTATTTGAAGAGTGCTGGGAGGTGAGCCATCTTGCACGCCGGCACGCTGAGGAGCTGTGGAAGTGTTGAAGAGAAGAGGAGGAGGAGAAGTAGTCAGGGGACGGAGGACGGAGGGGCTCTTCTGAACTCTCGGTCTGTTTCCCTTTTTATAGTGAGGGCTGTGACGACAGACCACGCCCCCTGGCCCAAACCTGCTGACACAAGGGCCACTTTTCCACCAAAGTGAACCGAGAGCTGGTTCTGGGCTGGTGCTAGTGCCAGTTCGGAGCTGGTTCAACTGAAGAACCGGCTTGCTTTTCCACCGGCTAGAGAGCCTCGAGAGCCAACCCGCCCCCACGTCATTACGTCACTGTACGTCTGTAGAAGTCTCCGCCTTCCCAGCAACGCGAGCACAACAAGAACAATGGCGGACTAGATCGATACGAGTGATCTTGTTTTTGTAATTGTATATTTTGTTACTACCTGTTCTGTCATAACTCAAATAAAAACTGAATCTTATTTGTTTCTCTGTTCTTTAAGTATACTGAAGCAGACATGTTAACAAAATGTGTATTTAGAAAAACAATGCTGCTCCGTTAATTCGCGGTTCTGATGGGGTGGGGGGGTGCGCTGTTAATTCGCTGTTCTGATGGGGGGGGTGCTCCGTTAATTGGTGGGGACATGTCCCCAGCGTCCCCACTAAATTCTACGCCCATGCTCGGTACCATGCGCAGTTGCTATTAAACATCCCTAAACGCCAACTCGGTTGCATCTCTTTATTTCAATATTCCTTGGCTAAGAATATTACAACGTTAACGTTGCGTTGCCAAAGTGGTATCGGTGCAGTTGTATCGGAGTAGTCACTTCCATTTAGTGATGGGTCGTTCGCGAACGAATGGCTCTTTTTGAACGGCTCTCTTTGGTGAACGTAGGGAACCGATTCTTTTTGGTGAACGATCCATTTGGTTTGGCTCTTTTCCCCCGTTAGCTAACATTATGTGACCAGACAGACAGTGGCGTTGTGAGCGCTGCGGTTGCTACATTAATGTTAAAATGCACAAGCACAACTCTTTAACAGGTTCAATGGTTGAGTGAACTAAGTAAAAAACAATAAAACTAGTGTTTTGTTACTCAGCTCGCCTCGTATGTGCCTATGTTTGAACCAGTCTCAACGCGTTAATTTGCTGATACACTCTATGGAAACTCAACGTCATACGACACTTCAGTCTTGAAACTGACAGCTGACAAGACATTATTTTCTCTCAAGTAAATCATATGTGAATATTCTGTAAAGAATAAAATAAAAATCAAGTACCAAATAATAGCGTATTTCTTGTGTATTAATTATTTTTTGTCACTGTCTATTCTATATCGTTCTATGCCGGCTGGATTAGCTATATAAAATGTTATATAATAACGTTGTAGAATTTATTTATTTGTGTAATGCTATTGTTTTGTAAGCACGCTTAAATGTTTCATGATCTGTCAATTATATGAGCTGTGCAATTAGGCTAGTATTACATATATTGCAGTAGGCTATAATAAGTGCTAAACAAATTCCTGTAAAGCCAAATAAAGTATTACGTTCAAGTCCATGTCCGATGAGCAAATCAGAACTAAGAGCCATGAGTGTCGAATTACACATAGGGTACCCCTTTGGCGAGATTTGTCCATGAGTATCGAATTACAGGTTACCCCTAGATTTGACCCAAATGAAGTCACCTTAATTTGCATATTCTCCGAGATGCACGTGAAGCAAAGATGCTAAGAAGAAGATAACATGAGTGACAATAGAAAACGAAGTATCATTTGGACCTTTTTCACCCGTAAAGATGCATCAACTGCAGTATGCAATATGTGCAAGGGGAGCATTTCCATTAAAGCTGGATCTACAAACAACCTCCACAGGCACATAAAAACAAAGCACCCCACAGTGCAGATGACACAGGTCAGTGTTGCTAGCAGCAGTGTGCCTACCACTGCTTCAGATGGTGGAACTAGCGCTTCCACTTCTACTTCTGGAATAACCACTACTGCCACAGTGTCCAGCAACACTGCTGTTAGTGCATCAAGACCAATAGTTGGAGTCCAAGCTTCACTGAGCCAGTATATGACAAAAGCCCTTGGTCAATCTAAACAAAAAAAGTTGGATGAGGAATTAGCTAAACTGATTGCCCTTGATTACCAGCCCCTTTCAATTGTCGAAGACAAGGGATTCAGAAGCTTTACCAACGCACTCAATCCATCTTATATTCTGCCCAGCAGGAAGACCCTCTCCAAAAGTTTGATCCCGCAGCTGTACGACAAAACACGGGCTGCACTACAGGAGAGAATTGATAAAGCATCAGCAGTCTCTCTTACTACAGACTGCTGGACATCTATTGCCACCTGCAGCTACATGTCCATTACATGTCATTTTGTAGAGGACTATAAGATGTTCTCCTGCCTCCTTGACTGCTTTCAATTCACAGAACGCCACACAGCTGACAACCTGGCCGACGAACTGCTTCGAATTGCCAGGGAATGGCAGGTCATGGACAAGGTAGTTGCTTGTGTTAGCGATAATGCAAGCAACATTACCCTAGCCATCCGTAAAACAGGGTGGCTGAATGTGCCATGTTTGGCTCATAATCTGAACTTGATTGTTAAAGATGGATTGAAGAAAATCAAGCCCACTCAGGAGAAGGTGAAGGCCATAGTGGAGTACTTCCATAGGAGCACACTTGCGGCAGAGAAACTGAGAGCAACACAGCGCCAGATGAACCTGCCTGAGCTGCGGCTCAAGCAGGACTGCCCAACCAGATGGAACTCAACATATTATATGTTGAATCGCTTCCTGGAGGTGAAAGATGCCATTGTCTCCACCTTGGCTTTGCTTGATGCCCGCATAGGCAGCCTGACCCAAGAAGAATGGAAAGTTGTCCAGGAAGCATGTCAGGTCTTAAAGCCCTTTGAGGAAGTGACCGTCGAAATTAGCGCTGAAAGGTACAGTTTATTATTATTATTATTGTTGTTGTTGTATTATATGTTAGATATGCACATTAATGGGGTTGAATAAATAATTGTATTTTACTCTTGATTAATATTACTGAGTATCTTTAAATTGAGTCTGATCTTTTAGGTTATAATGCTTTTTTGTTAACCCCGTCCCCTTCTTATTTTTCAGCTATGTGACAGCCTCTAAAGTGATAATCTTATCAAAGGGTCTTCAGAGGATCACTGCCAACCTGCCTAGAGGAGGCTATTGTGAGCAGGTGGAGGAACTGGTGCAAACAATGAGTGCATCAATGGCCCAACGGTTCCACAGGATGGAATTCAATCCCATCTACTCTGAGGCAGCGGCTCTGGACCCAAGGTTAAAAAAACAGGCCTTTGGTGACGCCAGAGCTGCTGACGAGGCTCTGCAAAGAATTGCAGGAGCTGCAGGGAGAGTCACCCTGCAGGCTGAGGCGGCAGAGCAGCAGGAAGCAGGAGCAGCAGCTGGGCATACTCCACAAGAGAGCTCTGCCATTTGGAGCCTCTTTGAGGAAAGAGTATCTGGAGGCATGACGAGACGCAATGCCACAGCGGATGCAATAATGGAGGTCCGGTCCTATCTGGAGGAGCCCCTGCTTCAAAGAACTGCTGACCCCCTGGAGTGGTGGAAAAGCCGGGCCATGTACCCCCGTCTTGTTAAAGTCATGATGACCAGGCTTTGCATCACAGCCACTTCTGTCCCTTCAGAAAGAATATTTTCCAAAACGGGACAGATAATCACAGAGAGAAGAAACCGACTCAGCCCCGCTAAAGTGAGGCAACTTGTCTTTTTGAACACAAACCTCCCACTGAACCTGACCTAAGAGGAAGGAAGAAAATTGGTTAAGCAACACTGTTTTGCACTTTATTATTTATAATACTTTTATTTAAGCAAAACTATTTTGTTGGTAGTAGGCATAGTGGATTACTACAGATTTTTTTTGCAATCTTGCACTTTTTGCATTTTGTTGTGTTTATTATTATTTAAGTATTATATTAATCTGTTGACATTGTGTTATTTAATTATTTTTAAATAAAACATTTGATTGTATGATGTATAGCCCATGTTACTTTTTTTCAACACACAAATATGTTCTGATTCTTAAATAATTAAAACTAATCATCATTGCTATATTGCTAGTTGAAATCTTTATTATGGCAGACCTAATATAGTCAAATTAAAAGAAAGACTAGTAGACTTTTTTTTTTTATATCACATTAGTATCATAGTTGAAGGATGAAGTGATCTAGTCGTATTTAATTAAACTGTGGGTAATTAATAATTAATATAACACATTAATCAATAAACATAGGCCTATACATTACACTAAATAAAACCATAGAAATGTCACGGACACCGTGGCAGCACTGTCGTATGCGTCCGACACTCACAAGGACGTAAGTGGAAAATCAAACTGCATTTTTTTCGAAAAACCGGAACTATAAGTGAACGAAGAGCCAAATGAGAGCCAAATGAACGGCTCTTTTTAGTGAACGGAGCCAAAAGATCCAGCTCCTCGAAAAGACTCGGAATGCCCATCACTACTTCCATTGTCGGGGTTTGCTAATCCCGCCCCCAGCCCGCCCCCAGCCTCTGACGTAGTCGGTTCTTAGTTGGTTCAACTTTGGCCCCGCAAAGAGTTGGGGCCAAGAACGAACCCGTTTGTCTGGCCGGGAGCCAGTTCTTTGTCTGTGGAAACAGGAAGAACTCGGCTCTGGCTCCGAACCGGCCCTGAAAACGCCTTGGTGGAAAAGCCCCCACACAGACCCACATAACTTTATATTACATGAGTATATTATGGTATTTAACAAGTCATGCCCCTTTCATATCACAAGGCGGGTTCCCCCCCACCCCAGGTACTGTTATCTTGTTCATTTAAACTTCTTCTTTTTTCCGAGATAAATACATTTAGGGCCACGTGACTGCAGCATCTACCGTAATGTGTGTAAAGGCAAACTTACTCGAATAGATGCGGGTTAATTTTTTTTTTAATGAAAAACAAAACAAAAGTAACGCCTCGTCGTGTGCGTGTCCAGCTCAGACGAAGAGTCGGAAAAAATGAACCGGATCTTCCAAAAGGACACTTGCCCCTCCTCAGCTGCTTTCGGTTCGATCCGCTTATTGCCTGCGCAGCTGGTTTTTGCAGCCGGTACTTGTATTTAGTCTGTGGTGTTTGCTGAGACTCCCCAGAGCACGTGACATGCTCTGCAGATGGCCACAGCGCCCCCTCGTGTGACGGAGGGAGACAACATCCCCAATATGCATCTCCAACCATATTAAAAAGTGACTGACAAGCTAATTCATGATCTTTTAAAACTAGGATTTATTGAAATGGCTTTCTCAGACATGGATTAAATTCGTATTAAAGTCACACTTGCCCTAGTCGTTATTTGAACAATCGGCCTTCCAGAAGGAGTATTAGAGCTAATCCAGGTCTAAATGAAGGCTGGCCAGAGGCAGGTTTAACGTCAGATTAAAGTGTTCACCTTGACAAGAGGAAAATTGATTACCTTGACTATTTCAATGGCGATCAAAGACCACCAAGAAGGTTGTTTATAGACAGGAGCAACCGACTGAATGATTTTGATGACACATTTTCATGACCATTTCCATATGTACAAAGAAAATGCAGCTGTAGATTATTTTGTGTTGGTCATTACATAATTTACATTACAAGCGTGCATGAGATGACCAACATTAAAGTATATTGAGTTAGATAGCCCATGCTAAATGAATGAGCCCTACCATTGGAATGGTCCCCCATCTTAACTGTCCAAGTGATACCTTCCCAAGGGTTGCCGCCTTTCATCGAACAACAAGAACAAGTCCCAACTCAGCCTTCTCTGGTGTAAGTGGGGGTCCCCCACCTGTCTTGAAGCTGACTTATTTTTTTATTAATTTGTTTTTCCACAGACCCACAACAATATAGAAATATTATCAGGTATCCAACTTTGTCTCGGACCATGTGCATATTAAGCCAATAGAGCTACCAAAAGCTGATCCGACTAGTCATAGATTACCAGTGAGACTTTGTAGTCTCAAACTAATCGCAAGCAAAGCAAAGTCTAAGAAAACTTTAGTGTGGATCCATCCAAGTAGAATTGGCCTCGTCCTGATTTTAATTTAAACCCTGAACACAAAACCAGTCCTTAGTGACTAAATTATTTAACACACCCAAGCTGGACCTTAGTAACACAGCCTCTTCCAGCCCACAGAACTGCTGTGTAGTGGCGGACACTGAAGCAAAGTTAATTCAATAGTTTTAGGCCCCCAGTATACTTTGTGGCAATCTTGTATAAAGTACTTGAAAGCGATACTTGAGTAAAAGTACAAATATCTTACCAGAAAATGACTTTGGTAGAAGTTAGTCACCTTTTAGAAATGTACTTGAGTAAAAGTCTTAAAGTATCTGATATTTACTGTACTTAAGTATCAAAAGTAATTTTCTGACATTAAATGTACTTAAGTATTGGAAGTAAAAGTAAAAGTAAAAGTTAAAAAAAAAAGTGAACGGTTAGAATTTTGATTATGAACTTTATTGTGGTTCCCACACCTTCAGCATTCAATTCAATGACTTCAGGCACAATTCATTCAATTCAAGGACCAAACAGCATATTTTGAGAGAGCTGACATCAACAAAGAGAAAAGGGGCTCCTTGATCCGTGGCAATAACCGTTACGTCACTGAATGTTTTTGATCATAAACAACTGAGGCACTTCATCCGGTAGGAAGAATCTATCACTCCAACGTACGAAAACATTTCTTGCAAATACGGCCACGGGTGTGAAACGTTATCTTCGTCACCACGGAGTTCACCAAGTTCACTACTGAACTCGGTGAGTTCAGAAAACATAACATTTCCTTTCATTGTTTTGCCGACGACATCCAAATATATTTACCCATAAAAGCCGACAGCAAAGAGTCCTTACAGCCACTGCTTAATACTCCGCCTCCGACTCCCGTTCTTCGGCACTACAATAGCACATTTAAACAACCGCAGTTAGACCAAAGTTCTGAACAAGCTTAAAAACAAACAATAAAAGAAGCAAAAACAAAGTAAAAATATTAGAGCATAACAGTAGAACAGAGTTTGAGCACAGTAAGCGAGAGACAGGGAGCCTAAACGCAGCTCTAATTGAATGCCAGTGAGAAGTGGTGGGTCTTCAGCAGTGGCTTAAAGGTTTCAATAGTCTGGGCAGATTTTAAGTGTATGGGGAGCTTATTCCAGAGGTTGGGGGCGACCACAGCAAAGGCTCTGTCACCTCTATTTTTGAGCCTGGTTTTGGGAACCTTTAGGAGCATCTGATTTGTTGACCTCAGAGCTTTAACTGGAATATGTGGGTGTAGAAGTTCCGTTAAATAAGATGGTGCCAGCCCATTTAAAATTTTAAAAACAAGTAATACAATTTTAAAATCAATCCTGAACCGGACAGGAAGCCAGTGCATGGAGGCCAGTACAGGAGTTGTGTTCCCGCTTTCTAGTTCCAGTTAAAAGACGAGCTGCTGCATTTTGTACCAGCTGGAGGCAACGGAGAGATGACTGATCAATACCTATATACAATGAATTACAGTAGTCCAAGCGAGATGTAATAAAAGCATGAGTGACTGGAAGTCTTTGGGGGAGAGATATGGCTTTACTTTTGCTAAAAGTCTTAACTGGTAAAAACTGTTTTTTACCAGAGCTAATCTGTTGAAAACCACACCGACTTTTGACAAAAGAACGATTGTAAGAGGCTAGAGACCCAAGTGTTTCATCATAATCAGCCAGCTGAACAGGACGCCGAAACATAATAATCAGTTTTGTTTTCGTTAAGGTTTAGAAAGTTGAGGTCCAACCAAGTTTTGATGTCCTTTAAGCAGTTAAGAATGGAACTCCAAACTTTATTTTCCATTTGCACAAATCAAAACGTTAGTTGCACGCACTCAATTAACCGGAAGAGAACCCCGGTGCAGCCCCTTAATTAGTCCGTAGGGAAAACAACCTACCTAAACCGTTCCCCCACCCTAAACAATCACAAGGTGAATTATGTACATTATGGTTCCCCATACAAGCCCCCCCCAGAATTGACCCATAAACAAAGTCCGTGCGGCGGGGAGGAACGATAGGCCGACCACCACGACCCCGGCGAACGGAAGCCGGGGAGTGGGACGCCGGGGTCGGGAAAGGAACTGCAGGACCCGGATTGGCGAAAGGGGGCAAGTATCAAATCACCCGGGACACCGGAGTGCCATGCTGAGCAGTGGGGATCGGTGCAAAGTCCCTAGCGCCGTCCAGTAGGGAGGCACGCTGGGTAGCCGCCGACCAGGGGGCAGTTGTGCTGGGGAAGAATTCTCCTGGGACCCGCAACGGCTGACCGTAGACCAGCTCGGCCGAGGAGCACTGTAGGTCCTCCTTAGGCGCGGTTCTGAGACCCAGCATGATCCACGGAAGCTTGTCGAGCCAATTCCCGTCCGTCAAGCTGGCTTTGAGGGCCGCCTTCATCGAGCGATGGAAACGCTCACAGAGGCCGTTGGCCTGAGGGTGGTACAGTGGAGCATAACCTCCAAACCCTCGGCCACGACATTCCAGAGCTCAGAAGTGACCTGCGATCTGAGGAGAGGTCGGACGGGGTGCCGAAATGGGCTACCCAAGTCCCAATGAACGCCCGGGCCATGTCAGCAGACGCCGTCGATGTGAGCGGGACCGCTTCCGGCCAGCGGGTCATCCTGTCCACCATAGTGAGGAGGTAGGTGAAACCGTGAGTGGAGGGCAGTGGACCAACCAGACATGATCAAACCTCCTCTCAGGCACAAGGAAATGTTCTAGGGGGGCCTTAGTGTGGCGGTGCACCTTGGCGCACTGGCAAGCCACGCATGTGTCGGCCCAGGTCCGCACATCCTTCCTTACTGGGGACGACCGGTCGCGGCTGACCCGTGGAGATGTCACAGCAGTGTGGGGCCCGTGTCACCGAAATTCACATCCTCCAGACGCAGCCCCGTGTCCGCCGCCTTCAGGTCCTGCACGTCGGGGTCCGCGGTTTGGTCCGCCGCCATGCGGGTATAGTCGAGGCCCAACTGGATGGTACCGACGATGGCCCTGGCGAGGCAGTCAGCAATGAGGTTGGACTTACCAGCAACGTGCTGGATGTCCGTAGTAAACTCCAAAATGTAAGAGCTGGCGCTGCTGGCGAGCGGACCACAGCTCCGCCACCTTGGACATGGCGAAAGTGAGTGGTTTGTGGTCCATGAACACCGTGAATTCACGGCCTTCCAGCAAAAACCGGAAATGCCGCATGGCGAGCCAGAGTCCAAGGAGTTCTCTATCGAAAGTACTGTACTTGCGCTCCCTAGGTGGCAGCTGGTGGCTGAAAAAGGCGAGCGGCTGCCAGGCGCCCCCCACCCACTGCTCGTGGGTGGTGACAGAAATGGGTGCTGTGGATGACGGATGTGCCAACAGAGCAGCCTGAGCCAGCGCGGCCTTGACACCCACGAAAGCAGCCTCATTCTCCGCAGTCCAGCTAATGGCTTGGTTGGGGGACTTGCCTTTCAGCGCTTCGTACAGCGGCCGCATGATGTGGATGATGTGCCGGGCGATGAAACTGTGGTAAAAAGTCACCATCCCCAGGAACTCCCGGAGCGACCGGGCGAGGAAAAGCCACGACAGCTTCCACTTTCGACAGAAGGGGAGCCGCTCCACCCTTAGTGACGTGGTGCCCGAGGAAGTCGATGGACAACCCGAACAGACACTTTGCTAGCCCGTGTTGGCTGAGCGAAAAAAAATAATAATCTGTCCGCCCGTGTATGCGTGCGGCCAGTGGGAACCGCACCATTCGTCAACATGGGAGCGGAAGTAAAGCGCGTGCGCCCGCAGCAGTACGTGTGCGCGTCTGGTGGGTTTCGCCAAACCTGCAGTCAACAAATTTCTAATCATTTTATAGTAACGAAGATGCTTAGGAGAAATGTATCGGAGTAAAAGTATGGATTTTATTTAGGAAATTTAGTGGAGTAAAAGTGAGTTGCCAGAAATATAAACGAAGTAAAGTACAGATATGTGAAAATACTCAAGTACAGTAACAAAGTATTTGTACAACACTGCTTTGTGGTTTTTATATATTTGAGCTAGAGACCTCAAAAACCTTTTAATATGTTGTACACCTAAGAACACAGAGCTACAGGCACTGTGCCAATTTAGTTTTTCAGCGAGACTCAAGTTAAGAAAATTGACAGACAAGTACATTTAAAATGGCCAAAAGTAATTTTATTTACATCATTCAGCGCTGTTCGACAGCACATCAGTTGGGTGACTGGAAGAAAAGAAAATCATTGGATTAACATCAAGTCACAGGCGTTGCGGGTCATTTCATTTGTGTGGTGAAAGGCGACTCACCGCTCCAGTAAAGCATCCTTGGTTACAGGGATGCTCAATGCAGACGCTTGTGGAACACATGAAGAGGATCTGGAGGCAGAAGAGTTTGAGTGTCAACATTAAAGACCTTAGAAATAGGTTAATAAATCAATATAAAGGTCCTTTATTTCCAGAAATAACGTCCCTTAGAAAACACAAAAACTTAATGTTGGAACCACTGGACTACAGTGTGTTATTATTTTTTTAAACTAATCTGCTGCCATGACACTTTAGATTGCCAACGCAGCCCACCGGTTCGTCAAGGTAGGTTTTGGTGCTGACGTTCATGAACTGGAAGGCATGGACCATGAAGCGCCTCTGCCACGTGTTGGCCGGGTTGCCACGCACAGACATGACGGACACAGTCTTGTCATTTGGGTTGGCACATCTTGAACGAAAGAAAAGGCCGCATGGGTGAGTTTCAAGGTTCCAAGTCAACAGAGCGTTTTAGTCATCTAAACGAGAGCCAGAGTAGTCCGTAAAGTCATGCAGACCCCTCATAGATCAGCACCAAGGCATTCCTGGCATTCCTCGGGAAGGCCAGGCAGTAGTTGACGACGAGCACGCCGCTAGTGCGTCTGGCGGAGATTAGGTTGAGCTCCAGGTAGACTGGCGTCCCCAGCAGGACACTCACCGGCAGGGACGCCGTAGAGTAGTAACCGTTGTAGTCGCGATCTGGTCATGGTATAGAAGCAGAAATCTGCTTTATTGCTATAGTTTTTTTTTTTTACAGAAAAAGGAATGCTTTTGTGAAATTGGTGCACACAATATAGAACATTAAACAAAATTGCACATATATAATGCAATAAAAATTAGCATTTTAAAAATGTGTCAATGTAACGCAGTAGAGTCCATGGGGTGGGAGGCAGTGGGGTTAAACGTTACCGTAACGTGTAGTATAGTGTCCACAGCGGATGGGAATCGATGACGCAAATTTTAGCACACATTTCACTGCATTCTGAATCTTTATGTACACACCTTTTGCGATTTTCAGTTCCACACCGTAGAGTCCCTGGTTGATGACGATTGAGGGGAAGCTAGTCAACGGGCTCTTCACCTGGAAGCCCACAGTGGCTAGCACCAGACCGTCCGAGCCCGCCTTGGCATAGCGGCACTCAATCATGAACCTGGATGAATTTCCATGAATCATGAAAAAGTTAAAAAGTGTACACCTCAGTCATCGTCCGCCACAACATAATGTTGGAAGGCATAAAACCAGGTAGCAGTCTCTCGAATGTTTCGGCATACCCACCTGATAGAATCACTCCTCGCTATCACGCCATACTTTAGGTTGAGGGCATCCACGACGGTGTGCACCTCTACCATGTAGATCATGGTGTTGGAGACTTCCTGTGAGGGTGGAGCACAGAAGATGGAAGGGTGGCGGGGTTAGCGAGATTAGAGAGGATGTCTGGGGTGCGGGGGGGGGGGGGGAATCACAAGGAGGCAGTGTGAAGACCCCACACTTACATAAGTGCGAGTGCCACACTCAGTCAGACTGAACTTGTAGATGGCCACCATGGGGGTGAGGATAATGGGAATGCACTTTGGCTGGCCGGGGATGGCGAGGCGGTTGAGGTCGATGGATCCCGAGGTGGACCGGATGGCGAAGATAATGTGTTCATCCACCGTGCACTCTGGAATTGAAAGTTTAGGGGGTGGGGGGGGGGGGTGCTTACCTGCACTGTGGACTCAATATTGGAGTACAGATGATTTGTTACACATAAAAATTCTGAAAAGTCAGAGCCCCGTTGCTCACCATCCATCGGGTAATGGCAGACAGAAGTAATGGAGTCCACACAGCAGCCCATCAGCTTACACTCTTCACTGGTGATTTCAGCAGTGCCACAGCTAAACATCTCTCCAGCGGTGACCGCACAGTCTAAAACAATGAACACAGGAAATAAATGTAGTTTATACCTTTGGCTGAACCCCCAATCCAAAACCTGTCCACCTTTATTGACCTACTTTGAGCCTTGCCCGTGAAAGTCCTGTTACACGCCCTGGGCTTCAACAGAGCCCCCTGCTTCAACCTCGGCGCCACCGCCTCTTCATCCTCCTCCACCTCCTCCTCCTCCTCCTCCTTCGCTTCCTCCTCCTCCACCTCCTCATCCTCCACCATCTCCTCCTCCACCTCCTTTTCCTCCAGCACAGCAAGGAGGTCGGTAGCATCGGAGTCTACAACTTCAACCACTGCATCACCCTCCACAAATTCACCGTCGTCTACACAAAAAAGTGAACACACCTCGTTCACATATTCATGGCAACAAGTTGATGAAGAGCAAAAACTTAAACATACGCACCCCAGTAACCACCATTAAAGGTCTTTATAAGTTGGCCGTCATCTAGGCCATACCACACGTCTTCCAAGCCATCCTGCTGCGGGTGGAAACTGTTCATCTTGGCCACAGCCGCCAGTGCCACCACCACCAAGGTGAGGAGAGTTTGCAGTGTGATCCTCATGTCTGCCAGTCATCCACTGCTACTACTACTGCCGCCGCCACCCCATACAAACACTAAACTGACGTTTGTGTGACTCACGTCAAGTATTTGAAGGCCTGCGTCAATTAGTCCTGATTGACTCTCTCTCCCTCTCCACCAATAGGGACGTCCGACCAATTAAGGCCGTTTTCTCACGGCAACTCCCGCGAGATGAAGGAACATAATCGATGCATGACATTACACATGACCTACATTTCAGTATTGAATTTAATTCTGAATAGTTCTAAGTATTGTTTTTATTGGTCCATGGTACATATAGTAAACAGAGTTCACCACGGACAGCAACTGTATTTGCCTTCAAGCATAATGATTCACACTTCCCCAGTGATAAATCCTTGCTTCCCGTTCATTTAGTGCCAAATGTCTCGCTAAAAGGGTTTAGAAGTAGGCTACGTATGAATATTCATGAGCATTATTCAAGAGCGAGTGATGAGTAGGCCTATCATAACATGAAAGAGGATATCCAAATATATGCTATTCATGGTAGTTCTAGATCAACTAAAAACAGTTAACAAATGTGCTTGAACAGTTATCAGATAAACTGCACTAAGACATATAACTGAGCTATGTGTATATCTCACCATATAGCATCATCACAACAGTAGGAAATACATAATTCCTCAGAATATTTGTCATATAATTAACAGATAAAAGAAGAAACAGTATGGCATAGATTTTTATTGATATGATCTATACACACATACTTATTAAACACGCACATGCACACACACAAACACCTCAAATGTCTTTTTATTAATCTCAAACAGTTCAAACAAAATAGAGGTAAAAAACCTCAAAATAATAATAACAGAGAGAGAGAGAGAGAGAGACTATTTTTCATAGGCGTTTGCTTTGTGTTTGGGCAGGAAGTTGAAATTCTTTGGCACCGGCCCAAGAAGCATTTCACTGTAAGGAGACAAAAGAAGATTAGAGAAATCTAAATTATGATTATGCTGTATAAACGATATGCAGTAGAATTAGTAGTGGAACCAGTAGTGAAACTGTTATAGTAGATAGAATCAGTAGTGGAACCAGTAGTATACAGAATCAGTAGTGAACTGGTACAGTATGTAGAATTGGGCGGCAGTAGCTCAGGAGGTAAGAGCAGTTGTCTGGCAACAGGAAGGTTGCTGGTTCGATCCCCGGGCTCCGCCTAGCTAAGTGTTGAGGTGTCCCTGAGCAAGACACCACCTAACCCTAACTGCTCCTGACGTGTTGGTTGTTACCTTGCAAGTTTGGCACCGCTGTCGGTGTATGAATGGGTGAATGTAAAGTGTAAAGCACTTTGATAGACAGATATACATATCGAACCAGTAGTGAAACTGGTATAGCAGATAGAACCAGTAGCGGATAGAACTGGTAAATAGAACCACTCGAGAGGAGCCAGGTGAGAGGACGCCCCCCACCTGATCTTCACCCAGTCCCCGACGTGCTGGCTGGCCATCAGGGACTCCAGGTAGTCCCGGCCCAGGTAGTACGGAGGTCGGTCGTTAATCCTCTGAGGAGCTCGCTCCAGCAGACCCACCGGGATGTATCTAGAGAGAGAGACATTCACACACAGAGAGAGTAAGAGAGAGAGAGACAGAAGCAAAAAAAAGTGGAGCAGTAATGCCCCGCAGATGTTTCCAATGCAGCGTGTATTAATAAATAAAGGTTGAATACTTGAACGAATGAATCAACGCCCCCCCCCCACACCTGCACAGGAAGGAGAGCCACTCCAGCAGGAAGGTCCGTGTCTTCTCCAGGCCGCGGGTGTCGGACCCCCAGTGCTCCAGGCCGTAGTTAGAGAAGTTGCGCAGGATGTCGAGCCGCTCCGAGGACGAGATGTCCCAGTCCCGCCCCTCCTTGATCTCCGTGAAGATCCAGGGCTTTATCAGCGCCCCCCTGTGGCCAGAGTGCGCGTGAGAGTGAGAAACCCCGGCGCAATTTAAAAACACACAAATAAAAAACAAAATTGACTTGAATTAAAAACCATATAATTTTGAATTATATGTATTACGAATCTCATGATATAGTCTTAGATTTTTCCCTTAATTTTATTTTCTTAAGTCAAATGTCATATGGTATTAATGACAAATAGATGTCTTTGGTATAAAAGACAGTACTGCAAATTGATCTATTGCTCAATTAAGGTTTTTTTTGTTACTTCACATTCTACAAATTCAACATAAAATGTATCCTCTAAACTCTTTGTGGGGACACATATACACACACACACACACACACACACACACACACACACACACACACACACACACACACACACACACACACACACACACACACACACACACACACACACACACACACACCTAGCGATCATGAGACCAGACACCCCTGTCTCCCTCGCCTTCATGGCGTCCTCGTAAGACAGGATGTCTCCATTCCCTGGAAGGGATAAATATGTCAACGTCAACAAGGTCAACACCAGTGAGTGCACAGTGCGCCTGCTTGTACTCCAACACCAGGGTGCAGTATTTCTCAACCTTGGCTTCCCCAAAGTCTTTGCTCTATTATTGTTATTGTTACGTTGTTATTTTTGAGCAACCTCTGGCACAATAATAATAATAATTCAAAATTAATAATAATAATAATAATAATAACAACAACAACAACAATAAAGTAGTCAGGAGAGGGATCGGTGTGTACCGAAGAGAGGCACGGGCGCAGCCAGCGAGGAGCAGTTGTTGATGTAGTCCCAGTCGGCTAGCTTGGTGTATCGCTGCTCCCGGGAGCGGCCGTGCAGCTGGGACACACACACATACACACATACACACATACACACGTGCATGCACACGCACACACCGGGGGGATAAATTGATAAATTTTTTGTAATTTATCTGTCCCCAATTACTTTTTATAGAAGCATCGTTTGTTAAAGAAAGAAAGAAAGAAAGAAAGAAAAAACCCTGGCACCAGGAAATGTTAATTAACAAATTAGATCACTTTTGAGAAAGGTATTTCGACAGAGAAAACATACAATGTGATGTAAACGTAGAAAAGAGAAATGCACACATTGTTCACAACTAAAAAACCCAAAGAAAATGCAAAAAATAAACATTATTACGTCCTGACACGGTTGGTCGCGTACTTCAGGCTCCAACCTTTCATGTAACATTTGCTAGCTAGCTTAGCCTTGCTACGTAGCCTTGGTTATCATGGCAACACAACAGCACCAACAGGAAGGAAGCGCACCGTGATCATGGCCACGCCCCACTGCTTCATCTCGGGGATCAGCTTGTGGGCCACGTTGTATTTCTCCTGGACACCCGTGCGGATCTTCACTGTCAGCGGCACGTCCAGAACCTGGCAACCGGGGGGGGGGGAGACCTTGTTGTTTATTTGTTTTGTTTGTTTGTTTTGCTTGCCTGTCGTCCTCTCAACCTAACCTAATTCAGCATTTTCTCAGGTATGCTCTTTTCAGGTCACAAATTTTTAATTTTGGTGATAAGTTTTTTCTTTTACCAAATTAGGTTCAAGAGACATAAAGGTCACTTCATGAAATTAATTTCCTCCCAACTTAAATGATTACATGTCAAACATTAAATCACTTATTAATCATGTTACTTATCAAATCATGTCTCAGTCTTTCCCGTTGTTAATGCTTGATACATTCTTTATACTAAACATAAGTTCATAAATAATGCAAACTTGAACTTGGTCATTATTACTAAGAAAACATTTGAAGGTCAAATCAAGGACTGTTATTTTTGTATAAGTAACAACTTAATTAATGTGTGATAACACGTACGTAGTTCATTCCTCTGATGATCTGTTCAAACTTCCTGGTACGTGTCATCAGACCACACCCCCCACCCTGGAGAGGAGGAGGAGCCAGGAAGAGACATTAGTAGGACACACACACAGACACACAGACACACAGACACACACGCACACACCTTCTTGTACACCAGGTCGATGGGACAGCCAGAGTTGATGTCCACAAAGTCCACGTCGATGTGGTCATTGATGAGCTCAGCACACCTGGTCATGGTGTCCGGGAAGCATCCCTCTATCTGGGAGGGGGGACACACACACACACACACACACACACACACACACGTTAGGCCACGCCCACACGTCACATGCACACGTCGTGGACCACGCACTAATCCTGACAACACCTTCTAGAATGATCCACCCTCACGCTCCACCTTCTAGAATGATCTACCAACTATCGAGACTGCAGATGAAAATAGCCTGCATTTACATGATGACTACATGATGTTAATTCATGTGCATTGTCCCTTCTTAAATAAATAAACAAATAAACAAACAAAAAACACCTCCAAGATAAATAAACAGCCAAGGAACCCGTTAAAGTTAAAGTTATATATGCTCTTAGTGGAAAGATTTACAGAACGTGTTTGAATGCTACTATTCAGCCTAGGGGGCACGCACAGCCCCGTTTAAGAACCAGTGTTCCAGAACAATCTACCGCCCAATACAAAAAACCCTTTCAGTATCCGCCCTCTCATTTGTCTTCCTGAGCACATTTTAACTATGAGGATGATGATGATGATGTGGTCACCTGGACGCCGAAGAGGTCCTCGCTCTCGTGTCTCTTGAGCAGTGCCCACTCCGACTGCTGGGCCTGCAGCAGGTTGGTGCACATCGCCATCTCGCCGCACGTGATGTCGGCACCGAAGCGCTTGCACACACGCCGGAACGGGAGGTTGCCACACTGTGAGGAGAAACAACAACAACAACAACACCAATAACAATAACAACGTCATCAAAAATAACGACCACGCGATCTGCGGTGAGCTACGTTTGCTTTACAAGTCGTACACGGCGTCCATGTCGGTTCATTTCCTGACTCTGTCGCCATGTACTTACCGTGGTGAGTGGAGCGAGGTAGAGCTTATCATTGAAGTCCACCTTAAAAACAAAGACGGAGAGAAAGATGGAATACATCAATTAAGGAGACCTGAACTCCAGTCCGCACCGATCCGCCCGGATACAGCCTCACACTGTGGATTATATTAAACAAGTCCCCTCCCAAAAGCTTAATGATCGCAGCTTCAAAATAAAACGCAACTCAGTTACTTATCTTTTACTAAATGATTCTTAGATGTATTGATATTCTATTAGGCGTATTGTGCTTTTATTTTGAAGTCAGCTCCACAGCGGACGGTACCTGCTTCTTTTCACACGCACGCAACTTGATGACATCCACGTCCGTCAGAGGGCCGATCGTCTTCACCACCATCTTGTTTTCCATGCCGCTCTGAAAGCATCATCATCATCATCATCATCAGACAGGAAAACCCCTGGTTATAAAGCTATTGACCCTTGACCTACAGCCATGCAGTACAGTCCATGCAGTGGAGGATGTTGTTATGCTGTCAGGTTAGCTTATGCTACCAGGGGAGTGACTTACGTCTACAACTGCTGCTGGCTCCTGTGCTGCTGCTGCTGCTGCTGCTGCTGGACTCTCCAGAGAGCTTGGAGCTGCAGGCTGCTTGCCTGGGCCGTGGAGGAAAACAAAGAAAATGCATAAAAACAAGAAGTCTTTATTTAATACAGCGATTATATTTTTGTCCGTTGGCACAGGCTAGGGTACTGGCACCACATTGCAGTACCATAACCTCTGGACCAGAGAGGTGGAGCTAGATGTCCAGAGGGGTGGAGCTAGACATCCAGATGGGTGGAGATAGATGTCTAGAGTGGTGGAGCTAGATGTCCTGAGGGGTGGAACTAGATGTCCAGCAAAGGGGAGGTAGATGTCTTGTCTCTGCAGTGTGCATCTTCCCCTGTTGGGGGTGGGGGGCCGGGGTGGGTCTCACCGTTCCTCTGCTGCTGTCGGGGCTTCCAGCCGTCGGCGGCGATGCTCCGCAGGTACTCGGCCGACTTGGCAAAGGGCACCAGGTGCTTTCGGAGGCGGATCTGCAGCTCCTTGTCCAGGACGTTCCGGACGGGCGTGCGTCCCTCCTGGGCCTTGATGCGCTCCTCGTCCCGCAGGCTCCGGAAGGTTCCGTCGGCGTCGGCGGCGGTGTGGGCGAGGGCGAAGCGGCACGTCACCCCGTACATGCAGGTGCCCAAGGTGTCGTACAGATGGCAGGCGGGGCCCGCGTCTGCCGGCTTGCTCGCCAGGTACTCGGCCACGTCGTGCAGGTACTTGCACTTGTCGCCGTAGTGGCACTTCCTGTTGTCCTGTCAATCAAATAAAAGGGGGGAGCAGAGGAGGAGGAGTCAAAGGGTTTTCTTATCAAATAATAATAATATAATAATAATAAACTTTATTTTTAAAGCACCTTTCATACATAAAATTCAGCTCAAAGTGGCATTAGTTACGGCATTAAAATATGCCATTAAAAATACCAACACATAAATGAAAACAGAATAAATCAGTTCGTAAAATAGAAATAAAAGATCCAATGAAAAGACCTAGAAGTATGCTGGATAGATCAGCCTGCCCAGTGGACTGTAGCAACTGCTAGGCTGATCTATCCACCATACACCTGGGTGGACACTCCCACTTGTCATGTCAAGTGGGGGGCCGTTCCAAACAGGTTTTGAAACCGCTTGGAAGGGTCCTCCTCCTCCTCCTGCTCCTCCTCCAGGCTCTCCCACCTGCGCCACGGACACGCAGAGCGGCCGCTCCTCGTAGGAGTTGGGCTTCACATGGGGCCGGGACTTGTTCTGCCCCCGTTGCCGCTTGCCCTCCTGCTTCCAGGGCTTTCTCTTCTTCTTCTCCTCCTCCTCATCCTCCTCCTTCTCCTGTTCCCCATTCTTCTCCTCCTCCTCCACCTTCAGCTTCTTGGCTGCAGGTTCCTCCTCCTCCGACGCTACCGTAGTGCCTTTGAGCTCATCGTTATTGTGCAGGGGAGGCTGTTTCTTCACCACCTCCTCCTTCTTCTCCTCTACTTTGTCGGGAAGCTGCCCGTCGGAGTCGAGAAACTCATGGAATTTCTCTTTAGTGGTTAAAAAACTGAACGAGGAAAGCATAATGGGAGGGGAGGTAATATGTGTAAATAAATAAATATACATTGACAAGAACAATCGGTGCACAAACTAATTTGAGTATCGACAACAAATATGCTGCAAGACACGTGTGTCTCCATGACACCAATGTGTGTGTCTTGTATATTTTAACTGTAAATTTGTAAATCCTTTAGTTTATTTTCTATCATTGTTTTATACTGTATCGCTTAGTTTATTCTTAGTTTATTATCATCATTCTGTTTTTATACTGTATTGCTATGTAACCTGGCACAATAATTTCCTTCGGGATAAATAAAGTTCTATTCTATTCTATTCATTTTAGGCTTATACACTGTACATTTATTATCCTATTGTTTTTATACTGATGTCGTATTTGGTATTTTTGAGCAACCTCTGGCACAACAATTTCCTTGGGGATGAATAAAGTCCTATCTCATCTCATCTTATCTTAAAATGACCCACCTTCAGACACAATGTGACTTACTCATTTTTAATGGCTGCAGTGCCTTTCCTCACTCCGCCCGGCCCTCTGTCGGGTACTTTCTCCGTCACCTGCGTTTCTCCACCAGGACAGGCTGCCTCCTCCATCACTTTAGATCAAGAAGAGGTTATTGGTGAGCTGGAGAAGAAGTATGGGGGGCAGGAGAAGGAGCACGAGGAGGAGAAGGATGGGGAGCAGGAGGAGCACGAGGAGGAGAAGGATGGGGAGCAGGAGGAGCACGAGGAGGAGAAGGATGGGGAGCAGGAGGAGGAGGAGAATGATGGGGAGAAGGATGGGGAGCAGGAGAAGGAGGAGAATGATGGGGAGGAGGAGAAGGATGGGGAGCAGGAGAAGGAGCAGAAGGAGGAGCAGAAGGATGGGGAGCAGGAGGAGAAGAATGGGGAGCAGGAGGAGATGAGAACAAATGGTCTCTCCTGTGTCGACTTTGTGTGTTTGAGGTGCTATGAACATGAAAAGACATGGGGCTACTTTACCTTAACCCCATCCCATGAGGTCAAGGAAAGGTGGCAAGGAGGATTCATAAGGACTCAGGAAAGGACAACTGCGCTTCTGGCATAATGCTTGTTAATGTGAAGTTATGCTGTCCTTTTTTTAAATTCAAAGTTCAGATCCCTTTCAGACAAACGTTCTATAAACCACTTTCTGCGGTGTACTAATCTATCTAACGCTTATTTAATTCATTCACCCTATAAGTCATCATGTCAGCGAGCAAACAGTGAGCGGTCACGACGCTAATGAACGGACGGTGGTGACTTTACGTGCACACGTCACACAAACATGTCAATAGAAGTAGTGAGTGGTGAGTAGCGCTGGAGTCGCGTACCTCGCTCTCCAGGCGTGCTGCGATGCTGCGCAACCGCTACGAAAGGTCCGGCTGGATGCTTGCTCGAGCAAAACGTTGGTTCCGGGCTTGAGCCGTCATGCAGCCCATTTTTGCTCTCGTCGAGGAAAACATAAGAACCAGCGCAATTCTATAAAATATAAAGAACACACTCTACCACAGCCCTCACAAACCAGATTGACATACCAGTGTTAACACACCCAGCATCTGTATATGGTCTTTGATAAACTCCTGGTCAATACAACAACATCCCAGCAGCCCACCTTTCACTCAAAAACAATGAATTTATTTGTGGACCTATTTTGTTGATAGCAGATTATACATATACAATCCAGAGGGAATATGTTAAAAACGTTGGGAGAATAGAACAGTACAATTTGTAGAATTGACATTTGACATTTATTGACCAAGAAAATCAATGAAACAAACAAACAAACAAACAAACAAGTTCAAAGCTCATCCTCCTGCCTTCGTGCAGCAGCAGAGGTGAGCTTCGCCATCCTGGCGTCGAACCGTTTCCGGCTTGTGTCGAACACGCCGATGCCGTGCTTCCCGAAGTCGTAGCCGACGCGACGCAGCTCGGCCATGCGCGCTGCAATGTTCTGCGTGCTGTAGTACAGCACCTTGGGCCGCTCCAGCACCTGCTGCACGGTCACCCCGCCCTGGAGCAGGCAGTCCAGTTTGGTGCTCAGGTTCCCCCGGCCCGTGAACATCAGCATGGGCACGGCGAGCACCAGCCGCTTCACCTCGCCGCGCTCGCAGCCCAGCGACTCCATCTTCCGCCGCAGGCTCTCAAAGTTGACGGCGAGGTAGGTGTTGGACAGGTCCAGGATCTCGGCGCCGGGCCCCTGCAGCAGCGCCAGCAGTTCCGCATCACTGAGCTCCAGCAGCTCCCGCAGCGCCGTCACGTTGCCACGCACGCGCTTGGTGCTGGTGGCGAGCACGTAGGCGTTGCGGCGCATCACCGCCACGGCGAACTGCACGGGCGTCTGCCGGCTCCCGTCCGGCTCCCCCTCCGCAGAGAGGCCCAGCTCGGCGCCCACGTCCTCCAGCAGCTCAAGCATCTGCCGGTTGAGCTCCACGCTGTTGGAGAAGGCGCGCGGCACGGCCGTGAGCAGCCGGTGCAGGCACTCGGCGCCAAAGCCCAGTGAAGAGAGGAAGGCAATATTCACCTCCAGGTTCTCGTTGTCGCTAGAGCGGAGAAGGACTCTGGCGTGCGGTCCAGCACGTTCACCACCTGGGAGTCAGAGTCAAAGTGTTTTATTTGTCACATGTTGTACATCACAACATAACACGGGGCTATTCTGAACAGTGAAACTCTCTTGTGACATGGCAGGCGACAGTACGTAGGAGGCATAGACCAAATTAGGCAAAAAATAACCAGCAATTATGAACGCTTGAAACCTGCTCTATTCTTAACTGTATGTACCACAGCAATATATTGCTGTCACTTTCAACAAATATACTCTAAAAGCGCCTGCCAAATGCCCTAAATGTAAATGTAAAACATAATAAAGATAAAAAAGAAAACACTATCAGCTGTTCGAGAGAAGGTAGGAATGGGGAATATAGCCTATGAATCCAGAAGTATTTAAGTATTATAAATGTATGTAAGTGTATTTAAGTGAGTAAAGGCAGATGCACAGGTGAGAGCAGCAGTAGCAGAAATATTGCATGTGTCATGGAACAGCAGAAATATACCTAATAAAGATAATAAAGTTAAAGATGAAGAGAAGAGAGTCAGAAGCACCTCAGCGTCGCTGGCAAACACCCGCCTCCAGAGCGCCCACCGCTGCTCCAGGTGGTCGGCGGTGCGGGTGATGGAGCGCGGGTACCGGGAGAAGATGCCCGCTATGATCCGCGGGCTGGCCCCCTTGGCCCGCAGGAAGGCCGCCACGCCCTTCTCGTTGGTCAGCCGCTTGCGCAGGACGCCGGGCTGCCGCCGCCGGGCCTTGCTCAGGTCCACGCCCAGGAGGCTCAGGTTCTGCAGGAGCACCGGGTTCTCGGTGGCCAACACCGCCTTCTGCTTGAGTGTTGGAGTCTGTGGCGGGATCTGTGTGGCGTCGCAGAGCCCCCTAGCGGGGAGCCGGGGGGGTGTCCGTGGGATGATGGGAAGGAGGGATGAGGAGCGATGCAGGCTCCAGAGAGCTCTGACCCCAAACACTAAGGTCATGTTCTGTTGAAACAGAATGTGTGAGACGAAGTCAGGTGGCCGATACTGTGGGGAGAGAGGGAACAAAAAGCATGATTTAATAAGTTGTACCAAACGAAGGTGGCAGTAGCTCAGGAGGTAAGAGCAGTTGTCTGGCAACAGGAAGGTTGCTGGTTGGATCCCCGGGCTCCTCCCCCTAGCTAAGTGTGGAGGTGTCCCTGAGCAAGACACCACCTAACCCTAACTGCTCCTCCTAGCTAAGTGTCGAGGTGTCCCTGAGCAAGACACCACCTAACCCTAACTGCTCCTGATGTGTTGGTTGTTACCTTGCATGGTTGGCACCGCCGTCAGTGTATGAATGGGTGAATGTGAGGCAATACTGTAAAGCACTTTGGATAAAATCGCTATATAAATGCATTTTAATTTTTCATACAAACAACAGTAAAGCACACAACAATAAAACAATATCCCATCTATTATCATCTGTTATCATCTATTATCTATTATCATCTATCATCTATTATCATCTATTATCATCTATTATCATCTATTATCATCTGTTATCATCTATTATCTATTATCATCTATCATCTATTATCATCTATCATCTATTATCATCTATTATCATCTGTTATCATCTGTTATCATCTATTATCATCTGTTATCATCTACTATCCATGTATATCCTTAGTACCATAAATGTGTGCTAGTATAGTCCTCTGACCACTATATTAGTGATCTAAACCCAGACTGAAGACTTCCAGTTTAACCAAACCACACAGATCAGATACCTGAAGACAGACGGTGACGCTCAGTGGGTTACCTGAGTTTAGTTCAGTGGACATGTTGTCACACGATCCCTGCTCGGCGTTCAGTCCTCCTGGAACCACTGCGGGTCGTTTCTCGTCGGACCCAATTGATGAGGGCTCATAAGACGAGGAAGAAAACCACAACAAGGTCAACACTGTCACAAATACGTGACGCCCCCTATCGGTGTGGAGTATGAAGTGCAGTCGGTAGTAAGCAGTGCATTATACAGGGAACCAGTTGTGTACACCCACATTTAGGCCTGTTCTAATTTTAATAACTACAGACAAAAAAATAACTTCCTTCGGGATGAATAAAGCTCTATCTCATCTTATCTCTTATGACTAGACAGAGGATGAAGATGCAGGATCGGCGGTGCACTTCGATTAACTATTTCATGTCATAAAGCATCTTATTTGGATTAGAGAGGTCCACTGGGTGGGCTGATCTATCCAGCAAACATCGGGGGGGGGGGGGGGGGGGGGTGAGACGCTCCCATTTGTGATGTCATAAGCCTGAGTTTCTGAAATGGCTTGCGGTGGCTAATCTAATCACACTCGCACCTGGTGCTATAAAGGAGTCATTGAGCTGTCTCTTTAAGGTGAAATTATACAATGGTGGATTCAATCACCTATATGGTACAGAAGCTTATGTTTTATGAGGTGTGCAGACAGTTCATATTTTCCACAAGACAGAGTCGTTATTTCAAATATCATCTTTATTTCAGTTCTTGACAAAATACCCAGGAAATTCAAAAGCACCTACCCCTTTACAAAAATACACTCTCTACAAATGTAGTCTGCAGTCCGTCCGTTAAAGCGGCCTTAACAAAACACAGTGTAGTGTACAATATCCTGTAGCAGCCTCCTCCACCTCCTCCTCCTCCACCTCAACACAATCAAGCATTCCAGCACAGTCATGTTCCAGACATCCAAACAAGGAAAACAACAACAATACAAACAATTTCATAAATTAATCAAGAGCAATTTTTAAATTAGCAATATGAGACCAATAAAGCAACGATTGTAGTTCCATCCAAAAACTAAAAAGAGAGGCAGATGACAGAATGAAAAGGCGTTTTTCCCCATCATGTGCAGGAGACCAAATAAACACACAAAATAAAAATAAAAACACCAAATAAATAAACGGCCCGAGGTTTGAAAGCAGAAGCACACCGATACCAAAACATGACGCGCGTCTTGGTCCACGTGGAATGTAAGCGTCCGTGAAAACTAAACTAAACTAAACTGAACGCACGGCGCTCCGCACCAGAGAAAGGCCACTTTTCTGAGTTTGTTCTTCAAGCCAGTTTCCACGGCAACGCAACGCCTCAGCCTCCTCATCTCCTCAGACCAAAGTGCAACGGGGCGTAGGATGACGAGCCTGAGACACATGGATGGAGAGACACACACACGCACAGTTGAATTTGTAGCTCTGTCGATATTTAGCATGTAGGCTATACTCTGTGTATGCATTTATGAAGTTAGTGTGCACAAAAAAGTACTAAGTTGTATAATGTGTGTGTGTGTGTCTGACTGGGCGGGTGTGTGTGTATTGTTGTATAATGTGTGTGTGTATCCGATAATATATGTGTGTGTGTGTTACCTGAGGTGACGCTGCCCAGCCTCCTCTGCAGGGCCTCCAGCCTGGAGATGTAGTCGGTGAGGGCGCGGTCGGGGTCATAGTTCAGCAGGTGGGAGCACGTCAGAGACCCCGATTCCCCGCCCACATGGAACCTGGAACGAGCAACCACACACACACACACACACACACACACACACACACAGAGTTGTCAGTTCTAGAGTGCGTCTATGTGTGCATTTTGTGCCATCACGTTGACCTCTGACCTCTGACCCAGGAAGCGACCTACCTGTGGGTAGGGGTCATGGACATGGTGGACCGGGGAGACTCCGGTCCACTGCGTCCCCGACTGCTGCTGCTTCCTCCTCCTCGCTCTCCTCCTCTCTCTCTGTACACCTCCATGCCCCCGGGGTGGAGCAAGTCCTTACCATCCACCCCTATTACACACACACACACACACACACACACACACACACACACACACACACACACACACACACACACACACACACACACACACACACACACACACACACACACACACACACACACACACACACACACACACACACACACACGTTATCGGTGTTACCATGGCGGTGAGTATGGGTCACATGACCACTAGTACATTTGAACATACCTAAGGCCTTACAATACTTCTGCAATATTTTTTGCAATCTTCATTCAAATGCAAATGACAGGAGCTAGTTCCTCTGAGCTACCTCTCATCTCCTCTCATCATCATGTGCAATATTCTTAATGTCATGTCCAATAATATTACACTTCATTTATGCCAAATTGTTTTCACCCATCGGAATATCTTATCTTGCCAACATATTTGTATATTTTAACTGTAAATTTGTAAATCTGTTAGTTTATTTTCATCATTCTGTTGTTTTCCATATTGTTTTATTGTACTGTATCACTATGTAACCTGGCACAAGCATTTCCTTCGGGATTAATAAAGTTCTATTCTATTCTAGTTGGTCTGAAACCTTCATCAATCAAAGTGATTGATTAAGAAAGCGGGGGGGGGGGGGGGGGGGGGGTACCTATGGTGTGTGTCTTGCCCACGCTGGCACTGGGGCTGGAGGTTCCCACCACACCCGTGGCCTTGTGCCAACGCCTCACCAGGAAACGCATCCTGAGAGAGAGAGCGAGAGAGAGAGAGGAGAGAGCGAGAGAGAGAGCGCGCGAGAGAGAGAGAGTTGTGCGGTTGATGAGGTTCTGTCACCGTCGTCAATCAAATTGTATTCAACATTTGCAATTTTTTTCCTCGTGCAAAAAGTCAGTAAGAAGTATTTTACACAGTGCTTAGAGAATCACATATACATCAGAGAGGTAGATCTGAACACAAAGACAAAGATGGAGAAAGGAAGAGATGGAGGAGGAGGAGGAGGGAAGGAGATGGAGGAAGAGGAGCAGAAGGAGGAGGAGGCCCGGAAAGAAGAAGAAAGGAGGAGAGGGAGGAGGTGCAGGATGCAGGATGCAGGTTGTGGGAGAAGGAGGTTGGAGATGTCTGGTTAAGTCGACCATCCTACCTCCTCCTCCTCCTCTCACACCCTGCATGCAAGAGGAGGAGGAAGGAGATGGAGGAAGAGGAGAAGGAGGAGGAGGAGGCCAAGGGAGAAGAAAAGGGAGAGGGAGGAGGCACAGGACGCAGGTTGCATAACATCTCCAATTCAGCAACTGTAATAACCGCCTCCTACCTGGAGAGAGCGATGGAGACGCGCACGGCCGAGCGGAAGCGTGAGAGGCCGCGGGGGCGGTGCAGGGCGGCGGCGTC
The DNA here is from genome assembly GCA_002895965.2 of Coryphaenoides rupestris. NCBI lineage: Eukaryota > Metazoa > Chordata > Actinopteri > Gadiformes > Macrouridae > Coryphaenoides > Coryphaenoides rupestris. Next base: position 92,838 of record PIJE02000305.1, read on the forward strand.
GGTGCCACAGATGGCCGGGCGGCCGCCCATCCTGCAGATGAGTGCCAGCGTTGCCTCCTCACACTCCTGGAAGCCCCCCAGCAGCAGCAGCAGGTACTTCTTCTGGTAGACCAGTGCCTTGCGGAAGCTCTCCGACCGCAGGTACTTCCCATAGATCCTCTACAGGGGGAAGGGGAGGGGTTCATGGTGCATTTAGTTATAGGGTTATATACAGTATATATATACTGTATATCATATATTTGGTCAGTAGTACATTTAATTGAGGAGCAGGTAAGGAAGGTAGGTAGGGTATCTACATTTACATTAACATTTAGGGCATTTGGCAGACGCTTTTATCTAAAGCGACTTACAAAGAGTACATTTGAAAGAGAGCAACAGCAATATATCACTGTGGTACATAAAGATAAGAATAGAGCAAGTTTCAAGCATTCATAATTGCGAGGTTAATAGAATGAGTTTCATAATTACTAGGTTGCCTGCATAATAGCTGGGATAAGAGCAGAAGTGCCATTCTGAGTGCATTACCAACATCTGAGAACATACAATATGCTAAACAATGCCAAGTACTATTTATTAGATGCTTTTGTCAAACTTGGAGTGGTCTGTTTGTATTTTTTTCGCTGCATGTCATTAAGAGGCAGGTAAGGAAGGTAGGTAGTGCATCATGCACGAGGATGCCCACAGACTAGACTAGACTGCGTACATTGGGGGGGATCGAACACAGTATCTTTTAGCCACTACACTACAATATCTTGCCCTCCTCCTCCTTGCAGCTTCATCAACTCAACCCCATTCATTCATTAAGAAGGTTGACAGAAAATATTCAACCAGCATTCTTCAAGCAAGATTCAAGATTCAAGATTAAAAAAGCGTACTCATAAAACACAACAATTCCATATATAAATAAGAAGTAAATAAAAAGTCTATTTGGCCTTGTTTAAAATGGATACTGCAGTGGGAATGAAGAAGTTTATGCCTGAAGTATGATTTCGAGGAAAAGGAAGAAGTTTGGCGAGGAGGGTCGTAAGTATGGGAGAGGACTGAAGGCTGACCTTGAGGGTGGCGTTGTCCGCCTCGGGCCCCGAGCTCACGTCCCTGAGGGCCTCGGTGCCGCGGACCTCCGCCTTCAGCCGGGCCGCCTGGGCCTGGGACAGCTGCAGCGCCCCCTCCAGGCGGGCCCGCTCCCGGGACCAGGCCTCCCGCTCCTGGGACAGCAGCGCCCCAGAGACCACCAGGTCCGTCCTGCCGGTGGGACGCCTGCTTCCAGTCTGGGTGGGAGGAGAGGGAGGGAAGTCAAGGGGTCAGGTTGGTTATGAACAATAGCAACGTAAGTGTACTTTTTCTTTTGGTGGAACGGCATCACATCTCTACTCACTAACATCTTCCTATTCTGCATTCTGATTAGTGATCCCGTAAAATACTCACAAATGTACTCCCTAATGTTCAAAGGTACTCTGAGTACTGGATGTACTGACTAAATTACTCTGACTAAAGTACTCTGGGATGTATTGACATAAGTACTCGGTGATGTCTTGACTAAAGTACTCTGGGATGTATTGACATAAGTACTCGGGGATGTCTTGACTAAAGTACTCTGGGATGTATTGATATAAGTACTCGGGGATGTCTTGACTAAAGTACTCTGGGATGTCTTGGCTAAAGTATTTTGCGGTCTATTGGCTAGAGTTCTGCAGTACTTTGCGGTGTATAGTCTAGAGTGCTGCAGTAGTGCTCACTGTGTCTGGGGGGAGGAGCCCGGCGTGGCGGTGTCTCCGTAGCTCCTCCTCCAGCCGCAGGGTCTGGTTGCGCAGGTCGCTCTTCTCCTCGTCAGGCGGCTCACAAAGCCCGTCAGCTCCGCGTTCTGACGCAGCAGCCGCTCCGACAGGAAGTTGGACGAACCGCTGCCAATGAGACTTCCTGCCATCGGGGCCAAACTCTGGGGAGGAGAGAGAGAGAGAGAGAGAGAGAGAGAGAGAGAGAGAGTCAAGTCGGAACGCAAATGTTTTAAAATGGTTGTGTTTCTCTTATTTTGTTTTTGTCCGTCAATTATATATATAAGTCCAAGTTCAAGTCACACATTTGATAATTGTGCAAAAAGAAACAAAACATGAAAAATGTACACAAAGATAGCCAATATAAAGGAATTAAGAAAAGAATGTCTTCTAATGGCTAATCAGGCTCACAACTGGTGGTATAATAGGGCCCCATTAACATAAGACGGTTGGATGATTCTCAACAACAACAACAACAACAACAAGACAGTCGAGAGGCGTGGCTGTACCTCAGAGGCCAGGGGCGGTGCGGGGGACTGTTGCTGTAACATACTGATGACCTCGTCCAGGTTGCTCTGGATCCAGGACAGCTCCTCCGCCTCCACCACTGCGGTCGAGCTGTAGCGACACACAGAACAGTCATGGAGTCAGCAGGTGGTATCCAGCCTCTCCTGCTGCTACTGATACAGGGGTGTCAAACATGTGGCCTGGGGGCGGGATGCGGCCCGCGAGCTGATGCAATCCGGCCCGGGAGGCTATTTGATAATCTTTTGGGGATTTATTTCACTTTATCCATAATCACACACACAAAAATAATCGGTTGTAGTTCCTACAAATAACCACACATTTTTAACCACTTAATAATAACCACTTTGATTCTAACATTTGACTATTTAACGTTTGAGCACAAGTTTTCCTCCCCTCACATTATCAGAAGGAAAACAGGAACAGGAAATACACCGCAGGAAACAAGAAGCGTGTGTGTGTGTGTGAGGCACCTGTCGGAGGTCTTGCCGGCCATGGCGCGGATCTTGGAGGCTGTGAGGTGGAGCTTGCCCAGGATCTGGTCCCCGGAGCGGCAGGCCCCTCCAGGTGCAGATGCGGAATCCCCCACTGCCATGACCCTGGTGCCCCCATCAGTGTGGACGAGGGCGAGGGCGGGGGCGGGGTGGGCCTCGGTTGCAGCGGCGGTGGAGGTCTCCTGTCCGGACAGCCAGTCTTTGGTGTGTTCGGTGGATTCGCCACGTCTTGAAGCAGGCTGTTGTACAAGCAAGCACACAAAGACAGAGAGACACAGGTTTAGCTTGAGATGGTGAGTTCATCATTTTATTATTATGATGTTTATGGAGGGGAGATGAAACTATTGTTGTGCTAAAAACATTTTTATAATATGACGCCCTTGATCATGACCGTCAAACATGAGATGACCAAACAAACAACAACAACAGTACGATGGAATGTTGTAAATGCAGGGCTCATGTCTCGCACGGCCTTAATCATGACCGTGAAATATGAGATCAACAAACAAACAACAACAACAACAGTACGATGTGTGTGTGTGTGTGTGCTTGCACACAGGGCTGTGTGATGCGTCAGTGCAGTAGTATTGTGGTAGTAGTGCTTGTAGTTAGTGCATGCTGCATGCTGCTTCTGCTAACTAATCTGCTTTCAGCTACTGCCGCCGGCTAGCCCTCTTCGCGGTGGGTGAAAAGAGGAGCCGAGTGCGTAAGTCTCCTTCTGCCGGTAAATAGCCTCTCTATCGCCAAGACTCCTGCAGTGCCTCCTCGTGGCCACACATGGTAACTGGGTACCTTGCGGTCCCAGACTAAACTGTAGGGGATATCGGAGCAGCAGTGGGCCCCAGAGACAAGGCGCGCAGGCCCACCGGTGTGTGGACACGCCCTGGTATCTGTCAACCACTGTCCCAGCTATGGGCAAATAGCAAGGGCAGATGGGGCCCGGCCATCGTAGGCAACCCATCTAGGAGAAGGTCACTCTGAACAAAAACCAGGGCTGTGAGGCTTGGCGAACCCACAGTCTGTACAACTAAGCCTTGTAAGACATAGCCCCCATGGAGTCTTACAGTCATCCCCTTTTCTGAACAAATTATGGAGATACAAGTAATACCAATCCTATCACTTTCCAGCGGCGGGAGTCCGCAGGAGCTTCCGGCGGGGCGGACCGGTGGTGCTGGCCCCTCCGGGGGGAGGCATGACGACTGGCCCCCAAACCCTGAGGTTCCGATTCTAAGTGGGAACCTGTGCAGAGTGAGGGAGGACGCAAGGTTGGCGGAACTTGCACACTGTGCTGAGGAGTGCGGATTGGCGATTCTGGGAGTCCAGGAGCACCGGAGAGTACACCGGGACCAAGACCCAATCGTGTACGACAGAGTGGGAAGGAGCTTGTTCATTACCTCGACTGCATGGCGAAACGAGGCCCAGGCAGCGACAGGTGTGTGGGGCTAATACTGAGTTCTCGGGTGCGAAAGGCTCTCCTTCGGGTTCAACAGCACACCGAAAGGATCCTTATCGCAGAGTTCGACGGCAACCCAGTTACTACCATCATGGTTGTTGTACTCACCCAACCAACGTGGCCCCCAGTCGAGGAATGGATAGTGTTCTACGAGGACCTTTAGAGTAGCAATCTCTGCTTGTCCCAGCGCAAATACTTCCTGCAGTTCTGGGAGATTTCAACGCGAGCTCGGACCAGAGGATGCACGCTTCACGTACCACGATGCAACAAACCGAAATGGCAACCATCTTGCGACCCTTCTGACGGAACATGAGCTATTGGCTGCTAACACCGTTCCGGAAAGGAAGGGGAAAAGAGATGGACATTCCAGGACGGGGCTACCGGAATGCTTAAACAGCTAGATTACACATACTGGTAAGGCGGCAAGTGGAGGAACTCGGTCACAAAATGCTGAATCCTATAGCACGTTCAATAATGTGGGCTCAAGACCACCGCGTGGTTTCCATGAAGGTGAGGCTGAGCTTGAGGGTCCCCAAGCCAAGGCTGAAGATCCGGCATGACTGGAAGCATTCTCCGCAAGTCCGGACCTCCAGGCAAGACACACAGTGGAGGTGAGAAACCCCGCTTCCAGCTGCTGGATGTGGAGGAAGGTCCTAACGCAATATACGGACCGGTTTGTAACAGCGCATTGGAGGCAACCAGGGAGTGTGTGCCGGTGATGGGAGGACTAGAACCTCCCCAAGGTCCAGGCATCCGGAGGTTGTGGCTGCGCGGGGAAAAGTTGAGAAAGGCACGCTGGACTTTGAACCGAGACGAGGACGTGGGTAATCGTGAGGCATTGAACTGAGGCAAAGCAACAGCTCTTCGATACTTACGATAAGATCAGAAGAAGAGCTGATGGAAAATGTGCGAAGGGTGGAGGCAGCCCGGAGAAGAGCAGCGGTACGGCGAGGCATGAGGGTCATAAAATGAGAATGAGTGGGTGGAAAAGGGCAAAAGAAGGCCAAGTTGCAGGCAATAGCCCAGAGGAGAGGGTGAACACATGGTTCACTCACTTCAGGAAACCCCTAGGCACCCACCCGAATAGTGTGAAGGAGCAAGGAAAGAATAGACCTGCGGTCCCAGAAATCTCAACATTGACGATGCCCCTTTACAAACTGCAAGCTCGACAGGGGTGAAATCCACTCTGAACAGGGAAAGAGTGCGGGCCAGACTGATTCCCCCAGATGTCTGTAAGACTGGACCTTGAATGAACATTCCTGGATATCTGCAACATGCTCTGTATGCATAGCAACAAGCCAGATATCTGTCTCTCTCCAACATCATCCCCAGTGCCTAAAAATCTGGGGAATCTCTCAAAGCCAAGACAATTCTACCGTGGTATCAAGTCTGACCTGTGGTCATAGCAAGTGTACAATTGCATGATACTGAACCGGATATGCCGGAGTGCCATCGACCCTCACTTTGAGAGAGAAGCAGAATGGCTTTCGAGAGGGGAGGTCCACCATAACCCAGATCTTGGCCCTAAGGAGGATCATCGAGGAAGGTGAAAAAGTAGGAACAAACATTTGACAGCGGTGCTGTGTTTTATTGACTTCAAAAAAGGCAATTGATTCAATACACAGGCGTCAAATGATGAAAATTTCTTAAGGCCTACGATGTTCCTTCCCCAATTTACTTCGGGCCATTGGGAGCAATGTAGCTCAAACACAAGGCAAGGGTTTGACACCGGACGGCAAACAACGAGGAGTTCGACAATCCTAGGGGGAGTGTTACAACGGGGACACACCCCGCCGCCTTCCTCTTCATAATAGTCCTGGATTAACGCGCTAAGGTAGGCCCTATACAAGAGGGAGAGGATCTTGGCTTCACTATAACACCTAAGGAGGTCGAGACGATATCCCGCTGTAATACTAAT